>JANZXR010000172.1:26318412-26329754 GCA_027575705.1 Erythroxylum echinodendron | reverse complement strand
GAAATTGAAGTAGGAATGATAGGATATGCATGAGGGTTGTTAGATGTGATTGAAGGGCTAGAAATCTAGAATTTGACCTGTAGGACTTGATGTCCGTTAGGCAGACTTGATGTCCGTTGGGCGGACCTTCTCAGGTATTCCAGTGTTTCTGCTTAGTGCATATCCCTTTGGAGGGACATATGTCCGCTAAGCGGACCTTATCGGGACAGTTTTATAAATGTGTAAATTTTAACCCTCTAGATGGCAAAATCTCTCTTCGAGGCCTACAAGGAAGTTATAGAACTCGATGTCCTATTCGAAACCGTACTTGAATGGTCCAAATCTGACATCTCTATCAAAAGTTATGCGAATCGTTTCATATTAAACCAGAGATATGGAGCTATAACTGTTTTGAAGAAGTCAATTTGTGATTTCGCTGTCGGAACTGATTTTGGCTAGAGAGATCCCATGGAAACAACCTTATAGGATAATACGTTCACGTCTTTGATATTTCCGATAGTTGGGCTCCGAAAACGGGCTCCAACAGTTAACCTCTTAGCACAAAAAGGCACTTCAAATCTAGCTGGAGAAAGGCTTTGGTGAAAGGTTAACTGGATCACACGCATAGCAGTGGCATGTGAAAGCTCCGAGATGACTTAGCAAGTTAAATCAAGCATAGTGCGAGTTTTTATAGAATTTCAGATCTTGTACGCGCTGACATGCCAAGGCTAAGTTCTTGATAAGTTAAGGGCTTAGTGTTGTTCAAATGAACGGACCATGGCAAAATGAACTTGACATGAGTAAGCATTGAATCGGATTGGTGTGTTATAATTGGCTTTGAATTGGATGACTCATCATCAACAGATGGAGATTATGAAAAGATCTTGAATAATGTGGTTGATAAGATCCTCAAGGATAAATATTAGCTCTAGCAGATAAAAAATCACGTGAAGGATCATCCGAGGATAGTGGACATCTTCATAAATATAGATAGATCATTTGTAATATTTTATCTTATTAGTTAGGATGTAGATAAATCTTATCAAATAAATTCCTATTTAGATGGGGATGTCATTTTATAGGATAATGATGTAATTTCATAGGATAAGATATAATTTTAGGTGGTAAGGTTTTGTTAGGATTTTAATTTGGCTACCAACTTTAAATGCCTTAGAGTGTTCTTTTATATACTTTGAAGGAAGTAATAAAGGTTGACATTATTAATGTATATTTTTCTTATTTTTATTATTGCCTTTACTATTCTAGTGTTTTCGTAGTTTCTTGCAAAGTGTGAGAGTTAAGTACTATAAAAATTATGAGGTGTTCAAGAATAAGTTTATTGGTTGACGATTACATGGAAAGGCTAAAATTTACTTAAACAGATCTAACTGAAATTGCCACGTCAAGAAATAAGCGTGACTTGATGTATAAGTTATATTGCTGTTGACAGTCGTATAACGATTACTGTTACTAAAAGTGGTAAAACGATTATGTACACATGGCACGCTGACGGTGACGAGCATAAAGAATATTTTGGTTTTTCAATTTCCGCATCTCGCCCTCTGTCAGGGTTCTATGATCTGCATCTTCCTTTTCAATCTATTTCCTCAAAAATATGAATAACACTATCCTCTCTTGAACCCCACGTTCTTAATTGGCTCGTCTGCATATGAAATACGTAAATGAAAAGTGTGGCGTTCAAGTTTATCGATTGCTTACTTAGGATTAGTCTGGTCCATTCCCCGCTTCTGTAAAGCCAATAGTTAAGTTAGTTAGCGATCCACTACACGTATTGCCCTTTCCTGTTTGTATTTTGAACATCTATAGGCTAATTTCAATACATCTTTTCTTTACTTCCAAAAATAAATAAAGAAGAATGTGTTGAGGGAAAGAAGCAAGTAAATCCCTTACTCCGCCACGTGTGCTCCAAAGTCCAAACTTATTATTTCTACTTTAAGACAGCCATGTGTGTAACTAGCTTCCCATCTTGAGATGCAAACAGATATTAAATAGGAAGCCAAACAGAACAAAATCATAACTATAAGTCACCTTATGCCACAAAATCATGGCCATTAAAGCCGCTAAGGATGCTATTGCCAGATTTTAACCTTTTCTTCCTTAACCTTTCTGCTATGGCAAATGCAAGCTCCAGTGACTGCGACGCATTGAGCCTAGGATCACAATGAGTGTGATAACGAGAGTTCAAGTCATCAAAAGTTACAGTCTTTGACCCTCCAATACATTCCGTCACATTCTGCCCTGTCATTTCTAGGTGGACTCCTCCAGGATAGCTGCCTTCTTGATCATGTACATCAAAGAATGCCCTCAACTCAGCCTGAAACAAATGATAACCCAACATGGGTTAGAAATCATCCATTGAGAAAGATGGAGATTCAGAAGCCAAAGCCTAAGGCTATGCTCTCACCCTAATAGCATCAAATGGACGTGTCTTGAGACCACATGGAGCCTTGATTGTATTTCCGTGCATGGGGTCACTGACCCAGGTCACAATAAAGCCAGCCTGACGTACAGCTCTAATTAGATGGGGAAGTTTTATACGCAAGTTGTCTGCTCCCATTCTTGTAATAATTGTCAATCTTCCAGGCTTGTTGTGAGGGTTAAGAGCTTCACACAACTTTACGAGCTCTTTTGGATCCATCTTATCACTTACCTGTCAAACAGAAATCAATGAACCAAATCCTTATCAAAGGCAGATAATCAAGAGGTTAGCATCCTCCAATTTAACACAACATTAAAGCTCAAGCAGAAAGAGCCTTGCTTTTTTGCTTGATTGAATTCACTTGGATCTATAAACCTCCACAACCTGAACAGGTTCTACTCATCACTGCTTCCAGAAAAATCAAATGCTTTCAAAACCCCACACTTGAGAACTTATTATTAGTGACGATGTGAAAATTGAGCGAATTAGTTAATCCCATTCACCATTGAATATTATGTGCATATGTGTGTGTGTGAGAATTAAAAAAGTTAATAATTAAAATATGTCCATCAATTAGAAACAACAAAACGTAACTCAACAAAAGCTGTGTAATTCCCCAGAATTGAGCTGTTGTATCAATCATCTTTTAAGGGAGCAAGTATTTAACAAAGAACACAAAATATTTGACCCACTATCTAATAAGTCATATAAAAGTATATTTGGTGGAATTTGTCTAATAGCAGATATTGTCTGGCATGCACTTGGAGCTTTCAGAATCAAAAATTAAGACAACCAATTGCAATTTTAGTGTTTGTCTAAATTACGAAATAGGGATTTTAGTTCCATAACCCAAATTTAATGAATTGAAAAATAATTACATTTTACAGAATTTTAGTTGTTTAAGAATAAAAAATTGTAATTTTTGTTGTCAATTTATGATTATATATTTGGATGAAATAAAAGTATTAGAACCATAATTTCAAATGTATCAATTGCCAGTGCTATCCGAATTCCACATCCAGTCTTAAAATTAAGGAGGTTGCTCCTACATTCCAGTGATTAAAATATTACCTTTATGCCAAGAGGATTTGAAACACCTCGAAGAAATTCAACATGTGCTCCATCCAACTGTCGGGTCCTCTCACCCACCCAAAGCATGTGTGCAGAACAGTCATAATACAGTCCAGATGTTGAGTCCTCTCTGGTCAAGGCCTGCTCATATGGCAAATGAAGGCATTCATGAGATGTCCAAAACTCAGTCGTGTTCATTACAGGATGGTCAATGGTTAGACCAGCAGCAGCCATGAAACCCAGAGCATCATCTACTCTACGTGCAAGTTCCATGAATCTGTCTTTGAACAAGAGTCATTCAGAAATATACAGAGACATTACTACTACATTCAATTAACAATACTGCAATTGAATTATAGTTGGATAGTAAGCACCACCAATAAAGATATGAAAGATTATTTGGGCATAAAATGTCATTCTAATCAGTCGTAGTTCATTGGTGATGTAAGCTAGATATGTTAAAGCAAATAGTAGCTATCACGTACTAAGACTATGGCCACCATGACGAATACCTAAGATTACATTTTAAAGCATACTCCTCTGTTGATATATAATAGTCCCATAAATGCTCAGAATTTTTGACAAGCAATTCCTAGAAATGAAGGTTAAATTGAAAAGCATGAGATATTGTAGACACTGTAAATCACCTGTCCCCTTGTTCGCTATGTAGTACAAAGTCGAGATTCCATTGTGAAACTCTTTGCATGGCAGCATACCCACCAGTTGCAAAAGCTCTAAGGAGATTCAAAGTGCCAACAGATTGGAGATATGCTCTGATCAACCTTTGAGGATCAGGTGTTCTAGATTTCTCATCAAAAGCATCACCATTAACATTGTCTCCGCGATAGCTTGGTAGCTTCACACCTTCTTTGACCTCAAACGCCTCTGACCTCGGCTTTGCAAACTGACCTGCCATCCTTCCAACCTGTCACATAATTACCAGACCAACTCTAAGATTCTTATACATACTTTCCTCCATATTCAACCAAAGTTTTCTTCCTTGCAATTTATAGATTACACATCATAAGAATCAACATAAACCACCAAACGGATTCTAACCACATAATAAGATAAAAACATAACAAATACAGAGAAAAGAACCTTGATGACGGGCATTTGAGCACCGAAAGTGAGAACAACACCCATCTGGAGCAAAACCCTGAAAGTGTCTCGAATATTATTGGCATTGAACTCTTTAAAACTCTCAGCGCAATCCCCACCCTGAAGAAGAAACGCGTTTCCGATCGCAGCATCGGCAATTTTATCCTCCAGTTTGCGAGCCTCTCCGGCGAACACAATTGGGGGGAAGGTTGAGATGGCCTGGAGTACCGATTCAAGCTCTAGCGGGTCCGGGTACTCCGGTAGCTGATGGGCGTGCTTGGACTTCCAGCTGTCAACAGCCCAGCCGGGAGAGGTCGAGGAGGATACGAAGACGGAGGGAACGGTGGTGGGTTTGGATTTCTTTGTGGGTGTGAGGTTGATAGGGAAGATGTGAGGTTTGACAAGTGAGTGAGATGAGGCTGCGGCTGCAGCGGTGGTGGGGAAATTGATTGAGGCAGTAAGAGCCATACGAGCGAAAGGTGACGACTGAAGAATAGTGAAATAGCCGGTGCTCGGAGATCAGACACAAAGACTGATTGGTAACTTGGGAAAGTCATATATTTTATACATGACATGGAGGTTTATGCGCTCACCGCCAGATTTTTCCCTACTTAATAATAGATTAATAGTTACCTTTAAACAACAATTATTTATTTTTTTTAAGAATAACAATTAACAATTATTTATTTTTGCTTCTCCTTTTGAGAGGGCTTTTTTCTTTTGAAAAGTTGAAAATTAAATGTAGTCATTAAAGGCAATAACAAGTGTTGCCATCATTCCTGGACTCATGTATAGAAATTCTTGGACTCGTGCACATTATTCATTCACCTACTTACAAATAACTACTAAAGTATAGGTGGACTTGATCTCTCCTGATGAAAAGGAAAGGTCCTACTCAAATATGTTTCTTCTGTAGTTGCGTCATGCTTGAAAGAACACCGTTTTCCCACTAGATCCCTGTTATCAACATATAGTTTGTTATTTATGGAGGTAGAAAGGATGGAATCATACTGAGTTAAGAAGCTTACTTGGGTGAGATCATGCCTCCAACTTGTCACTACAGAGCAGAATCCCCATACTTCCAAAAAAAAGCAATATCTAAAGAGTCGGGAAACAAAATCGTTATGCCCTAATCGCTAAAAGTCATCGCAAATCTGAAGCTAAGTATGTTACCTGAGTCGAGATCTTCTTGGTCATCGCAATTCTGAAGCTAAGTATGTTACCTGAGTCGAGATCTTCTTGGTGCTGAGAAAAGAGTAGGAAAAACATCGTGGAAATACACCGCAAGCCTCACTGTCAGAGCATCACCTTTACCGTCCTAAATCGAGAAGTTTTTGCAGATTTGAGAAAGTTGCATTCCATTATACCCTAATTGTTAAATGACTTCGATCTTTAATCTTTGTCTGAACGTCGTTGTTTTTGCCTTTACCTAGATATATCAGTGTTTCAAGTGGATCTATCTCACATGGGAGAATTCCTCTCCTGTTGTAAACTTCTCTAATTTTGTATGAATTTTTAAATTCTAAAAAAAAAAGTGTTGCCATCATTATAAATGGGCTAATAAAACAACATGAAAATATTATATTATGAATCAAAAATTAATTGTAGAAGCTAGTCATTAATCTTATGCTGACATGACATTAGAATCATTCTGTATTTTATCTTCAAATGTGTAGCTTTGACTGATGTTTGTTAATGTCTTTAAAGATTCTCTCATATTTTTCTGATTTCATAAAACTTGCACCAGATATGATAAAGCAATAAAGAGGCACCACTGATTTGCTTTATCATGCATGTTTAAGCTAAACACTAAGCTACAATATGTTCCCGATTCATCTGGTTTATGTCCTAACAAGCATCTGCTAGAAACTTCATTCCATAAAGATTGAGTGAACCAACATCTGAAGAATTTATTAGTAATACTCTCTTGCTCTTGCTTGTATCATACACACCTATTTAGTATAAACATATACTTTTTCAATTTATCAATTCTAAGAAATATGTTCTTGACAACTCTCTACATTGTGATTGAAACTCTAGGCAACATATATTTGCATGGGACAAGTTTCTGCCTTGATATTATACTTCCTTGCTTTTGAAACAATTTTTTAAAAGACACATTGGTGAATTTACTATGCTTAGACAAAGTGCACCAATTGGGATTTTTCTTATTTTCTTTGAGTTCAATGCTATTGATATGATTATACAAACCAAAGTCTCGAATCCGTGATAAAATCTCAAATTTATATGCTAAAGCCTATACAACAAATTAATCATCATTAATGATATTTTTTATTGAATTGAGCTCACTAATATCTTCACAAACTCCAATAACCAACCATTTGTCATTTTAAAAGGATGTATTAATGCCATTTCCCAATAATCTAATTACATGTGGCGTTGTTTTGCTTCTTAATTTGAAGATTGTTTTTATTGCATTTGAAGCATTTTTCGGTTTTTTCATCTTCCATAAACTCCTCCCTTTGATGTAATAAGCATTTATCCAATTAACCCATAAGATTGCTTATCTTTGACAATCATCCACAACTTTTTAACAAGTATGACCAAACTAGAGATTTTGAAAGGGATCACATTCAAACCACCATGTTTCTTTAAAGAACATACCTCAAACCATTTAATGAGAGTGGATTGTTTTCTTGTTCTATTTCTAGACCACAAAAGCATTTTGAGAATAGTTGGTCAACTTTTTCAAAGTTTGTCAATTATGAATTAAATGCAAGTGTAAGGCACAACTATAACTAGTAATAGTAAGTACGGGTCAATCCCTATGAAGATGATGAATATTAATAGTTACCATTATCCTTTTATCTAGTCTACAAATTTGATTGTGATTTTTAATTAAAGAAATCAGAACTTAAGCAAATTATATACAATAGGTAGCAAAACAGAGAATTAAGAAATCACTTAGGAAATTACTGATATCAAGAATTAGTGTCTAGGTTTCGAATCACCCTAATTACCCTAAATTCATTAATCTTTTACCATGCAATTGTCTTGTTGATTTATTGGATTGTGAAAATTCATATGGTATATTAATAGCTCACTCTTGAGTCTAATAACAATTAATCCTAAGGTTATCAACCGAATTACTTAAGTTAAAGTTTATAGAATTGCTTTACCGATTTGTGAATCTCGCTACTAGGTTTCACCCTAATCCAAAGGATTTATATTATCCTATCTCTGGGTTGCGATCAACTTCTTCCAATTATGATAGATCTATTCACACATATAATTTTTCAATCTTTATGTTATGAAATCATATTATGCACTAATACTCTGGATCTATTAAAACATATATTAAGCACATAATTAAATCATAAAATTTTAATCCAAATAATTGCATTAATAAAAGAACCAAAATATGTTATTACACAAAAACTAGGGTTCATCTAACCTAGGCACTAGAAGAATTTAGTTATGCATGATAGAATATATAATCAAACATAATAGAATATATAGTCAAACATAAATAGAAAGAAAAATGAATTGAAAAGAATGGGTAATAATTCTGAATCTCCGTATTTGTCTCCTATCGAATATTCTTGCAAGGTAAATGTTTGATCTTGTATTTTGATAGATCTTTCAATAATTTCTTTATGTTTTTCATTTCTCTGAATCAAAATCACCCCTTCTAAACGATCTCATCCTGTGTAATTGCCTCCTAATGTCTACTCTCTGAATTTTCTCTGATCAAATCCTTTTATAGTAATTTCTAAGATTTTGGTTGATACAAGGTCTGATACACAGTCATGTACTAGATAATGTCTAAACCAAAATATCTAGAATTAACGATTCTACATAGCCTGAGAGAAGCACATGGGCTGATGCACGACCATGTATCCCTTATTGGCTTCAAATCTTCATTTTATGTCACGTTTCATCCGAATTCTTCTTTTAGTTTATGAAGGCAATTATAACCTATAAACACACTTAGAGTAAATTAATTTCCAAATATACAATAAAAGTATAAAATATCAAGCAAAAATACATCAAATATGGGATATAAATATGGTTAATTATGTAAATATCGTACATCGTGACACTTAAGCTTTTACTTGTCCTCAAGCAAACTATAATCAAAATTATAAATCTTGCAACATCTACCCTTCATTAATTTTGATCTATTCATTCATACTATAAATCATCATATCCTATTAAACCAAATTAGCATATAAATAAAGTCTAGTTATCCTAAAATTAACTTCCTAAGTAAATATTTATAGTAATTACGTCGATAATCGCATTGAAATCAAAAGCATAAACTTTTACACCCTCACCAAGATTTCAATCAATACACTTAAGTTTTTTCGATAAAAAGTATCAAAACTCTTAATCTATGCCTAGTATAACTCTTACCACAGGCTTGCAATATTATCACATCTCCACCACTTATGCATAAACTACATAAAAAGGGCTTAACAGGGTTTTAATGAGGCTTACGTAAGCCATGGTTGGGATAAGAAACGAGTTTATTTGAAGGAAATTTACTAAAGAGAAATTACAAGAAACTTATTTACAAATATACAGGTCCTTTTATTGCAACTCGGTTAGTACTCTATACTTATTCATATTTTTTATCTTTTGCTTATTTTTTAATCAAAACAAATTTTAGCATTTGTCACATACCACACTTCAAGAAATAATAAACCTTTCAAAAAATTTCCAAGTTTCAAAAAAGTAAAGAATGTCAATAACCTTCAAGGTTTAAAATAATAAAAAGGTCTTCAAAGAAAATAAGAAAAAGTTTAATATATGGGCATAATAACAATGAAAAAGACTAAGGTGCTAAACTTGGTTATTCATAAAAGTTAATTTTATGGGTGTCAAAATTACCAAAGAAATAGGCTTGAATCAACTATTGAATCTAAGTGCCTTCATCATACCAATGCTTCAAATTTAACAAATATGATCTTAATATGTATAATAAAAGCAAGTTTTACAATCATTTTAACATATATGATAACACATATGAAAGACTAAAAGGAACATAAAAATTTTAAAATTGTGTCTTTTAGGCTCAAAAGATCATGAAAAAAAATGTGGGTATATATGTGTGTAAATAGTATGTAATTTCAATTCAATTTGAATATTTCAATGAATGCTAAAAATTATGACTTATAAAAAAAATTCATTCTAACAATCATCCTTTTGCATACTAACTCAACTCTATATTCAATAATGAAATAAAGTATTGATGGATAGATTTCAATTAAGTCAAGATATCAGTTTATAAAATAAAATTTTTATTGACTTTTTTAAGCTTTATATAATCAAGATTATAATAAGCTTAAAAATTCAATAAAATTTTTTTAACCCCTTCTCCACACTTAAGTCGTACATTGTCCCCAATGTACACAATGTAAGTATATATAATAAGTAAGAAGGTGCAGTAGTACTTTCTTGAAGGTGACAATTTTTTTAATTTCTGATCCATCCAATTATTGACTGAAGCCTTATAAAATATAATAAAAAGGGATAAAAAGAAAAAAGAAATAAAAATAACACAATTGAAATTAAGAAATTATATATGAAAATAAAATAATGAAAATATATTCCTGATAAGTGTGACGGGCATTGTATTTTAGGGTATAGTTTGATATGTGTTTAGTCATTTATTCAATTGTTTAGTATGTGTTTAGGATATAATTGTGTTAGTTTGTGATTTATTTGTGTTTTAAGGGTTTTATGTGATAGAACAATCCTTTGAGCTTTAATATGATGTTTTTGAGGTACTTTGATATGTTTTTGAGGTATTTTGATGCGTTTGTTAGTGTTTTAGGGAAAAGATCGAAGAATGGAGAAGTTTTGGAGCAAATTAGGGCCAATTGCATGGCCCATAGGCCACAATTATGATAGAGGCCATGAATATGATGTTTTTGAGGTACCTTGATGCGTTTGTTAGTATTTTTGGGTAAAGATCGAAGAATGGAGGAGTTTTGGAGCAAATTAGGGCCAATTGCATGGCCCATAGGCCACAATTATGACAAAGGCCACGATCGTGGCCTACGTCAAATAAATGCGCAACCACTTCCAAACTTTGCATTTCGAGAGATATTTTGGACCTTTCAAACCATGGAAAAACCCTAGGTCAACCCAAAACACAAACAAACATAAATAGAATAACAAAAACAAAAAGAAGGAGTTTGCATTTGCCACATTTCGAGAGAAGCCCTAGAGAGAATTGTTGAGAAATTAAGAAAGAGAAGAAGGAAGAGAGAAGTGGAGAAGAAGTTCCAAATAAGGAGTTTCTGACATCGCTGCCTCCCGTCTCCATCCAAGATCGTATTTCCTGTTATTTCCATTTTTATTATTGAATAGAATTGGAAATAGCAGTTTGATGATAGGATTTGTGAATGTTGAGATGTTCTAAACTCACCTTCAGCTTTTTTATCTTTGATTTAATAAAATCTGATTGTTTTTATGTTTATTGGATTTTTTGTGATTGAGTTCTATGATTACATAATTCGGTAATAAACTAAGAGGTTCAATCAAATAAAAAACTATTAAATTAGGCTAACGAGAGTTAGGTGATTTAGTAAGAACAAGAAATTAATAAAATCGATAATTGCAACATCCCACTACCATAGGATACATACCTAAGCTTTTATGAACATATCCTACAATAATGGTATGTTAGAGCAATAACAATTTATCATACACATGGCATCATCTAACATACTCGAAAATCATAACAATTTTTCTCTTAAAACATTTGCTTCATTCATTTATA
>JANZXR010000172.1:26284983-26303744 GCA_027575705.1 Erythroxylum echinodendron | reverse complement strand
TGGGTTTCTGGATTTTGGGATGACCTAGATAGTTGATGTATTTCTTCCTCTTTCATAGTATCTGTATTAGGGTTTTTGTATGTACAGATTGTACAGTATGACGATGTATAAACTGTTGATTTTGAGTAATGAAAAGAGGAAGAGTTTGGTTTTAAAAATCTTGTGGTTTACGATTACTGCTTTAATATTTCAATTCATGTGATGCCTTGTGGAGTATTGTAGTAAATGCACGTAGCGCTCCCTTATTATAGGATATGTATCGGAATGACCTACGGGCATCCCGGTGCGTATACCCTACGGTGAGGGGTGTTACAGGCACGTTCTTAAGACTCTATTTTATGATCCAACCATGTGAGCTGGGAAAACAAAAGTATTCAAGATGTTGATGTGCTCTGTCACTAAAGTAGATTTTGACTTCTGAAGAGTGTATAATTTTCTCTTAAGGAAGATCTTGTTATGGAGTGACTTGGCCTCGTATAACTTAGTGAGATAATTCCAGATCTCCTCTGTAGTGTTCTTCTCCTTTCTACTTGACAACACCCTATCTACTAATGCCAGATGAAGATTTGCGATAGCATTACTATCTATCTCTTTCCATTTATTATCATTGGTAAATGTTGCTAGCCTTTCGCTGTTGGCCGCTAAATAGTTATCTTTTTTCAAGATAGCCTTCATCTCCAATTTTCACAATAAGAAATTATTCCCATTAAACTTCTCAACATGAAATTTTGCCGCCATTGCTTCTATCACGAGTAAAACTTTACTCCCACTATTTCACGTGAATAGTACCTATACATATGCATAGTACTCATACGTATAAATAGTACCATATATGAATAGTTCTATATCTGTAAATATGAATAGTACTATATACATGAATAGTATGCAGTTGCTACAACTAAGCTAAATTGTTAATTGAAAATAAATACATGAACAATTTCTACCTTTCTTGGTTACTATTTTACTATTCATCACTTTAATTATCGTCACCCAAAAATAGAACAAATTGTGTCAAAAAACTTGCCGCAATTTTCTCACCACTCGTTGATACCACTTATTGTGAAAATTAACCATATTAGAGCAGGTACACAACTAAATAGGATTGAAAAATAGTAATGAAAAAAAAACATGCAGATTTTACATGAAAAACTCAAAACAATTACGGTTAAAAACCACGGGCTAAAAGAAGAAATTTCACTATGAAAAATTTAGGAGCTATAACCCCTCTCTATTTTACATAGAGAAATACTAACTCTCTAAAGAAAGAAGAGAAAAACTCTCTAAACTGTGGAGATTTAATTGAAGAAGAGAAGATTTGGGACGAATGAAAACTAATATAGGAAGGCCTATTTATAGGCCTCCCAGACGCATTTCTGTCCACAGTTGGCTAGCCTGCATTTTTTTTCTTCTTTCTTCCTGCATTTTTTGACTTTGAGTAGCCAGCAACAACCCTTCTTGACTTTGTTGTAGTCGGTAGCAACATTTTTCTTATATTGTTCATTAGTTTTGTTGACATAATTTGATGGACTTGCCATAAATTAGATACGTCTATATTTAAATTAATGAAATTTCTCTACAATTTAATATTTATTTCCTTTATTGTCTCTCAACTTAATAATGACATCAAATAAATTTAATGGTGAGTATTTAAAAACTATTTATCTAGGTAACAATACAAACAATAATAATAAAAAAATCAAAATAGAATAAAGTTTTGGTGTAAAATTATAAACATAAAATTATAAACATTGCAAGTAATTTTTGTTTACATTTTCACATGTTCGTAGTTAAAAAATAACATACATACAAAATTATCAAAACACAACAATTAATTTATAACTAGATATCTTAAAACATAGTCAAATAATATTTTTTACATTTTTTCTTATCAAGTTGGACTTCTTGACAAGTAACTATGTATATTATGATCTTTTGTACAAAAGTAATTCGTGAATAATAATTTTGCATTGTCTAAGATTTGAGAAAATGTCACTTAAAATGTTTTGTGATGAAGAGTTGGCGACGTTTTAGACAACAATTTAATAATGTCACAAATATAATGTGTGAAATTTTTTTTTACGAATTTGACTATGTTTTTATTCTTAGTTTATAGTCTAGCAATTATATGTCCACTTTGTATTTATAAGAGAAATAGGTAAAGAGAATTTTATGGAGATGTGGGGATCTAAAGAACTACGAAAGAAATTGACAGTATAGAATAAAAAATGTTGACTTATGTTTATAAGAAAAATGGTATGATTTGGAGATGTAGGAATCAAGAGAACGACATATGAATGAAATTGAAAGTATTTTACTGAAAAATGTTGTCCTCGATTTGAAAGAACATTGGTATGATTTGGTTTATTTTCATAAGTAAATATATTTTATATGCTTAATCCAATTAAGACGTAGCGTCTAATGGCCTAATTGGTTGAGTAAAATGGCTATTCTATGACTGATATATTCCAGACGGATAGTTATTCCTTTGTTTAGTTAGAAAATAACATATAGAATAATTAATCTCAAGTTTAGTTATTCCTGCAATTTGAGAAATAACCGAAGATATCACCCCTGTCTTTACCTATTCTGTGATGCGCAATAGGTATAGATAACCATTCTCTATAATCATCTTCATCATCATCATCATAATAATAATAATATAATTAATGGAGACTATAATGTATATTTTGATATTTCTGTTAGTTATTCTTTTGTCATTCTAAATTTATGTTTTCAAATCAAATATTGGCATATATCATCGTTAGAAATTCTTGCAAAAAACCGAATTAATTAATACTCATTCTATTTCATTTCTCATTTATTCTATTATTAAAAATAATTATTTTATTATTTATATATTCCAACAAATGAACCAAACACTCTGTAGCTTTAAAAGGATACAAATCGACAAAGAGAGCAGTTTTTAATTAATTAAAAATATAATTATTTATTTAAAAATATTAACAAAAAGTAATGTAACACACGGTTGAGAGAATCCTGAACGGTCTTGCTTAAATCTAATATAACGCACGGTTAAGAGGAACCTAAAACGGTCTTGCTTAGATCAAGTGCAAATGCATTTTGTTGATAAACAAAAACATATAATAATCGATTCCGTCGGAGAGGAATTCAAATTCAAGGTCATCAAGTTGAGGCTGTAGGTAGTTTCGTTCCTTTCTTCTGCCGAATTGACTTCCGGCATCTTAAGCGAATATGCCAGTATCTGGTTGTTTTTATATATAGTTATTTTTATGTTCGGCGTCGACTAAGGCGGAGGGTGGGCTTCCATTATTTAATGTACGCCTGCAAATTCAAACAAATAATATTTCGTGGGTGCACGATTAATTTAATTGATTATCTTCCTAAACTAAGGGAGAGCGCGGATTTCAAGGATCGAATCAATCACACGTATATATTCAACAATGACTATGAAATAAAGTCTTCCAACTGCTCTCTTCTAAAAAAAAAAAAAAAATTCTTCCAGCTGCTCATAGGAGAAGAGAAGACGTGAGGTATCAAATACTAAACAAATTTTTATTGTTATTTTCTTTGGTAGGAACGTTCATGGAAATGTCGCAACGCCCAAAATAACATTCAGTCTGCCGTCACCTGAATTTACTACGCATATAGTTGGGAAGATCACCTCGGAGGGTCCGTTCAATCTTAATTGATCTCGTCATTCAATTTGAAATTTTTATATCAAAGAAAAGGTTAAGGTGGATTATAAAAGGTAGAAATATCTTCCAAGTTCTCCAAATCAGCCATAAAATAGTTCTTATTTTCAGTTATCTTTGTTTGGATACTTCTTCAAAGTCTACCTTTCAAGTTAGCGAAGACTCACTTATGGCCTCGAAATCTACTTACAACAATAGACCAACCTCAAAAAAGTCATAGAACTTGAGCCCAATCAGGAGAACAAATAGTAAACATGGAAAAAGGGGCAAAGAAGATTAGTTCTATGGATCAAGAATCTGCAATTGAAGTCGCCGGCAGCTAACAGCTTAAACAGGCAACAGCCTCCTGATACAGCCGATACACTTCTGTAAGTCATTGCTAGCCCAAAGATTTAAGGTAGAAGCATTCACTTCGTGTATATATATATATATGCTATTATCAGTAACAGATTGAAATCATTCAGTCAATCAAAAAGAGTTTGATGCACATCAAGTGAAGCCTGATACAAATCAGTTCAATTAAGGCGTTATCCCTTCTTACAGCCCACCTGTTGACACTTCAATTTTTCATTTTTATGGCTGGACCAAGTCGGAAGAGGCAAGTATCCAATTTAACAGGAATAATGCATAAGATTAGTTCCTTTGTTAACCGTAATTTGTTTTTCATTTCCTATTTAATGGGACAAAATTTGGAGCAAATAATATCTTCAAGGCAAACGCCCGATGACTCCACTGAGATTCAAGTTTTGGTGTACAAGGCAATTGCCATCCCTCCCTGCCACTCGCCATTGGCCTACTCGTATAGCCTACTTATAGCTATACTATTCAACATTGGAAAGAATGTGTACTTTTTGATGGTTTATGGGATTCAAGCTCTAACTAATCCTTTCTTTTTATCTTTCATTTTGATTGGACAAAGATAAAGAATTCATATATAATTTTAGAGGGTTACGGAGAATTTTCTCTTTCTAACCCCTTGATTTAATGAGTTTACAAAAATATTTATTTTTATTATCTTTTTAAAAATTATTCTTGAATTCAATCAAATTTAAAATTTGAATAGAATTTTAGAAATCTTAATTTAATTTATGTCATATAAAAATTGAAAATTTAAAACTCATTTGTTATTACAAATATTTTTTTTTAATTATTATTTCTAAATACAATTGTTATGATATGGTAAAATAATACATTAAATTAAGCAATATGTAGAACCTCCTAAACTTCTATCTATATATGAAAACATGACTATGATTTGAACTTTCCAAATAAATTCGGCCTGTCAACTACACAGCCTCAATGTGGAATTGAAGGAAGCTGCACGCAATGGGCATGTCGAGCAGTTATATGGTATACTGGCACAAGATTCATGTATTCTGGACCGCATGGACGAGACAAATTTTACTGACACTCCTATACACATTGCTGCAAGGGCTGGAAAAACCCTTTTCGTCGTGGAACTTGCAACATTGAAGCCATCTCTCGCACTGAAGCTGAATGCAGAAGGGGATAGCGCCTTGCATTTGGCCTTAAAAATGGGCCATATTGACACAGCAAGAGCGCTTATAAATTTAAATTGTGAGCTTATCAGGGTCAAAGGGAAGCACGGAATGACTCCTTTACATGCAGTGGCGAAAATGGGCCATGTTTCTCTCTTAGAAGAACTTCTCTACTCTTGCCCATCGTCAATCGAGGATTTGACAGCGCGAAGTCAGTCTCCATTGCATATTGCCGCCGAAAACATGAAATTGGGAGCTCTTAGGGTTCTTTTCGGTTTCGCTCACAGGATAAACAAAGAAGATGTCCTCAATTTGAGAGATGAGGACGGTAACACTATCTTACATATTGCCGTATCAAAAAATTCAGTCAAGGTAAATTGTATTACTATACCTTGCACATTTAACAAATTTTTCACATATTCGTTGGTCTCTGAGAAGAAAAGAAAAAGAAAAAGATGTAACGGATTACAAAATCCTAATATTCGCATTCGTACACATAATTACGAAATTTAGCTTACGATTTTCAACCTTCAAACATGCAATATAATAGTAAATCACTTTTTTCTTTTGTATTACATGTAGGCAGCGGAGTTATTGGTCAATAACGTTGACATGGGCGTGAGAAATCGGCAGAACTATACTGCTCTAGACATCTTCACAAGTCAAGGGCAATTACAGAAGGAGGACATGGGGGTCGTGCTTCAGCATGCATCAATAGTTTCAAATTACTTGAATACGTTAATAAAGAGGCGAGACAGTCACTTGGGAGTAATTGGCCATGCAAAAGGCCTCGGAAGCATTGCAGGTGATATTCGCAGTGTCATACTTGTAGTTGCCGTCCTGATTTCAACCGCTACATACCAGGCTGTGCTTAGCCCTCCAGGAGGGTATTGGCAAGATGAAAGTCCACCTCATGTTGCAGGAAAGATGATAATGGGCTCTTGGGAGAGTTCATACTTCGGTCTTCTTAATACTTCAGCTTTCTGTGCATCAGTTTGCACAATTATTGTTTTGGTTATGGGGCTCCCTTTCGCTTTCTTTCTTGAAGCTTGCACAATGTTCATCTCATGTTCTTACTTCGTTTCTGTGTTCACTATCTTTCCATCACTGGATCTCACTACGCTATTTCTTCTGTTGATGTTCGGGGGAATACTGATCCTGTTCCACCTTGTGGCATTCGAGGTCCATCGTCGCAAACGAGAGAAGCGGAGTATGGGAAAGGGTGCATGGATTCGAGACTACATTGAAAATCCAAGAATCAATCATATATAGTATGTAATGTAGAAATAAATTGTATCAAAATAAGAGGAAATATGCTTTCAGATACATTTATGTACTTGAAAATGACGATACAAATAATATCTATTATAAAAATGCTATCAATTATGTTAAAAACAATGTTAAAAATACAATATTGTTATTCCCTGCATCATTTATCTATTTTTTTCTTTATTCTTTCTTTCATCTTATACAATTATTTCGTTGACATTCTTTTTTTCTTTTTGTTCCCTCTATTTACATTAAAGACAGTAGTGCAATTGTTGAAACTTGAAGCCGGAAACTAACACTACAACAAAAACTACATTTGGCTACAAAAAGAATGTCACTAAAAGTCCCAAATATTAGCGACAATTTATATTCGTCACCAAAAACTTCATCAAATTTGGCTACAAAAAGAATGTCACTAAAAGTCCCAAATATTAGCGATAATTTATATTCTTCACCAAAAACTTCATCAAATCTCCGTAGCTGAAAATTATAGGCGACATTTAACGGTAATCGTCACCAATAGGTTTTTTCTACTTTTTATTTTCGTAGCAAAAAATTATTAGCAACGTTTTAAGAAATCGTCACCAATACCTTTTGATTACGCTTAATTTCTGTAGCTAAAAATTATTGGCTAAGTTTTCGAAAGCATAGCCAAAAGCTTTTAGCAACATAACCAAAAAGTTTTACCTGCGTTTTTTAAAACATAGCCATATGTTTTCAGGTACATTTTGTAAAATGTTGTCAAATTTATAATATATATTTTAACAAAATGTTATACCGTGCTATTATAATTATTTGTGACATTTTTAATCTATATTGTTGTGTATAATATTTAGATTTTTCGTTGTTAATTTATTATACAAAAATAATTGATAATTTTAAACATTGTATATAAAAAGAAAAATATCATTAAATTATACAAAAAAATATTCTTCACATACAAGATTTTAATTACAACCTTAACAATTCTTATAGACAAAATAATAAATACAGATACTGATTTACAAATTATAAATATTGAGATTACAAAAAAATTACAGCATAATTGGGACGACTAGCTAAGTTTGTCGATGTCAATGCAAGCAACTTCAAATCTCAATCATCATATACAAAAGATAAGTCATGGGACACTACAACAGATGCATTTTTGGCTACGTTTTAATTGGAAACGATAACAAATTCATTGCTAAAAGTATCCTTTTGGCAACAATTTATAGCTTTGTCATTATAAGTAAACGATTTGACAACGGTATGGAAAAACTGTCAATAAAGTGAACCTATTTTACGATGATTAGAGACAATCTTCATAATAATAAATTTTAAAATGGTTACGTAGTTTTGTCCCTAATATTGCAACATTAGCGACGAACAGGAATATCATCGCAAGTTGTCATGAAAAATCAATATATTTGGTGTCAATTATTAGGAAGTGTCACGAATGGCGCCAACAAATAGCGATAGAAATGGTTTTTTGTCGCTAATAATTATCATTTTTTAGACGATTACAAAAATTGTTGCAAAAAGTTCACACGAACAATATATTTTGCGATGATTGTTACAATTCATCGCCATTAATGATAACATTTGGAGCAAATGGTGCCAACAAATAGCAAATAAAAAAGTTTTTGGTCACGAATAATCTGTCATCTTGCAACGATTACAAAAATCATCTTGAAAAGTTATGATAAATAATATATTTGGCGATGACTGTTGCCAAGCATCGTAGAAGGTGACACTTATAGTGACTATTTCTGAAATTCATCACAATTGTGCTAGCATTTGGTGACGGTTGTGTAAGTCGTCGCAAAAAATTGATTTTAAATATTTTCATAATTGTTAGGGGAATTTTGATGAATTTTTGTATTTGATAGTATTCTTAAAATTAATAATATTTGGACGATAGTTTGTTAATGCTAAGTGTACCTAATAATCCTGGTTAAGGTTAATTATAATTGACATTTATATAATCCTAGTTAAGCTATCTTTTGTTGTAAAGTTGTTTTGAATCAACAAAACATATTATTGAAAAACATATGGTAGATTATTTAAAATTTGAAAAGTAAATATATTTTGGACATAAAAAGATAATCAAACAAATTTTTTTAATTTTAATAGGATAAAAATATCATCAATTTAATTTAATAACTATTCTTAATCATTCATATTTATTAACAGTAAAATAATTATTTATAAAAGTTTGGAAATGGTAGCAATATAATATAATGATATATGGTCAGTATTACAAGATTTTAATTAGAAGTTTAACAATTCTTACAGACTAACAACAATAACAACAACAACAACACCTAGTATGAATCACACTAATACATGGGATTTAGGGAGGTTGAATGATACGTAGCCTTACCCTTAATTAGTAGAAAAGCTGTTTTAAAAATTCTTATAAATAGAATAATAAATAAAGTTTCAAGTTGATTCCATCGATAAGGACATAAAATAGTTATTTTTTTAGATTCCAAATAACATGAGAGTTGGTAAATGTAAATGAGTTCCTTATGTCTGGATTCCCAAGAAAGGTCCTTGCACGTTATAAGGAACCAATTGAAATAATGAAAGATCTTTCCCTCAAGTGCTGGGTTATTGACACCATCTTCCAACAACTTCTTGGCTATAGCTAAACTTCTAAAGGATATAGTGAATGAATCCCTAGTTGCAGTATAGATCACTAAATCAAATGAACTGTCAGTATGATGTGTTTCACCTAAGACATAATCAATATAGAACTTAGATATCTAGTTTAGTGAAACCGTATAACTAACCTAAAATGGAACACATACATACCTAATTTACCAGACATAGTAATTGGAATCGACGAATTTTCCCAAAAAAACTGATTTCCCTAATGCTTTATAGACCATCGTGACATCGACACCGCCTCTATTTCCTGCTATATTCTCTTGAAGATTCAAAGAAGTTTAACACAATATATAGTATATGCAATCAAATGTTCATATATATAATAACTTTATAACAGGAAATGAGATATAGATAATAAAGAAAGTGAGGTAGTTCGGATGATACTAAAAATCTAGAAGAAGAAGATTGGCCATGGAAGGCAAATGGTTATTAGTGTATGAAGAGGGGATTTGTTTGGCATTGATTTTTTCTTCATTAGGGACAATTTTGCCACACTCCTCCTAGTAAAATGAATTTCCACCATTGGAAACTAGTCACTATGTTGACATTCCTTGATGAATTATACTAAGAGTTATATTCTGAAAAGTCAATTTAGAATAAAATTCAATATGTTCAATTAAATTCTCGATGATAAGTGAAAGTACTACAGTTTAGTAGTTGTACATCTTTAATCTACATAATAAGATAAAAGTTACCCTTATTAAAATGAAAGTAATCCATTTACCTTTTATATCATATCTAAATTTTAGAATTTAAAGTCAAGTACACGACCATGTTCTTTATGTACAAAAATATAGTATTTTCTATATAAGGTTATATTCCTATTATTAGAAAAATGAGAAATTTTCAATATGAGCAAGTGGTTTATACTGAAAAAGAATATTTTTCCCTAAAAACAAAAGGAATTAAGTACTCTCACAAACCTTTCTTCAAATATTTAGCAGGCTTTCTTGAAAGAATAAGGGGGTAAAAGAAAGTCAACCCATATATAACCAATAAAGGGAGACAATAAATCATCTTCCAAACACAAACACAAACACAAACAGAACCCATACACCACAAGCAGAAAAAAATTCAAAATAAACAACTAAACATATAAGTAAAACATAGCACAAGAAAGAGGGTTTGAAAATAGAAAAGAAGAACAATACCAACATAGGTAAGGAGGCTTCTTCGACGGTGACGACCACAACACATGAGATGAGCACAAGGGAGGGGATGATGGTAATTGGACAGTGAATGTAGAGAAATGTTGACAACTAACACGAAAATGAAGAGAGATTTGTTTTTGTGTTAATAACCTAGTGGAAAACAAAGTCATTTGTTATTAAGGTAAACGATGTCATTTTCAATTTTGTCAGAAGAAATATAGGACAATTTCATGAGGATTAAAAAAAACTGTTGCCGAATAGTTAGACATTGCCATATTCGTTGTCACCGTTGCCTAACATAATAATATATAGTATATAATTTATATGTTGTAGAATGGAATTTTATATAATAATTAGATAGTTATTATACATATAAAGTAATGTATATATTACATTAGTAAGATATGGGAAATTTATATATAACGTAATATTTTATAAATCATTATAATAGTTACAATTAATATGTATGCATTCACAATACATTAAGTTAATTACCATATAAGATAATAATAATAGCAATTCAATTGAAAATAAATGATGCAATATTTCAAAGATTATATGATGTTAATGTTGTGGACTGCATAACTACAAAACAATTTTAATGAATAAATTTGATTATGATATATACTTTTTATTAATCTTTTTAATATATATGATGATTTCATAACTTTATGTGGTCTCACAAAATTGTTTTTATTATCTATAATTTGTATCCTGATTTATGGTATGATATTTTAGAAAATTTTAGCAAAATTAAAAAATGTATGAAAAAGGTAAAGTATTGGCGACAGTTTTGAATTTGGTAGGCAAATGTTGGACATTTGGTGACAAATTATGTTTTCTTCGCCAAATGTTGCGGATGCAAAAAAAAGGAAAAATTTAAGTTAAGACGACGTCATTTATGGGACGATAAACAGAGTCGTCCTAGCATCTGCTGTATTAAACAAACTTGAAACCCTCCCCTTTCCCGCCTCTAGAAATCTTTCGGTCCTTTCTCTAGCTCACGATTTTTCTTCCATTTATAGTAGCTTCGTCCGTTCATCTTCTTCTCTATTGTTTACGAGTTTTTGTCCTCCTTCGTCTCCCTACAGTTGTACTCTATGTGGTAAGTAGTTTGATGTATGTTTTGGGTTTTTTCTTCTTCTTTCATTGTGTCCGAATACATGCTATGTTTATCATCAATTTTTAACTTTGTTGTTGAGTTGTTTGCATGTATTGGGACTGATAGTGGTTGAATGGTTGTCAATATGTGTTAATGTTGGTGAAGAAAAGGAAAAGAGAGAATTTTTTTACTAGTTTGGTTAAATTTTAGTTGCCTATAAGGTGTTCACCATGGGAACCATGTCTATACTTAATTCCTATGGTAATAGACATGGTTCCTATGGTAAAAATATACAAACTTTTCATATAACGACACTCGAAAAGATCATGTAACACTTTTGCATTCATATAGGCTTCTTTTACTAGTTTTGGTTGAATTTTAGTTCCCTATAAGAATGCTAAACCTATGGGTATTCCTATGTATATTGGAACTAAACTTGATAAGGATAAAGAAGCCAAGGCTATGGATGAGACAAAGTACAGAGGAATGATTGGGTCACTACTATATATTATAAGCTTAAGACTAGACATTATGCTTAGTGTGTGTCTTTACGCACGCTGTCAATCAAATCCAACAGAAAGCTACCTTCAAGCAGTCAAAAGGATCTTTCAATATCTTCACGAAATTGTAAATTTCAGATTATGTTATCCAAAAACTTATTCTTTTAACATAGTTATCTATTGTGATGAGAATTATGTAGGTGATAAAGTTGATCAAAAAAGCACAAGTGGTCATTGTCAATTTCTTAGAGGATGTTTAGTTTCTTAGTATTGCAAGAAACAAAATTGCATAATGCTTTCAACAACTAAAGCGAAATATATAACACTTGCTAGCTATTGTGCTCAAATTTTATGGATGAAGCTTCAACTCCAAGATTTCTCTCTGAACTTTAATCATATTCCTATATTACGTAATAATACTACTGTAATAAATCTTTTAAAAAATCATGTGCATCATTCTAAGACTAAGCATATAGAAATCAAGCATTATTTTCTTAAAGATCATGTTTTAGAAGGAACCATTGATCTTTGATAATACTGAAAATCAAGTAGCTAATATCTTCACTAAGTCTTTCTCTGAAGGTAGATTTTTTGTGTTAAGAAAAGATGTTGGTATATGCAGATTACCTAATATTATTTCTGTATAAATATTTTATGCTATTTCTTTTTTGTTAGGCTCCTTCTAGTTTGATATTTTAGTAGGCTCCTTTTAGTTTAGAAGGATCCTTTTAATTTCAAGGCCTCTTTTTAGTTTAGTAGGCTCCTTCTAGTTTATAAGGCACCTTTTATTTATAGAAGACGCCTCTTAGTTTGACAGAATAAGGTACACGTTTCCCAAAAGGGAAATTACTTATGGCATCATTTCAACTTTTAAAAATGCGCATTCTTTTCTGACAGCTCTGTCTACGTGTCTGACAGAAGAAATGCAAATGATCACACTTCCTCTTTTAGCGTGTACAGCTACCCATCCTCACTCGAGATCAATGCTCAAAAATCATTTAATATACTAAAAATAATCATTGCTGTTTTTCTCAAAAGTGTCGTTATTTTACTCTTTGCACCTAACTTTCTACCCTCCCTTTATTCTTTCCTTGAAAAACTCCTAAACATTAATGGCACAAAGGTAATCAAAAGGACAGAAGAAAACCAAGGCTTTAACTTCCAACCATGAAAAAACTTTAGTTTCTAAGTCCTCTTCTCTGTCTCTAATAGTAGGCTATTTGAACACTCCTACTGAACCTGTTTCTATTTCCTTTAAGTCCTAAAATTTAGAAAAACTCATTTAGGAAACTCCAAAGGAGAGAAAAAGACATATTTTGGATATGTTATCCCTAGAATCAGATTCAAACTCATCCTTTAAAAACAGTGAACCTTCAGCCGAACAGTAATATCTCTCTGACTCTAGTGGAGAAGAAGAAGAAAAAGAAGAAGAAGAAAACAAAGAAGAAGAAGAAGAAGAAGAAGAAGAAGAAGAAGAAGAGCTCTTCAAGATAAAGCTTGCATTTTAGCTATGCAAGAGGAGTTAAATAAGTTTACTAAGAATAAAGCCTAATCTATAGTCTCTAAACCATCCAATAAATCTATCATACGAACTAGATGGGTATTTAAGAATAAACTAGATGAATCAGGAAAGATATCCTATAACAAAGCTAGATTAGTAGCCCAAGGCTATAATCAACAAGAAGGAATAGACTATAATGAAACGTATACTCATGTAGCTAGATTAGAAGCTATTAGGATCTTACTTGCATATGCTGTTTTTCATGATATAAAACTGTTTCAAATGGATGTGAAAAGTGCCTTTTTGAATGGTTTTATAGATGAAGAAGTTTATGTAAAACAACCCCTATTTTTGAAGACATTGATAAACCAGATTATATGTATAAACTTTATAAAGCTTTGTATGGATTGAAACAAGCACCTCGTGATTTGTATGATCGTCTTAGTTCTTTTTTGAATAAGAATGACTTTATTAGAGGTCAAGTTGATAAAACTTTATTTAAAAAATGTATTAAAAATGATTTTATTGTTGTGCAAATATATGTAGACGATATCATTTTTGGTGCAACTTCTAAAAAATTATGTTCAAATTTTAAGAGTCTTATAAAAAGTGAATTTGAAATGAGTATGATGGGTGAATTAAAGTTTTTTCTTAGTTTGCATATTTGATAGAATAAAGAAAAGATCTTTATTCATCAACAAAAATATATCAAATAACTTTTAGTCAAATATAAAATGGAAAATGTTAAACCAATGTCAACTCCTATGTATCCTTCAATTATCTTATCTAAGGATGAAGCTGGTAAGAAGATTGATCAAACTCTTTTTAGAGGAATTATTGGTTCTTTTTTTACCTAATTGTAAGCAGACCTGATATAATGTTTAGTGCTTGTTTATGTGCAAGAT
This sequence comes from Erythroxylum echinodendron, assembly GCA_027575705.1. Classification (NCBI taxonomy): domain Eukaryota; kingdom Viridiplantae; phylum Streptophyta; class Magnoliopsida; order Malpighiales; family Erythroxylaceae; genus Erythroxylum; species Erythroxylum echinodendron. The sequence continues at coordinate 26,289,488 of JANZXR010000172.1, read as the reverse complement.
TTCAAGAAGATCCTAGAGAATCTCATTATATTGCTTTTAAATGAATATTAAGATACTTGGCAGGTTCTACTGATCTTTGCTTAATGTATGAGAAAGGTAAAGATTTCAGGTTAATTGGCTACTGTGATGCTGATTATACTAGAGATAGGATTGATAGAAAGAGTACAAGTTGAGATTGTCACTTTCTTGGTCATAATCTAATTTCCTAGTCAATCATGAGGCAGTGTTCAATTACTTTATCTACTGCAGAAGCTGAATACATGTCAGCTGCATGCTATTTTTCACAAATATTATGGATAAAGTATCAGTTAGAGGAATAATCTATACAAGAAGATCAAATTCCAATCTTTTGTGACAATACAAGTGCTATCAATCTCTCAAAGAACCCAATACAATACTTAAGGGCAAAGCATATTGAAGTTAGACATCATTTTATAAGAGACTATGTACAGAGAGGGATCATCAATCTACAATTTGTTGAGATGAATCAACAATGAGTAGATATTTTCACTAAACCTTTAAGTGAAGATAGATTCAAGGAAATAAGATGAAATCTAAACATGGTAATATTAAATGACCATCCGTCTGAAACTCTATGACCCAGATGATAAGTCCTAATGAAGCAGAAGAGTCGTAAGGAATAGTAATGGTAATTTTCACTCGGTAGTATCAATTTTGTGATTATCTGTGGATCAGTCACAGACGTTACAAACGGTAACTTTGTAAGAATGTTTATAAAAAGAAATCTCTTAAAATCTTCGACACTACATTCTAGAATTTTCTTCGTAACCGACTTGCTTCAAAGTGCTCTTAACAAGGACGATTCAATCCTCTGTTCTCTACATCAAATCTTTCTCATTTTCATTTCGTATCTTTCTCTTAATTATTTCTATATACTAACCTCGCTTATTTAAGCAAAATACAATTTTGTGTTTAGTGTTTATACATTACAGATTACAAAAATGTCGAAATCTCTTATCTATGGGAGACTTGTTGATTTCACTGCTCTGAAGGAAGATCGAATGGATATCGAACATGAGATCAAAGTAGCTGGATGGGAAAATTTCTTCAATATCTGAGAACTAATGTATCCAAATAAAGTATATGAGTTTTGGAAAAATGCAAAGGTGGTAGATAACACCTTACTGTCAATAGTAGACAGATTGTCGGTGATTGTTTCACAAGATTCTAATGTGAGGGCTATTGAATGTCCAAATGAAAGAGCAAAACTGTTCAACAATACAAAGTGGATTGCTCAAAGTCACATAAATGAAGACTACATCAATTGACAACTATATGGATCTAGTAATCCGGGAGTCAAGAAGTCTTCAAATCTAATTCCGAAGGCTAGGGTTCTTCACTCAATTCTTCTTCACTATATTTTACCAAGATTGGGATCAAAGGATTTGGTGACGATGAATGATGAACATTGTCTGTTTCATCTACTCACACTCCAATCTATTAATCTTCCATTCTTGATTCTGACCTACATGATAAGGGCTAAGGAGTATTATCATCTAAATTCGTTACCTTATGGTATACTGTTGATAAGATTCTTCAAAGAATCTGGAATCCTACTTGATAGAGGAAATAGAGTAAAGCTGAATATTAAAAGTGTTATCAATACCTCTACTATTCGTAAAATGGGGATTAAGACTGAAGCTGAAATGGATAAAAATTTCACATCAACAGCACAGTCTAAGGGGGAGCTTTCAATCAGAACAAGTTGGAAAGAAGATGTTTCATTTGGTATGCAAGCAAAACCTCAATCAACCGGAAGAATCTCAACTAAGGTGGAAAAAGTTAAACTATCGTCTTATAAGTCAATACGAGCTAAGACAATTCTTTAAAGGAAGGAAAGTGTAAAGGTTCAACAACCAACTCACAAAGTGTCTTTAAAGAGGAAAGCTGAGATGCTCCAATTAAAAAGATCGAGAAGTCTAGAAGGTCACCAAGATTAATAACCTTACAACAACAAGAACAAAAAAAGCAAAAAACTCTTATTCTTGATCAAATTTCTAAAAGTGCTAAGGAACAACAACAGTAGCCTCCTAAGGCAATTATCTCTATCCCTCAGACTCAATCAGAATAACTATCCAGAGAGACAAAGATAAAAAGAAAGTTAGTATTTGAGAAGAAGAAGTCTCAATAGCAACTCTTTTCCAAGCCGACAGAAGAACAAAGGAAGACGAAGACAATTCAGAAAAAGAAGGTTGAAAAGTAGCAACCAATCTGCAACCCTCCTCAACCAATGAAGAAAGAAGATTTAAAGATGAAGATTATAGAAGAATCAATGCCTGATCGAAACAGAGGTTCAATTATCATCAGAAAACCTCCTAAATTGAAAGTTAAGGTTCAAGTTGAACCTGTAATATTAAACGTTTAGATGATACATCTTCTTAGTCCTGAAGAAAGAAGATTGTATTGTATTCTGCGAGATGAAAAGGCAGAACTATATCCATTGAAGATGAAAAAAAGCCTTACACAATCTACCCAGTATTAGCAGAACAACGATAAAGAATGTACCACAACCTAGACGTCCAACACTGGTAGACTGTAAAGATAAAGGCAAGAAGAAGGAATTTTCTGAGAAATAAGAAAATGATCTCATGGAAGAAGAAATTTAAGTGGCGATGAAGAATATAGACGATATGAAAGTTTCAAGATCGTTGGGACAATATTGGAAGGAAGATAAAAAAGTATTACAATTGAAGGTATCTTAGATTCACAATATGTTTCTTGTCAGTACGCTTAAGAGATATCGGTCAGATTCGACACATGTGTTACCAGCACAGGAAGTTAAAATTGCAAGTAATTTGGGTTATATTAGGGAACCGGTCAAAATAGTTGGTTATCAAGCTAAAAAATTGAGAAACTGAGTGATCCCATTGGTTCAAGTCCTTTGGAAGAATCATTCGAGAGGAGAAGCCATATGGGAAGCTGGAGAATATGAGGAAACAATACCCCCATCTTTTTGATCAATCAGACAAGAATTTCAAGGACTAAATTTCTTAAGGGGAAGAATTGAAATATCTGGTTTCTGAAACATACTAAGGGTTAGAACCCTAGATCATTGCACATGAGTGATAGTATTAAGAATTTATGAAAATGCATTTCATTCACATGAATATTATTAGCATACACACATGAATTATGACTTTGGTACACATTGTAAAAATTGTATATGCCCTCAATTGACATATTACAGGGTATGAAAGATTTAAAATGAACATGATGTGAATTGTGATTTATTATGCCTTGAATTTTGGTTTGATTGGATTCCAATTAGTAATTAAATATTAAATATTATTAATTAGGATATTTATGAATTAATATGTACATTTGGCATAGGAAAAATGCCAAGTAGCAAGATAAATTGATATATGAAAAATTAGGATGCCTAAGCCTGTAAATTGAGTGACATTTGGCATAGATAAATGAGTGACAAATGGACTAGTAATTAATTGACAAATGGATAATTTATTGAGTGACAAGTGGATCAATAATTAAGAGACATATGCTAGCTTAAGGAGTAGATAAATGGCTTACATTCCAAATGATAGATGTCATTGAAAGAGGATGACACATTGCATCTAGTTGAACTAAGATGATGAAGAGAATGTTTCTGCTATCTTCATTATTGTTCCTCCACCGAATTGCTTCTATCTTCTCTCTGAATTTTGGTTTAACCCTAGCTAAAATTACTACACCAAATCTAGACTTTTATTCTTCACAAAAAAGCCAAGAAACCAGCTTAATGTTACCTTCATCTTGTTGTCGAAAGCTAGCTCATTTTCACCTTGAAATCGCGTTGATATTGCTTGCTTGGATGGATAGGTTACCTTAATGTTTTGAGCTAAAATTAGAAGCTTAATAAGTACATAGAAATATGATCTTTATGGCATGTTTAATAGAATAAGAATGATGATTGAATTGGAGTGAAATGTACATGATGTTGATGATGAACATACTGGAATATATTTGATGAACTTGGATGTTTTTTCTGCATTGTTCTTAGTGTATAACAACCACAGATTATAGGTTATTATATGGATGAATTATACTGGAATTTTAACTATAAAAAAGGTGAATTTATGCTAAAGAAAGATATTAATATACTGTTCTTGATTAGAAATTATAGACACCCTAATAATAAGAGTGGTTTTGGGTTTATTAAAAGCAATACTCGTTACAAAAAGAATTTTGTTCCTTATAAAAAGAAAATTTACCAGTTTTTTTATCATTCTATGAATAATTATAAGACTAACTCCAAAGGACCTAAGAAAATCTGGGTACCTAAAAAGAATATAATATCTATTATAGATTTCCTTCCTTGGAAAAAGCAGCCAGTACTAATGGTATTTGGACAGTGGATGCTCGTGACACATGACGGGAAGAAGGTTTATGTTCCTAGATCTTCAAAATAATAAGGGAGGATCAGTAACTTTTGGAGACAACCAGTAGGGCGAAATAGTTGGAATCGGCAAAATCGGTAAAGATTCCTT
>JANZXR010000172.1:26270706-26282459 GCA_027575705.1 Erythroxylum echinodendron | reverse complement strand
AGATTGAATTAAGTTGTCGGGCTTTTATTATATAAGATATAATATGGGCTGAAACTTATTGGGCTTTCATAATCCTAATGGGTTTAGGATTATGATATACTTATTCCTAATAGGAATAAGGATGAGGGTTTTTCTATAAATAGAGAACCTATGTCTTACTAGAAGATAGACAAAAATCTTAGCCACCAGCTGTTCGTTTTCTGAGAGAAAAATTATGCATCATTCAAAAGGTGTCTTGGAAAGTGCTAGCACACATTAGCCGCTGCTTGGATCGCTCATCCTCGCGTTTATACTAGTAGAGGACGTTCGCGCACTGCAGCGTCTACAAATCTGAAAAATAAATATCAATCCGCATCAAAGAGGTAAATCCATACATGTTGTGTAGTTTCGGTTATACTTTTGTTGTGTAGTATGGTCCATTCCACTGTGTATTATGAATACTCTGGCCATAGGCAATCTAACCCAATCCAGTATCTGCATATTGGAATTACTAATTAAAACATGCATCAGGGAACATTCACTTAAATAAAGAGTTTATAGTGATATCATCACTTCTAGATGTTTTATGGAGATTGGTGATTAAATTGGCGCCAGTAGTTTGATAGACTAGCTACCTATCAAGTCTTAACACTAAGATTAGATCTTGTGTGTTAATCACCATGTAGAGTGAAACGTGGAGATCTAGAAAGAAAAACCAGTATAAGGGCAAGACGGTAATTTTATTCTTTATTCTACGGATGGCTATAATATGGTTCATAATAGAGTTTGCAATTGGACATTGTATTAATACATTGAAATACTTTTTCTGATAATTTTAAGTAATTCAAGAGTTTAGCCAATTTTTTTTAATGGAATGATATTTGGTTAATACGTCGGAATTAATTATAATGAGATTAAATTAATTCTAGGCTTATTAGAGCTTGAATTATTTAAGTCCAATTAGATTCCTCACTTGACTTCTGGGAAGGTTATTAAGGAAAGTAAGAAAAATAAATGTATGTTATCGAAAAGAAAATAAGACAGTTTGGAGAGAAATAGACGAATTGGATTCATGCCAATAAGACCAAAATAATTTAATTAAGAGTTAATTAAATTGGGTCTTAAGCCTATAATTAAATGTTGGGCTTTAACTAATTAATTGTTAATTATAAGCCTAAAGGAACATCTAAGATTGGGCTGGAATTTGGTTTGATTTAAATAATTAGATTAATTGAATTATTATTAAAAAATAAAAGAGCAAAATCGAATTCTACAAAGATGTAGAATTCGGTCATGCTTCTTCATTAAATGTTTTTGATGAGTTGTTTTGCTCTCTTCACTCACTCCCAAAGTAAAACCGATTATGCTTCTCTTTCCATTAAATGGTTTAATGGTTGATTAAATAATGAAGTGTGGTAGTGCGCGTTTATGTAAAGCTTTTTTATTAAAGAATAAAATGGAGCATTCGGTTATGTCTTTTATTAATAAAGGCATGAAAGTGGAGTGGGCACTAAGGTCATGCTTCTCATCATTCAATGGTTTTAATGGGTGGTTTTATAAACACCTTACATGAAAAATGTTTTGATGATTAGAAAAGTCCAAGTGTTGGACTTGAATGGAAGCATGTCATTTAGCCAAAACCGTCTAAGTGTTAGAATTTGATGGAGACAATTAATTTGGTTTTCTAGTAAAATTAATGATGCGTGGTTTGGCTCCTCACCATTCTATCCAAACTAGCCGATCATAGCAAAAGAGGAGGTCTCTTGACTTTCTAAAAAACATCACATATAGTAAAAAAGAAGATTTTTCATTTTGTTCTCTTAACTAGCCGAAGGTAGAAAAACAAAGTCTTCAATTATTTTTCTTCTCCTTTCCCACAAACAGATTTTGATAACCAAGTTGTTTAAGGAGAACAAGTGGTAGATCAGATTGGTTGAGGACACAATAGCGAGGATTTGAAGCTGCAGTGAGGAGTTGGTAATATTATGATCTTGGTAACATGTATGGAATAAAAAGCATGTTGATTAGGCCTTTATGCTTTCGCTATGTTATGATTTTTGGAAAAAATTTAAAATATACCGTTTAGCCAAATGAAATATGTTTTTTTTTCGATCCAACAATTAGTATCAGAGACAGTTTTATTATGCATGATTCGGTTCCTATATGTGGCATGGTTGGTAATTATACTAAATTATGTGTGCTGCAATTTTTTTTATGTGATAAAATTATATATTGTGTATGTTTTGGTTGGCTCTTTTGGTTGTCCATAGAAAATCGATTTACCTTTAAGTTTCATTGATTGGTTTCTAACAAGGAGGGTGGCCTATCATTGCCATGTTTCCTGCTTGTCTTAATTTTTTGTTTTCATTACTTTTGTAATGTAAAACATTTTGTAATTTTGAAGACAGGGCAGCTATGGATCAAAGAAAAGAAGGTAAATCTTTTTAGTTTTTATTTTATGTTAATGGCAATATTTACTTTGATTTAATTTTATTAATTCTTGATTTTTTCAAGTGCTAAAATTTTTGTTTTACTATTTACAAATTAGTTTTTTTAAATGCCATTAACTCGTTTTTACCAAGCAGGCTGGGTTGTGCTAACGAAGAGTTCGAAGTGGAAGATCTATGTCTAAGAAGAATTTTTGGGCCTAAAGGCCTTGTAATTTTCTTTTAATTTTCTAGGATGGGCAACTAAAAGTAGCTATTTAATTCATGAGATGAATGGATGAATGGATGCTAATAATATGAAATATTATATGAATGTATGCCATTTAGAAAAATTGCCAACCCTAGGTTTTGCCATGCATTCATTATGTATGAGATATATAATGAAACAGGATGGTTAATAAATTGCATCTAGACAAGATAGGATTAATTAAAACTTAAAGATTGAAAAAGATTAAGTGGGAGAAGATGCTCATATGAGAGTCCACATTCTCCAAAAGATGGCCCGTTTGCATGTGGTGAAGTGTTACTCCCCACCGGAGGACATGAATCCTAAATCTTGCATGGTTTGGGTCTCCAAAAAGATAAGTCTACTCATTGGTAGCAAATGTCACCTCTCACCAAGGCATGGTTTGCAAGTACCTTTAGTGGATGAATCCAATGGTTGTACACTCTACATGGTTTATCATTAACCAGCCCACCATAGCTTTGTTGGTAATTGCATCGACCTAATTATAACACTTCTTAAAGAGTTAGACATGAAGATGCTTGGTAGCTTTTTTGAGTGGGAGAGTCCCAGTTTTTCTTGTAATGGATAAGATGGCCCACTGTCATTTAGTCCGTTATAGATAAGAAAAATAACCATCGTATAAAGATTTAATTTTTAAGTTCTTTCATCATACATACATGCATCATGATTTTATACAAAGTTACAATATTTTTGTACTAGTATGCTCATTCTTTAATAATTTATATTTTCAGTGTAATTACCACAATATGAATCCACTCACAATGCTCTTGACTTATAACAAATTGGAAAATAGAGACAAATTTAATGAATGGAGCATAACCTCGACATTGTTCTCCAATACAAACGAACTTCATAGGTATTAACGGACAATGAGCCTGCACGTCTGAGTGACAAATCTACTCCTAAGTAAGTCTAGTAGCATGAGCGATGACAGAATGCTGATAAAACTGCCAATTGCTATATTCTGGCTTCTATCAGTGCAATGTTGTAGAAACAACTTCCAGGCATGCAAGATGCTGGTGCAATGGTCGATCGCCTACATTAAATGTTTGGTGTAAGGACTGGCAAGGTTGAAAGCTATGCAAACATTTCACAATCTCAAATAAAAGCCTGGTGAACCGGTGCGGGATTGTACGCTTAAGGTAATCTCTACGGTTACTGAGGTTGAGTTGCTTAGGGAGGAAATGGATGCAGAAGTACAGATGATCATGATCACCAATAGTTTAAACTCTTCTTTTCAGCAGTTTAAGTTGGACTATGAGCTCAACACCAAGGAATACACCTTGAGTGAGTTGATGAATACCCTCTAAAATACGGAGAAGATATTAAACATCAGGGCCAATAGGCCATAGGCTCATGTGGCATCTTCTTCTAAGCCCAAAGGTAAGGGCAAGCAAAAGAAGAATGGTGCAAAGAAAGGGAAAGCCTAAACAGGGGTCAAGGCCTAACCTATGAAAAAGAAGACCAAAGAGGACACCAAGGGAAAGTGTTTCCACTATGGTAAGAAGGGCCACTGGAAGAGGAACTGTGCGGTCTACCTTAGGACCCTCAAGAGCAAACAAGGTATGGGTTTCCTACGTTTGTTTGGAACTAAAAATGTAGAAGATTCATCTTATTCTTGGATATTAGATTCAGGAGCCACTGACCATGTTTTCAATTCCATACAAGGGTTCTAGCAAAGGAAAGATTGCCTAAAGGCCAGTTTCAAGTCAAGATAGTAGAAGGATCCTACGTTTTGGCAAAAGCAATGGGAGTAGTTATCTTAGACTTTCCTAATATTCATAGGTTATATTTGGAGGATATAGATTACATCCCAATACTTATAAGGGACATGATTTCTGTTTTTTGTTTAATAAAATCTGGTTATTCCTTATATTTTGAAAAGGTTGTTTTGATATATGAGAATAAGGATTTTATTTATAATGTATTAATTAAACAGGGATTGTCCTTTATAGAACCTATGATAGGCTCACTAAACACCACAGAATTAATAAAACCAAGAAAATCCAATGACTCTAGTATTAACTTAAAATATTTGTGGAACTTAAGGATAGATCATGTTAATCAAAAAAGACTTGAAAGTTTAGTGAAGGATGGAACCCTTACGGGCTTAGACAATGGTCCATTACCCACCTGTGAGTCTTGTATTGAAGGAAAGATGACCAAGGCCTCACTTCCTTCCAAAGGAAACATATCTAAATCCACGTTGGACCTAGTACACACTAATTTGTGTGAGCCCAGGAACGTACAAGCTAGAGGAGGTTATGAATACTTCATAACCTTTATATATGATTACGCTAAACATGGCCATCTACATTTGATGCACAAAAAGAGTGAGTCCTTTGAAAGGTGCAAAGAATTTAAAGCTAAAGCTGAGAAACAGCTAGGCAAGCCATTGAAACAACTTCGATCTGATCAAGGTGGTGAGTACCTATCTGGAGAGTTCCAACAATTACTAATTGAAAATGGAATTGTTTCCAACATTTCACCTCCCAGAACACCTCAACATAATGGTGTAGCTGAGAGGAGGAATAGGACCTTATTAGAAATGGTAAGATCAATGATCTCCTACGCTAGCTTTCCAGAATCGTTCTGGGGATATGAATACAAACAACAACTTATCTTCTTAACTTTGCTCCATCTAAATTGGTGCTTAAAGCACCTAGGGAGTCGTAGATTAGACAAGTGCCTTCATTTCGACACTTGAGGACTTAAGGCTGCCCAACCAATGTTTTAAGGCTGCCCAACCAATGTTTTAAGGCCTAAGTCCACAAAGATGGAACCAAGGTCAGAAGTTTGTTTATTTGTAGGATATCCTAAGGTGAGGGTATTATTTTTCAGTCCTTAGGATAGAAAGGTATTTGTGTCAATAAATGTGACCTTCTTAGTGGAAGAATTTGTGAGAAATCACAAAGGAAGAAGTGAAATAGTAGTTAAGGAGTTATCTATTTTATCCAAACCAAGAGTTGATTCGAATATAGCGGAACAAGATGTTAAAATGGATTGAATAGTTGAACCAGAAGAGCAACCTGGATGTCAAGTAGTGCCTAGACATAGTGGAAGGGTTGTGAGACAACTAGACAGGTATTTAGGTCTAGGAGAAGGTATAATTGCTATCTCAGACTTAGAAGTAAAGAAATAAGAGAATAAGTATATAGTACTATTAGTTTGTAATGAAAAGACTTATATATATTGTGAATAAGTTTCATGTAATGTTCTTTTTATTAAATTTTCTTCAATTCAACAATTATTATCCCAGTCACACCTAACCTAATCCCCGTTACAACCGTATAAGACCTTTTGATTTTCGTTTCTAGTTTATGCATAAATGGTGGAGATGTGATTTTATTGCAAGCCTATGGTAAGAATTCCACTATACATTTATTAAGATTTTTTAGAATTTTCAAGCCAAAAAATTGAATGCATTAACTAACATCTTAGTGAGGCTATAAAGATTAATGCTTTTGACTTCAATGATATTATGATGTGATTACTATTAATATTGCTTAGAAAAGTTAATTTTAAGATAACTTGATTCTACTTATACATTAATTTGATTCAATAGGATATAATGATGTATAGTGTGAATAGACATATCAAAATTAATGATGGATTGATGTAAAAAATTTATAATTTTAATTATGGTTTGCATGAGGATAAGCAACAGCATAATTGTGGGGATATTTGATAGATGCATAATTGCTCATAATTTTACCTCATATTTAATGTGTTTTTTCTTGATATTTGATACTTTTATTGTATATTTCATGCTTAATCTTTTCCAAGTGTGTTTATAGAGTATAATTCCCTTCATAAACTTAAAGGAGAAGAATTCAGATGAAAACACAACATAAAGCAAAGATTCAACATACAGACATGATGCACGGCCGCGCATTAAGCCGCGCACATTTCTTAGGCTATGCAATTTTGCAATTTTCAGAGCATTTAGTGATGCACAGTTACGTACAAGCCAAAACCCTATAATTCAATATATAAAGATGTGAACAGAGACTTGAAGGGGGAGCAAACTTTAGGAGGTGATTACAAACATGAAGGTCATTCCTAAGGGATGATTTTGGTCCAGAGAAGCTAAAAACATAAGGAATTTACTGAAAAATTCATCAGAATACAAGATCAAACCTCTACATCACAAGAATACTTAATAGAAGATAATCAGGGAGGCTTAGAATTATGAACCCATAGTTTTCAATTCATTGTTATTTCTATTTCTATTATATGTAACTAAATGTCTTATTATTGTTTTGGTTAGATGAATCCTATCTTGATAATTTAATATGATTTGATTTTTATTAATGCAACTAGTTTGAATGATATATTGTAATTTGATTACGTGTTTAATATATGTTCTAATAAACCCAAGAACTTTATATCATAATCGGATTTCATAAATAGAGATTGAGAAATCCTATTGATGAATAGATCCATTGTAATTGAAAGGAGTTGATTGCAACCTTAGAGATAAGATGACATAAATATTCCAAATTAGGGTTAAATATAATAGAGGGATTCATAAATCGGTAAAGAAATACTATAAACTTCAACCTAAGTAATTCGATTGAAAATCTTAGGATTAGTTGTTGGCAGACTATTAACATACCATAGGATTGTCCAAGGTATAATAAATCAATGAAACAATTGCATAATAAAAGATTAATCGGTAGAGGGTTTTGGGGGGATTCAAAGCCTAAATAATAATTTTCTGATATTAATAAATTTCTAAGCTCTTCCTTATTTCTCTGTTATCTGTTGCTACCTATTTTATTTTACTTGCTTTAGTTTTATTTTCTTATATTAAAAATCAAAATAAATCCATAGGTTAGATAATAATATAACAATAATTCCTAATATTCATCGTCTTCATAAGATTGACTCGTACTTGTTAGTACTAACTACAGCTATGCTGTGCACTTGTGGTTAATCCAATATTGATTAACTCATAAAAATTCAATTAGTTCACTTCTCTCCCTTGAGAACCAGATTAAGGAGGGGGTTTTAAGGAGCGTGTAGATTAGGAAAGCTCGCTAGGCAAGGGAAGAAAAGTAATAAGGCTCTGCAAGTTAGAGGTGTAAGTTTTAGACATGTGAATAAGAGGAAGGTTTCAGAGCAAACATAAATAAAAGTTTAAGTAGTAGTTGCTACTAATAGAAAGAATTAGGGCGAGAGAACCTAAAAGGACGAAACTACCCCTAATAGAAAGGGAACAGAAGAAACTAAGATACTAAAGATTTTATAATAACTAGAAGTGTCTAGTGAGAGTAAAGGTAGATGGAAAGCTTGTGAGAAGAGAATCAAAAAGGAATGGTGAGATGAACCTAAAACTCGAGTGCAAAAGAAAAGAGATGAGAGGGAATTGAAGGAAGTCATAAAGAAGATATTTGAGTGAAGTAAAGAGGATTGAAGGGAAATATGAGAAAAGAAACTAAAATATGTGCGTTAGAAAAATTACTAAAGTAGTGAATAAAAAAGAAGGTAAGAAACAACTAAAAGAAGGATAAATTGTAATGACTCCCATAAGAGGAAGACCACGACAAGGTGGAGGTGCGATGTGTAAGGAGAGAAATATGAAAAAATAAGAAAAACTTCTATATTAATTGTTTGCTTATTTAAATAATCTAAAATTGTTTGGTTTAAGGTAAATGCTCTCTTGATTATCTATGCTTTATATTTTCATTTTGATACATTTGCTGCTCTATTGATAGGTGAGCAATAATATATATTTTTCTAGGTAATTGGCATGTGTTTTATTGCATAATTGTTGATTTTTGTTGTAGTTTAATATTCATTTTGTATATTTTTGTTTAATTTGATTTCCATTGTTGTTCTTTTATGCTTGATGTTAATTGAGGAGAATTGACTATTTTTTATATAGGAAGGAAGATGAAGCAACTTGGAGATTGAGTTAGAGATTAAAGAGGAAAAGAAAAGAGGAGTTCATTTGTCGCCAATTCCCACAATCATAGAAATCATGTCAATTCCCACGATCGTGGGAATTACAATCCGAGACAATATGCAGGGCCTCATTAAACTTAGGTTTTTTATTCTATAAAAGGAGAATTAAGCCTCCATCTTCAAGGAGAGATGAAACCCTTTTGTAAAAACACCTTCCTTAAATGAAGAACACATGTTTGGAGCCTTAAGGAAGGATTAAAGTCAAGGATCATCATCAAGACTGGGGAAAATAGCACATCAATACCGAAATTTCCAAATTTTGGCAAAGAAGAGAAGGAGTCCCTTTATTCAATTTTCTGTCACTTTTACTTCTTCAATTATTTGTAAAATAGTTTATTTGAATGTTGATGATGTTATGGAGACCATGTTAGGCTGACTTAGTTTTAGAGATTGCTTTTGAACTATTTTGTTATAACTCTTATTTTATTGAATTGAATGAAGTTGTCTTTGATGAATGGTGATTTTAATTTTTATCTTGCAATAAATCGAGATAGTGAGTAAGATTAATTGTGTAGGATTGTACAGCGAGAGTTGGAGACCTATAGACTTACAATCATCACATCAATTGATTAGTTAGAAGAGAGATCTTGATGAAGTCAATTGATCATCCACAAGATAGTTTAATAACTAGTTGAATCGAAAGAGTCATTGGGTAGGTTGAGAGATCGTCTAATTGATTCCTTGTAATTCGATTAGGGATAATTAGTTACACCTTAAGATAGGGTAATTAATACATTCGAAAATCTTAAGTGAGACACAATTTGATTAATAAAATAGAAGGGAGACAAAATACGGAAAAAAAGTAATCTCTAGTTTTTAGATTCTTCAATTTCGATTTTTCTGCATATTGGTATTGTTCAGTATTGGTTATTAGTCTTTTAATTTTAATTTAATTTTTCAGATTATTTGCATTAAAAAAATTCATTTCTTAAACAAAGTCTTATCTAAATTAAGTATTGTCTAGGCATCAATCCCTGTAGGATCGATATCCACTCTTGTTATGTACAAGTCACGACCTGTCAATTGTAATTTTTTGGTGTAAAACAAGTAGATAGGGTTTAAGCATTAATAAGTTTTTGGCACCGTTTATCGGGACTGATTGTTTAGCATCTTATTTAATTTAGACTACTTTGATTTAAGAGTTTTTGATACTTTTCCTTGTGTATTTGCAGGTGCATGAATACAAGGAGCACGTGAAGATTGATAGAATTTTGTAACAACAAACTATTCGATATCACAAGACACATCAAGACATCTTAGACTAAGGAATGAGACATTTGAAAAGCTAGATGCCAAGAAGAAACAGAAGGAACAATGATGGAAGATAGATATTGTAGGGAGCAAGGAACTTTTGCAAATTACAATGAAGCACAGTATGGTTGGGGAAGTAATGATCCTTATTAGAACATATAAACTCTTAAGTGGCAGAATCACCCAGATTTCTATTGGTCCAACAATGTATGTACACACATGGGACATTAAGATGTATCTGAATTTCAACAAGACCGACTTAGATCTTTGGAGAACGAAATGGACGAGTTGATGGATGTTTTGGGGTCTAAAATGGCAAATCAAGAAGAGATCCAAAAGAGGATGTTTTTGAGCCAGAAGGAAAGCCAAAAGAGGATGGAGGCAAAGTTTGATCAAATTGTAAAGAACCATTACACATCAATCCACAATCTGGAGGTTCAAGTTAGACAGCTTTCCTGTGAATTTTGTAAAAGAAGTGTAGAAGACTCTTTGAGAAATATTGAATTACATTAACGAGAGCAATGTGAGGCTATCACACTTAAGAATGGGGAAGAGCTAAAATAACTAGTGAAACACCAAGTTAAACCCCACCTTATTAACGACTAAGAGGCGATGAAAGCATATGAAGAAAAGAATGCCAACCCTCCATTTTATTCACCAGTTCTTGATATACCATATATGAACATCAAAACAATCTTGGGTAGATGTTCATGAAAATAACCTGATCCTTCTGATTAATGATGACCAAGTGACATTTAATATGAATGATTTATTAAAGAATCCAAAAGATAGTAGCTCATTCAGGTTAATTGATGTGTTCGAATCTTCTGAAGAACAAGAGGACAAAGAACAGATGACAACAGACATCGAGCTTAAAGAAGTTATGAAAGTCTATGTTCGGGAAGTGGAAGAAGTAGAGGAGACAAAGATGATTAAGGAATAAAGAGAGCAACTCACCTTCGTACAAAACAAAACTATTGGATTCAATAGAAGATTTAGGGAGTTTTATTCCCTGTTTATTGATAGTTCACTTAGAAAAAAGAAATCATTAAGCTTAATTGATTTTCTTAATGTTATCCATATTGTCCTTTTGATTATTTTACAATTTGTAGCTTACTTATAGGTTACAAAACCAATGTTGAATGAAAAGGTGGAAGTAAGCTGCTTATGATTGATCCTGGATGAGATTCCTATTAGTTTATGCCCTTGCAGCCAATTTATTTTAGTTGTAATTTTATTTGTATGACATTATTATTATTCAGTAAAAGGCATTCTTTATCTTTGTGTATTTGTTAATTATTTAATTATTAATCATAAAGATAAAATCTATGGAATAATTATCATGCAATTAGAAATTATAATGCGATTATAATTATGAGACTCAAATTGTAGTTTTATATTATTCCTAAAATATTCCTAGTCGTAGTTTTATCATGATGGGGTATTGTTGAAATAGTTAGACTAGCATATGTTTGTTTCTTTCTTATGAAGAAAGTAATCGATCTCATAAATTAAAGTGTAGAGACACTTAAACAAACATGTGGGAGCTTATTAGAGAATAAGTTCACTGAACTGAACCGATTATGAGAATCCCAAATGGAACATTACTTGTGTTTCTGTGGATTATCTCATAATGATAGTTGTATAATTGATCCTCAGACTTGAGATTACAAAGGTATCTAATATGAGAATTACTGTGTTTTAATGCTACTTATGAATCGTCCTAGAATAATTCAGTCGGTCGTAATTGGATACAGTATGAACCATATATAGATAGTTGAGTAAGTCAATATAGGATTCATCACTCTAAAGTAATTAGAGAGAATATTCTACTGTTCTTGATTAGTAATGATTTATGG
>JANZXR010000172.1:26249592-26267414 GCA_027575705.1 Erythroxylum echinodendron | reverse complement strand
TTATAATTAGAATTTGATTTTAATTATAATTAAAGATATTTAATTTTAATAAAAGACTTATGATTTTTCTATAAATATGAAAATGCTTTTAGAAGCTAGCACTTTTTACCTTTTCCTCTCAAAATAGTTTGGGAATTACTCTGTGAATACCATCAAAGGCTAGACGCTTGGACAGCTCGTGATTGATCGATTGGAAAGGTTCCAAAGATTTTTTTCAATTGGAAAGTGAATAAGGTACGATTTCTACATCATTTAATGTTTTATTCAAGTTTATACAATTATCGGGATCTGCTAGGAATCCGTAAAAATATTTTTTCTGCTGCGCCTGTGATTTGATCACGGTTGGATTCCAACATTTCCAAGGAAGAGCGTCATGCTACTGACATTAAAAGAAGCACTACATAGGAAGCAACCTATGAAATTCTACTTCCTTTTGATTGTCTTTGCCTATTTGTTTGTTTGGTTTATTCAATTAGGATTGTGCTTGAATTGAGTGTGATTAATGTTCAATTTGGTTTTTGTTTGGCTTTCAACTTGTTTTCTTTTCGAAGTCCTTGATGATAATATTAACTTGACGTGTTTGTAGGTTGTGGGATCATAGAGAACCAATATCAAACTTGGAAGAAGGATTTGAATCGTGAGAATCACCAATTCCCATTGTGGGAATTCCCACGATCATGGGAATTCCCTCCAGAAGGGAAATTTAAACTTCCCTCCCACTTTCTTGTTTCACCCACTCAAAAAATTTTCACTCCTTCTCTCTCTAACTCATGAAATTATCTCCTCCCACTCTCTAAAACTCTTCAATTTTCCTTTAGATTCTTGGTATTTTCTTCTACTCTTTCATTAATATTACAATCCTTTCATCTTTTCATGCATTAATCATTCAAAAACACAAAGGTTTAGGTAAGATTTTGCTTTCTCTCTCTTACATAAGAATTTCACTCATCTTCTTCTCAATTTTTGCAAATTTTCCTCTTACAATGGAAATAACGAAGATGATGGCTAGGATACTAGTTGATGAACTCCACTTGCAAGTTTCCGGTGAAGGTAAGTGCGATTTAACGGGGACTTACAGCTCTCCCTTCCCAATTTATTTAGAAGAAGAAGGTATGCTTTTTGTGACCTTAGGGATAGAGAACTACTCATTCTTAGGTATTTTGGTTTTGAATTGCTAGAAATTATAAGAGTGAGCTGGATACTTGAGCAATAAGCTACGAACATAGGTTGGAATAGGTTTGTTCGGTGTGACGTACCTATTCACCCTATGATGACTATAGAGTTTTTAACGACAGTCTGATACAATCCTAAACTGGACGTTTTCTAGTTTAGGTTATTTGGTACTATTTACAAATTGGATTATACTGTCATTCGTGATCTTCTTTATTTACCAAATATTAAAATTTTAGATGATCATGATGATTTTTATTTGGATGATTATTAGAAAACTTTAACTAGGGAAGAAAACTTTAACTCTAGGAATGCAACAAATTCTTTAATCCGTAGTGCCAGGCATTTGCTTTTGTACAAATTTATGTTCTTAACTGTGTTCAATGAAACTAAACTAACAAATTCTTGGCTAAAGAACTTTTCTTTTTGTGGTGTATGGATTGAAAGGTTAAAATTAACACACCTTTTAGAATTTTTTCAATCAATAATGAGTATAGTAAATAAAAAGAGTTCACATTTTGGAATGTCTTATCTTGTTACTGCTTTAGCTTGGTTTTATCACCTTAATGTAGGGGTGGTGTGCAGAACTCCATAAGATATGTTTGACATATCGTATTTAAGAAGTTTCGAGATTTTGGAGTTCTATTCTATGCAACTCTGAAATCTCATAACTTCTCAAATACGATCTATAGAACTCCGAAATTCTCAAATGCGCACTTCAGTGAGGAATAGGAGGGGTACCGGTATAGTTACTTATCGACCCTCCACATCCCATGTAAGCTCAGAGCTAGAGGAAGAAGCAGTAGAGGAAGAACAGAGTGCACCAATAATGGTCGATTAATATCAACAATTCCTCGACTTAATGGCTACCAATTCTTAATAAATGACATCCCAACAGCGGAAAGTCCACAAGGAGCAGCGTAGTTTGAAGAAGAGGTTCATCAACTTTTCTTAGAGGGACAATTTTGAAACTCCTTCACTAACACCGTCGCCACAATCATCTGAATAAGCTTGTCTTACCCTTTCATTTTAAAATTTTTTCATTTCTTTTGTTAAGTTCCATTTCATTTTTTGTGTAGTTTCATATCATTTTCTTTTATCTGGTTTGACGCCATTTGTTGGTTTTAATTTCTTTTTGTATGATTTGATTTCATTTCTCTTTATTTGGTGGATGACTTGTCATATAGAGGACAATGTGAACTTTAAGTGTAGAGAGGTGACATTGACTTTCTCAATTGCATTGTTTGCATTGTGTTAAATAAGATGTATGGTTAGACATTTTATGTGCTTTGTGTCAGCAATAAAACCACATTTGAATCATTCTGACGAATATTGCCATGAGGTTCTGTCATGTTAGTTGGAATTCGATTGAACACATGCTTGAACTTAGATTACGCTACTTGAGTAAAAATTGAACCATATAAAGTGATGAAAAATAGTTGGTTACATAAGCTTAGTCACAAATTGACATTTGAGCAACGAGGTAGTGTAGAGATGCATAACGAGTTTTCATTTGATCAAATGTGAGGATTGAGGCATATGAGTCCATCTATAGTCATTTTATTTCTTTGTTCAGTGATACTTCCTTAGGTTATTACCTTTAAAACTTGCTTTGAATCGATTTGAGTCTACTGGGTGCATGCTTAATAGAGATTACTTAAGTCCTTTCTTTTTGTGTTAACCCTTGGCTTAAATGACCTACTCTCTGTATTATCCCTTACTACCCCATTGAGCCTTAACCTTTTGTTTCTTGAAAACACCTGAAATTTTAAAACTTTAAACCTTTTTAACCTACCCATTCACAAGCTTAGTAGAGTATTAAGTAATACATTAGTTGGGATTGGGATCGTTATGAAAATTTTATCGAGATGAATTGAGAATATTTCTGCCTATGGATTAAAATGTATATAATGCTATTTTGATTCAAAGTTCTTCCATGTATTTAAAAAAAGAAAGAAAAATGAAAAAAAGAAAATAATGCTGAAAAGAAAAGGAAAAGTAAAGTAAAGTAAAAATTAAAAAAAGAAGAAGAAAAAGTAAGAACAAGTGAGTAACATCAATAAGTGCATAATGTAGTTATATTTGTATATCTCAGAGTTATATTTTGTGATCCCTTTATGTCCGCTTTTTACTTTACTAATGCTTGTGCTTAATCCTTTTTCCCTCGTTACCCACCTTAACCCTTACCACATTACAACCCTAAACAAGTTCTTTTGTTCTATTTATGCATGCAATCATTATAGAGGAGAATTGATGTATTAACAAGCCTATGGTAGTGTAGTTTCCTATATGAAGTTTGAGCGAAACACTAACTATCAAACAATTGAGATAAATGAGTGAAAACTGTGAGGAAAATTCATTTTGCATCTTTACTTATCTTTGAGTGATGGCGTTAATTGTTGAGTTTGCTTATATACACCAATGAAAAAGTAGTCATGATATGCGTATTAACTTGATATTTGACTTGACTTAAATTTGAGGGACTGTATGCTTTGATCTTTGTAAAAAAGAAGTGATAGAATTGATTAGTTGTGCTTATTTTGCTTGAGGACAAGTAAAGATTTAAGTGTAGGGATGTTAATAAGCGTGCATTAGTATATGTTTTTCTAGGTAATTGGCCTATATTTTCTTGCATAATTATTGATTATTGTTGTAGTTTATGATTCATTTTATATATTTTCTTTTAGTTTGATTTCCATTGTTGTTCTTTTATGTTTGATGTAAATTTAGGATAAGAATTGACTATTTTTTATGTAGAAAGTAAGATGAAGCAACGTGGAGATTGAGTTAGTGATCAAAGAGGAAAAGAAAAGAGGAGTCCATTTGTTGTGAATTCCCATGATCGTGGGAATCATGTCAATTTCCAAAATCGTGGGAATTACAATCCGATACAATATGTAAGGCTTCATTAAACTTAGATTTTTTGGACTATAAAAGGAGAATTAAGCCTACATCTTCATGGGAATCATGTCAATTCCCACGATCTTGGGAATGACAATTCGAGACAATATGCAGGGCTTCATTAAACTTAGATTTTCTAAACTATAAAAGGAGAATTAAGTCTCCATCTTCAAGGAGAGACAAAATCGTTCTATAAAAATACTATCTTTGAGTGAAGAACACATGTTTAGAGCCTTGACGAAGGATTGAAGTCAAAGATCATTATCAAGATTAAGGAAAATAACACATTAACACCAAATTTTCTAGATTTTGGCAAAGAAAAGAAGGAGTCCCTTTATTCGATTTTCTGTCACTCTTATTTCTTTTATTCTTTGCAAAATAGTTTATTTGAATATTGATGATATTATGGAGACCATATTAGGCTGATTTAGTTTTAGGGATTGCTTTTGAACTATTTTGCTAGAACTCCTATCTTATTCATTTGAATGAAGTTGTATTCGATGATTGGCGATTTTAATTGTTATCTTACATTAAATCGAGATAGTAAGTAAGATTAATTGTGTGGGATTATACAATGAGAGTTGATGACCTATAGACTTGCAATCATCAAGTCAATTGTTTAGTTAGAAGAGAGATCTTGACGAAGTCAATTGATCACCTATAGGATAGTTTAATAATTAATTGAATCAGTAAATGCATTGGATACATTGAGAGATAGTCCAATCGATTCCCTTTAATTCGATTAAAGACAATTAGTTACACCTTGAGAGAGAGTAATTAATACATTCGAAAATCTTAGGTGAGACATAATTCGATTAATAAAATAGGAGGGAGACAAATTATGGTAAAAAGTAATCTCTAGTTTTTAGATTCTTGAATTTCGATTTTTCTGCATATTGATATTGTTCAGTGTTGGTTATTATTCTTTTAATTTTAATTTAATTTTTCAGATTATTTTCATTAAACAGTTTCATTTGTTACACAAGGTCTTGTCTAAATTAAGAGTGTCTGGGCATCAATCCTTGTGGGGTCGATATCTGCTCTTGTTAGCTACAAGTCACGACCAGTTCACTTGTGGTTTTTGAGCGTAAAACAAGTAGATAGGTTTTACCATCAACATCTATTACTCAAGTTATTATCAATGATGTAAAAATCATATTGAATTGGACAGTTCAACTAGTTTAAGTACAAACTAGAATAGTTTTCGGTTCAATTTTTATTTTTAACCAGTGTGAATGAAAATGAATCCATTCAATAATAAACTAGCCAATCTTCTCTAACCCGTCAATTATATGTGTCTTATAAAGAGTTTATGGTCGGTGACTTCGAGACTGTAACGACATATTTGGGATTCAACTCTTTTGAAATGACTATCAATGTCTACTCTAGCGAATAGTTGGGAGTGACGATTATAGTGGAGGACAACAGTGTTGGTGGTTTGTAGTAGAAAGATGAAGCAAAATGGTGAAGACAGTAAAAAAGAAAAAACAAAAAGCAAGACATACTATGGTGGTGGTTTGCAGAAGAAAGATGAAGCAAAAGGGCAACAACAGTGAAAAAAGAAAAATATTGAACAAGTGAAGTGAACATAAGAATTTACAAGAGTAAGACTGACGTGCACTGAGACATAGAGACCCGTTAGCCACTGAGACATAGAGACCCAAAATTTTAACTGATGGTATCTTTCAAATGTGAAAAGCACGATTTAGTAATTTCAATAAACTTTTTTTTCCTATCTTAATATTTTACAAAAGAAGTTTCTAAACTTTGTGTTTTTAATATTTTAAAAATTGAATCGGACGTTAAATTGATAAGACAAGAGGTTTAATATTTTAAAGGTTCAATTAGTATTACAATATTATAAAATCAGTTCAAGATTTAATAAAATTGAAATTTTTAAAATATAATTAAAAATATTATTTGTATCCTATCAAAATTTAATTAAAATTGTTAAATAAAAAATAATTATTCAATTTTGGTGTTTTAAAAAAGTAACTTATTAAATTTAAATTATTAATTAATAAATTTATTCATTTTTTAACAATAAAAGTTATTAAAATAAATTGACCCGAGCTAAAAAAAAGTTGACTAATTTAAAATTTTCACTTCTTATTTATCATATACTAATTTTATAGCGGTTTATCATTAGATGAATCTTTAAACCTTAAACATTTTTTTTATTAGTTTAATATCCGATATAGTTTTTAAAGATTGGTTATTATTGTTTTTTCTTTTTCATTTCTGTTACACTTATTCTTAACTAATTTCATGCCTACATACATGTGTCATTAAATTGAAGAATGTCAACAGCAGCTTGCCCAATTAGGTTAAATGGTTAACTTGCATCTGGTCTTCTTACACACACAAAATTAAAAAAAAAAAAGGAAAAAGGAAAGGTTATTCTGGACTATAAAAGGTAGAAAGATCTTCCAAAATCTCCAAATCTGTAAATATCCAGCCAGATAGCAGTCTTTTTTTTTTTGGCTTACTTCTTGAAAAGTCTTCCTTTCAAGTCAGCGAAGACTGACTTATCACCTCGAAAGCTGCTCACAACAGATCGATTCTATGGATCAAGAATCTGCAATTGAAATCGCTGGCAGATAACAGCTTACACAGGTAACAGCCGATCTACTCCTGTAAGTCATTGCTAGCGCAAAGATTTAATATAGAAGCATTCACTTCGGGTATATATTACTATTATCAGTTACAGATTGAACTTTGAAATCATTCAGTCAATCAAAAAGAGTTTGATGCACATCAAGTGAAACCTATACAAATCAGTTCAATTAAGGTGACATCCGTTCTTACAGCCCACCAGTTGACACTTCAGTTTTTCATTTTTATGGCTGGACCAAGTCGGACGAGGCAAGTATCCAATTTCACTGGAATAATGCATAAGATTAGTTCCTTTATTAACCGTAATTTGTTTTTCTTTTCCTATTTATGGGATAAAATTTGGAGCAAATAATATCTTCAAGGCAAACGCCCAATGACTCCACTGAGATTCAAGTTCTGGTGGACACGGCAATTGCCATCCCTCCCTGCCACTCACCAACGGCCTTCTCGTAGCCTACTTATAGCTATACTATTAACACCAGCAACATTAGAAAGAATGCATAACTTTTGAGCATAAGATTTTCATTACTACATAACCCTTTCTAACTTATTTTTGTCAAAAAAAATAACGTTGTTTTGTAGTAGAAATACGATTGAAACATGTTAAGTAGTATAATCTGAACCCTACTTTTTGATAACTATGGAATTCAGTTGTTTTACGGCGGAAACAAGGTTAGAACAAGTTAAGTGGTATAGAAATTTGAACCTACTTTTTGATGGTTATGAGATTCAAGCTCTAACTAATCCTTTACTATTTTATTCATATACAATTTTAGAAGATTACGGAAAATTTACTCTCTTTCTAGTCCCTTGATTTAATTAGTTTATGAGAATATTTGTTTTTATTATCTTTTTTAATTTATTCTTGAATTCAATCAAATTTAAAATTTGAATAAAAATCTTAATTTAATCTTTGTCATATAAAAATTGAAAATTTAAAACTCATTTGTTGTTACAAATCTTTTCTTTTTTAATTATTTTAGTAATTAAATTTTCAAATAAAATAACTAACAATCATAGTATAATGTTGGCACTTAGAATATAAAATGCTCTATGCCATACATTAATCCATTATTTAGATCTTAACATACATTTAACTCACGACTGAATGGATTAATATTCTCTACAAAAATTCATGCTGCACTGAAATTTAGCTAGAGCTTACTCGTAAATCTTAATTCTAATCTCATAGGTCTTTTACACTAATCCCAGCCCATAAATTTAAGGTCTAACCGACTACGTTGGACAGGTTGAGCAAGTTTTGGAGTCAATCTCATTCAACTTGACACAATCAACTATTACTTCAAATTACTTACAGTTGCATAAATTCATATCTTGTTCACAATATGTAGAGCCTCTTAAAACTTCTTTCTATATGTGAAAAGATTACTATAATTTGACCTTTCCAAATAAATTCGAGTGTCACCTACACAGCCTGATTGTGGAATTGAAGGAAGCTGCATCCAATGGACATGTCGATCAGTTATATGATGTCCTGGCACAAGATTCATGTATTCTGGACCGCATGGACGAGCAAAATTTTGATGAGGCTCCTATACACATTGCTGCAAGGGCCGGAAAAACCCTTTTCGTCGTGGAACTTGCAACATTGAAGCCATCTCTTGCACTGAAGCTGAATGCAGAAGGGGATAGCGCCTTGCATTTGGCCTTAAAAATGGGCCATATTGACACAGCAAGAGCGCTTATAAATTTAAATTGTGAGCTTATCAGGGTCAAAGGGAAGCGCGGAATGACTCCTTTACATGCCGTAGTGAAATTGGGTCATGTTTCTCTCTTAGAAGAATTTCTCTACTCTTGCCCCTCGTCAATTGAGGATTTGACAGCGCGAAGTGAGTCTCCACTGCATATTGCCACCAAAAACATGAAATTGGGAGCCCTTAGAGTTCTTTTCGGTTTCGCTCACAGGATAAACAGAGAAGATGTCCTCAATTTGAGAGATGAGGACGGTAACACTATCTTACATATTGCCGTATCAACAAATTCAGTCAAGGTAAATTGAACTTACCACATCTTGCACATTTAACAAATTTCACGCGTTCGCTGGTCTATCAGAAGAAAAGAAAAATCCTAATATTTGCATTCATACACATAATTATGGAATTCAGCCTAGGATTACAACCTTCAAACATGCAATATCATAGTAAATCACTTTTTTCTTTTGTATTTCATGTAGGCAGCAGAGTTATTGGTCAATAACGTTGACACGGGCGTGAGAAATCGGAAGAATTGTACAGCTCTAGACATCTTCAGAAGTCAAGGGCAATTACAAAAGAAGGACATGGGGGTCGTGCTTCATCGTGCATCAATAGTCTCAAATTACTTGAATACGTTAATAAAGAGGCGAGACAGTCACTTAGGAGTAATTGGCCATGCAAATGGCTTAGGAAGCCTTGCAGGTGATATTCGCAGTGTCGTACTTGTAGTTGCCGTCCTGATTTCAACCGCTACATACCAGGCTGTGCTCAGCCCTCCAGGAGGGTATTGGCAAGATGGAAGTCCACCGCATGTTGCAGGAAAGATGATAATGGGCTCTTGGGAGAGTTCATACTTCGGTCTTCTTAACACTTCAGCCTTCTGTGCATCAGTTTGCACAATTATTGTTTTGGTTATGGGGCTGCCTTTCGCTTTCTTTCTTGAAGCTTGCACAATGTTCATCTCATGTTCTTACTTCGTTTCTGTGTTCACCATCTTTCCATCGCTGGATCTCACTACGCTATTTCTTCTGTTAATGTTCGGTGGAATACTGATCCTGTTCCACCTTGTGGCATTCGAGGTCCATCGTCGCAAGCGAGAGAAGCAGAGTGTGGGAAAGGGTGCATGGATTCGAGATTAAAATGGAAATCCAGGAATCAATCGTCTCCCTGGCATATATAGTATAGTATGTAAATACCAATAATATCTATCATGGAAAATGCTATCAATTATGTTATTCCCTTCATCTTTTCTCTTTTAGTATTTTTTTCTTTATTCTTTCTTTCATCTAATAGATTTATTTAGTTGACATTCTTTTTTCTTGTTCTTCCCTCTATCTACATTAAAGACAGTAGTGCAATTGTTGAGACCTGGAGATGGAAACTAACACTATATCAGAAACCACATTTGGCTATGAAAAAAATTGTGACTAAAAGTCTTAAATATTAGCGACGATTTTTATTTGTCTTCAAATCTTCGTAGGTAAAAATTATAGATGATGTTCTTCGATAATAGTCACTAATATTTTTTTCATTTTATTTTTGTAGTGAAAAATTATTAGTGACTTTTTGAGAAATCATCGTCAATACTTTTTAACTATGCATAATTTTTGTAGCTAAAAATTATTAGCTATATTTTCGAAAATGTAGCCAAAAGTTTTTTACAACGTAGCTAGAAACAAAAATTATTGGCTATATTTTCGAAAATGTAGCCAAAAGTTTTTCGCAACTTAGCTAAATGTTTTTAGCTACGTTTCCTAAGACGTAGTCAAAGGTTTTTCACTACTTTCCTGAAAAACGTAACCAAAAAGTTTAACCTATATTTTTAAAAAGTAGTCAAATGTTTTTATCTATATTTTGCAAAATTTAGTCAATTTTTTTATATGCGTTTTACCGAAATGTTATCCCATGCTAATTATAATTATTTGTGAACTTTTTAATTCATATTATGGTGTATAATATCTTTATTTTTTTAATTTATTATACAAAAATAATTGATAATTTGAAGCATTGTATATAAATAGTAAAATATCATTAAATTATACCAACAAAAAGAATATTCCTTGTATACAAGATTTAATTACAACTTTAACAATTCTTATAGACAAAATAATAAATACAGAGATCGATTTACAAAATATAAATGTTGAGATTACAAAAAATATCGCAGCGTAATTGAGATGACTAGCTAGGCTTGTCTATGAAGATAAGAGCAACTTTATACCTTTGCCATCATATGCGAAAGATAAGCCACGAGAATTATGAAAGCAACTTCAGGATCAATTGAGTGCCTGAAATTATGCATAATTAAGCTAGCTTGTTTTCAATTAGCAAAGAAAAAAGCCATCATATATGAAAAATAAGCCAACCAATTAAATATTGTGGGATTAAGAAGAACTAAAGATCAATTATTAAGACAAATCAAGAGATAATACCATCTACTCCCTAAACATGATGAAACATACTTTTAGCCAATAACAATAGTATCCAAATTGTTGATACCTTTATAAGCCATATACAAACTGCAGCAAGAAGTTTAAAGTCAAAAAGTCAAGATAAGAAAACATTATTAAAACAAAACGAGTATAAATTGAAAGTTATACTCTCTAGCTTAACATAATCTCGAGACATCATAATCATAACAGAGAATAATGAAGATATAATGTTTAATTGCATAGTGGAGATGAAAATAGATCCAGGGACATGATTGAGAAGTAGTACGTACCCCATGGAAACTCCCTGTTACGAATGTGTAAGGATAATCCTGTACCATTTAAAAGACAATTGCCAAATTCAAAACTTTTGAAATTCAAATTTTAAAAGTAAATCCTAACTAAAAACTAAGAACGAAAATTAAAAAAGAGCTATTGTAACCCAAAAGTTCTAAAAAGACCTAGGCTATCATACTCTCAAGTATACGAGATAGTTATAGTGATTAGCTATAGTCGTCTCCCACAGAGGTGAAATTTGTTAACTAAACTTAATTTTTAATTAAAAATAAAAAACAATGCAATCCTAAACACCCTATCCCAAATTGTTGAGTAAAAGACTTTAAAGCAAATCTCACAATTGAACTAAAAAATAAATTGAATCGAACAGAAGCAAAAATGATTGGACAATTGTCTCACCTAAATTAATAGTTTAGCCCTAAGATCAAATCAAATACTTAATTATCTAACTTTCGTATTTGACAAGTTATCACCTAAGTCAATTGTAGAAACCTGACTACTAAATACCACTTAGGTTAATATATTTCTAATTTTTAACCTAAGTGTCTATAGTTTCTCGTTCTATATTAAACTTCCACTCTCGGTCCTTCGTTTAATACCAAAATGATGTAAAGTTATAGTAAACATGAGACAACAAATAACAATCAGATACGCTATTAAAGTAACAAGTTCAATAACAACAAGACATAAAGCAACAGATGAACAAAATAAGCAAACAAGGATTGGATGAGTGTGAAGGCAATGGTCTCCTGCCCCTCTTAAGCTTCCGACATTAGCTCTCACCTTCTGTTTCAGCTTGTTCTCACCCATATGCTCGCACTTCCTTCCCTCTCTGCTATGTTCCTGTCTTCTTCCCCTTAGTTGATTAGTCTTTGCTTCCTTTCTCTCTTCTTCGCCTCCACACTTCTCTCTATCTCCTTTTATTCCAACCGAAAGAGTGTGTCTCTGGTGTTAAATGAAGAGTGACTAAAAGATGTCTACCACCACTCTCCTATCATTCTAATTGTAGTCTTGTCTAGGTTTAATTTTTCGTGCCCCCTCAACCTACAACTGCCACGTAATAAAATAGACATAGTGAATGAGAATTTGCACGGGGGTGACAAAAGTCACCCCCATGAGGGCTGGTCACCCTCCTGCATAAGCTTGTTAATGATGACTAAAGATCACCAACTAATGCACGGTAGTGACAAAAGTGTCACCACCATGCAAGTGGTGACTCATTAGTCACCACCTTATACATAGTGGTGATTAATTAGTCACCACTTTATGTGTAATGGTGACTCTTTAGTCACCACCGTGCAGACGGTGATCAATTGTCATCACCTCATACACGGTAGGTGGTGACATCTTATTTGTTATATATATATATATTTTCTCTTTTCATGCAAAGTGACCTGAACTTTAATTTTTCATGCAAAATTCAAAAATTAATCCAATCAATATGCATGCAATATTCAGACCATTTTCATTCAATTTATCTCTAATTTAGATCAACTTATAAGAATTTGTAATCAAAATCAAGGTATGAATGCAATTAAAAGCAATAGAAACTAGACACATCAATTCCCCCACACTTAAACTATGCTTGTGCTCAAGTAAAATAAAGAACACTAGACTATCAAAACAAACAATGGAAGCAAAAGTTTTCCTAAATAATAGTCAAAGATATCAACTATTAATCGGATGTTTGAAGTGTGCAAGTTTTAATTAATAACCGTTAATAATTCGCAAGCGCACAGTTCGTTAGCATAATACCTAAGGTTTCGATCCCTCGAGGAAGGATAATCTAATCCTAAAATCTAACGCCATAAAATACTAAAATTCAATTTTCACGAAACTAAAAATGAAAATTTAATTCAATCAATCTAATTAAAAATAAAAAATATTAATTATTAAGCATTTGTAATACACACCCAAGAATTAACCTAAGGAAATTACCAATTGAGAAAATGTGAATTTTACCTGTCCTTAATGCTAACCTAATTGATTAGGAATTATTGGATTTTTAGTTCTAGTCGATTCTAGGGTTGATTACTCTCTCTCAAATTATAACCATTAACCCTAAATCATAAACCCTAATTAGATTATGGAAGTTGCAATCTATCAATTAACATCCTATCCAAAACTCTAATAAGTTCTAAAGTTCTCTAACAGACTATCAGAAATCTATGCAAGTTCTCTCTTTGAAAAATTTACTAATTTGATTTAATTCTTATTCTATTAAATCACCTAACTCTCATTAGCCTAATTTAATTATTTTTCATCTGATTCACTCTCTCAGTTTATTATCGAATTATGCAATCGCAAAATTAAATCATAATAACTCTAAATAATATATAAACAATCAGATTTCATTAATTCAAATTTAAAACTCCGAAGGTGAGTTTAGAATATCCTCAATATTTAGTTCTTATCATCAATTATTCAATCCTATTCTATACAATAAAAACTAAAAATAAATAGGAAATGGAGGACGAGAGGTAGCGACATCTAGAAACCTCCTAATTCACGAATACATCGAGTCAACTTCTTCTCCTCTTCTCTTTTCCTTCTTCTCTTCCTCAATCTCTTGATGAATCCTCTCTAAGGTTTCTTAAGGTGGTTGATGCCAAAAGCTACTTTTGCCTCTTTATCTTGTTCTTTAAATATTCTTTATGTTCGAAGTAGTACTAGGGTTTTTCCAAGGTCCGAAAGGTCTAAATAATCCTCAATACTTGATGTTTTTTGAGTGTCTGTGTGTCTGTCAGACGTAGGCCATTAATGTGGCCCTACAGGACACAATTGTGGATCAAATCTGAGCCTTCTATCATGATCCTAGCATGTAGGCCACCATCGTGGGCCATCTCCTAAACTTTTTTCACGATCATGGCATGTAGGCCATGATCGTGGGCTATGTCTTTGGCTTTTGTCATGATCTTGGCATATAGGCCATGATCATAGGCCAAATCTAATGCTTATGCCATGATCGTGGCATGTTATGCATAAAGTTCCTTCATCTTATTTCTACTACCATGGTGCTTTAGATCTAGGAATTCCTTTATCTTCCGATCCAAATAGATCTTTGGCATAAAGTTTTCCTTAAAGACCTTCAGAAAATCTTCTTATGGCAATCTACAAGGTTGAGCATAATTGCCAGGAATAGTCTTCTACCGCTAATAGGCCAGACCTTGCTATAGCGAGACTGCGTAGTCAAACTTCTCGTCAAACTCGTAGTCTATTTGATTAAATACCCTTTCTATTCTTTCTAACCAACCTTTTTCCTCAGCAAGGTCGGTTCTTCCATAGAAGTCTATAGCTCCCTATTTCTTAAGTTTATCATACCGGGTTTGTTTCCTCTAAGGACCTTTATGAGGCATTTGTTCAAACTGGGGCAATGGGGACTCTCTATTAGCTCTTGAAAGTTGTGATTTGCATTATATTTTAGGGTTTAATTTGTTACATATTTAGTGTTAAGTTGAGTGTTTAGTTTGTATTTAGGTTTTAATTGTATTAGTTTATGTGTTTAAGTGTTTTTATGAATTAGTTATGAGTCTTTGAGATTAAATGTTGTGTTTTTGAGGTACCTTGATATGTTTGTTAGTGTTTTAGGTCAACGGTGAAGAAAGTAAAAGTTTTGGAGACTTTCGAAATAGGACACGATCGTGATAGAGAGATATGAGCCACCATGCCCTAGGCTATAATCATGGCACTTTAGTTATGTTCGTGACAGAGAGGGGTAGACGGCCATGGTCATGGCCTACGTCGAGCAGACAAACAGGTGAAAAAGTCAATTCTTAAGGAATTTTTCAGACCATTTCTGCCCCAAACGAACCCTGGGGCTTCCAAAGTATTTAAGGAACGTAAAGAACAGAGAAAGGAGTTTTTGCATCATCCAAATTCTAAAACCCTAGGGAGCTTATTGAGAGATTTGAGGAAGGGGACGAAGGAAGAGATATACAGAGAAGAAGCTTGATGTGAAGTACTTCCCGGAATAGGTGGTTTCCCACATCGCTGCCTCCAACATCATCCATTTTGAACTATTTCAGGTTTATTTTGTTCTTACAATCGTAGAGAATTTGAGATAGCCATAGATGATAGATTGCTGAAGGTTGAGGATATTGTATAAACTAAATTTGATTTATTGAGATTTTATTGAGTTATTCATCATTAAATTTCTATTCTTAATAATTCGGTAACAAACTGAGAGGGTGAACTGAGTGAATATCATCAAATCGGACTAACGAGAGTTAGGTAGTTTGATAGATAAAGAATTGAATCAAACATTTAAATTTGTGTAGCAATAGCTCATGCATAGGTTTCGATAGGTTATTAACCAATTTCAGAACTAAATTAGGTTTTGGATAAATTATGAATCGAGAGATTGCAATTATATAATCTAATTGGCAGTTATTAATTAGGTTAAAGATTTTAATTCAAGAGAGAGTAATCCACCCTAGTACCGTCTAGACCTAATAATTCGATAATTTCATAATCAATTAGATTTTCATTAAAGTCGAATTAAAACCCTCTTTCTTTCAATTGGTAGCTTCTAGGTTAATTCTTGATTGGGCTACGCAATTTGCTATCCTATTTAAAATTTGTGAATTTAATTCTTGAGATTGATTGCTTGATTGATTAATTTTCTACATTAGTTTTTTATTTATTGCGAATTTTAGTCAAGCCTTAGATTTCGATACCGTAGGTTCTATGCAAATGACCCGTGTGTTTGCAATATTATCTAGGTTATAAATATTAAAACTTAGCATACAGAACCATCGACCAGCTTTTACAAACTCAAGGTTAGCTGACTCTGCGACTCGATCTCTTATAGCAGATGACCTATAATAAATAATAATTATGATCAATAAACAAGTCCCTCACTATATATCATATCTAAATGTTCTTATATGTCCCTGTGGATGCCAAGCCATGCTCTAATACCAAAAATGTGTTAACACACCACTACAGTAGAGCATATTCCTGAACATCTAGAGGATATTTAAGAACATACCCTATGAAAATGGCATGTTAGAGTAATTACATAAGCTTATTATGGCATCATACATAGCATAAGTAGTCATAAGATCAACTTTTCCCATTTCATTCACAAACATAACTTATATTGTAGTATTACACTTCATAATACTTATATTTACATTACCAAAAACTTCTGAAAGTTTAATGCTCTTTTGGAGAATGTTCTATATGAAATGAGAAACTAAATAAACACAATCTATTAGACTCTTTAGATATTAGTTGATCAAACCTTTGAGCCATTCTTTTTTTCCAAAAATGACAGTTCTAGAATTCTACTAGTTTGCCTTAGAAGCTAGGTCTCCATTGTACCTAAAAATTGATAGGTGTGAATTGCATCATAATTTAGGGCTTAGTTTGTTATGTATTTAAGTGTTAATTTAATCTTTTAGTATATGTTTAGTTTAGAATTTTGTTAGTATGTTAAATTAATTGTGTTTAAGTTTTTTTATGGGCTAGTCAAGTCTTTGAGCCTAAATATTATGTTTTTGAGATATTTTGATGTGTTTATTAGTGTTTCAGGGCTAACATTGAAGAACGAAGAAATTTTAGAGATAGTTAGGACGAAATAATGGTCCATTATCGTGGCACACAAAAGTATTGGAGCCAGCCCATGATCGTGGCATATGGGGCGCGATCGTGACAGAAGCTTAAGATACTATCCACAGTCATGGCCTGATTGCCACGATCGTGACAGAAAGGTTACAGATGTGTAAACAAGTAAAAATGCCATGTTTTGAGGGATTTTTTGACCTTTTTGACCCCAGAAAAACCCTTAGAGAGAGCTTATTAAGAGATTGCGAAATAGAAAAAGAAAGAGATACATGAAGAAGCTGCTTACACGAAGCACTTCCTATAACAGGAGGTTTCCCGACGTTTTTGCCTCCATCATTCATTCCAATCTTATTTCTGGTTTATTTTCAATTTTATTAATTTATATAATTAAAATAGTTGTTGATGATGAGATTGGGTAAAACTCACCTTTAGG
This sequence comes from Erythroxylum echinodendron, assembly GCA_027575705.1. Classification (NCBI taxonomy): domain Eukaryota; kingdom Viridiplantae; phylum Streptophyta; class Magnoliopsida; order Malpighiales; family Erythroxylaceae; genus Erythroxylum; species Erythroxylum echinodendron. The sequence goes on along the minus strand of JANZXR010000172.1, from coordinate 26,250,285 downwards.
TTATTTTATCTTTGATTTAATGAAATTTGATTCTTTTGTTTACTAGATTTATTGCGATTTAAATTCTACACTTGCATAATTTGGTGATAAACTGAGAGGGTGAACCATGAAAAATCATAAATTGGGCTAACGAGAGTTAAGTAATCTAATAGAACGAGAATTAAATCAAATCGTTAAATTTTGTGAAGAGAGATCTTGCATCGGTTCCTAATAGTTTTTGGACAACTTCAGATCTAGGTAGGGGTTTGGATAGGTTATTAATCGAGAAATTGCAATTCCCATAATCTAATTAGGGTTAATGGTTATAACTTGAGAGAGAGAAATCAAACCTAGGACCATCTAGATTCAATAATCTAGTAAGTCACAATCAATTAGGTTAGCATTAAAGATAGGTAAAGTTCTCCTTTCTCTCAATTGGTAATCCTTTAGGTTGATTCTTAATTAGGTGCTACAACTACTACTTTGTTAGTATTTTCATAATAGATTCTTGGAATTTGAATTACTGTGAACTGTTTTAGCTTTAGAGTTTAGGATTAGATTAACCCTCCTCGTGGGATTAACATCTTAGGCATTATGTGAACGACCCAAGTGCTTGCAAAATATCAAGGTTAAAATACTCTCAATTGGTAATCCTTTAGGTTGATTCTTAATTAGGTGCTACAACTACTACTTTGTTAGTATTTTCATAATAGA
>JANZXR010000172.1:26206949-26225650 GCA_027575705.1 Erythroxylum echinodendron | reverse complement strand
TTAAAATTAAAGCCTAATCACAACAAAATAATAAAATTAATCCCAAACATATTGAAGAAGAAATCGGGGTCCAACATAATCGATGTGTCAAAGGTCTAATTCTATCCAGAATTTCATAAGGACCAATGTATCTCGAGCTCAACTTTCCCTTTTTACCAAGCCTCAGTAACTGGACGATGTTGATCCACATAATCCTTCTGCCTATCTTGAGCCGCTATCATTTGACTTTGGATCAGTTTCACCTTATCCACAGTATCTTAGATCAATTCAGGCCTTCTATCATTCTTAAACCTTCCTTATCCCAATATAGAGGCGATCAACATTTTCTGCCATACAGTGCCTCATATAATGCCACTTCATCTAACTCCTCTCTATATCAAGATCACACCTAATCCTCATTCCACTCATGCATGAATTCATTCACAAATACTCATTTTAGTTCATCTCAAAACACTCAAGTGATTTACGTAAAATAGAGTATGTTTATCTATCACCTTTCTCTCATTGCTGTAACTTTGTTTTCAATAATTCTTAACAGAAAGTCTCACCTATTTTTTTTACATTTATCTGCAGTTAACAGCTTCACTAAGTTTCTCATTAAACTCCATGCAATCGGTATTACACTTCCTATGCATTCTACTGCACTATATTAACAACTCATTATTAAGACCGAAACTACTCAACTTTCACAATTCATGCATAAACTCATTTTCAACCAATAAAAACATCATCAGAATCAGTTCCTATCCATATACAAAAACTGCCACTTACATGATTAAACAAGATTTCGAGCAGTGAGAGTGAATCAAATACCCAAGTTGATTCGGTGATGGGTTTGGTGTTCACAGTGAAAAACATCTAAAGTAATTGTTATTTTTATCATATACATAACCTCGTGGCTTAAGCAAATCTCTCCACATATCACTATTGCATGTACTATATTTGTCACTCAAAAATCAAGCCAGGTGTTACACTTCCATTTATCCATTTTCAACATTTTTCTTAGTCCAAAAATAATCCAAATTTCCAAAATTTTCCTAAAATTGACCAAAAATTATTAAATAATACTAATAGTCTCCAAATAAAATTTTAACACAAATAAATCGCAAGTCACATTTTAATCAATCAATTATGCCCACTACATGCATGTACAATTCTTTTATTGTATCAAAAATAAATATTCACATGTGTGTGAAGATACAATGACATATGAGCATAAAATGCACTTCTAATTTCTCACTGTACTCTCAATTCACTATTTTAGGGTCTAGGCCCCGAACATGGGATGTCACAATTTTCCCCTCCTTAAGAAATTTCGTCCTCCAAATTCTTGCCTGATTCAGAAAATAGGTGGGGATATGCCTTTTTTATATGCTCCTCATTTTCCGACGTTACTTCTTTGCTAGAATGATTGTGCCATAAAACTTTCACCATTGGAATTTCCCGATTGCTCAACCGTTTCATCTGATACCTTACTATCTAAACTGATTTTTCATCATAGCTCGGGTTACTAGTAACTTCAATCCCCTGAGCTAGTAACACATGTGTTAGGTCAAATCTATATTTCCTTAGCATACTCACATGGAATACGTCATGCATCTGAGACAACTTAGTAGGTAGGGCTAATCGATATGCCAAAGGTCCAATTCTCTCCAGAATTTCATAAGGACCAATGTATCTTGAGCTCAACTTTCCCTTTTTACTAAACCTCGATAACCCGACGATGCTGATTCACATAACCTTTCTATCTATCTTAAGCAGCTTTCACTCGACTCCGGATCAGCTTCACCTTATCCACAGTATCTTGGATCAATTCAGGACCTTCTATCATTCTCAAACCTTCCTCATCCCAATATAGAGGAGATCGACATTTTCTGTCATACAGTGCCTCATATGGTGCCACTCCATCTAACTCCTCTCTATGTCAAGATCTCACCTGATCCTCATTCCACTCATGCATGAATTCATTCACAGATACTCATTTCAGTTCACCTCAAAACACCTAAGTGATTTACGTAAAATAAAGAATGTTTATCTATCATCTTTCTCTCACTACTGTAATTTTCTTTTCAACAATTCTTAACAGAATGTCTCACTATTTTTTTCACATTTATCTGCAATTAACTACTTCGCTAAGTTTCTCATTAAACTCTATGCAGTCGGTATTACACTTCCTATACATTCTACTGCACTATATTAACAACTCATTATTAACACCGAAACTACTCAACTTTCACAATTCATGCATAAACTCATTTTCAACCATCAAAAACATCATCAGAATCAGTTCTAATATCCAGCAACCAAAACTGCCACTTACTTGATTCAATAAGATTTCCAATAGTGAGAGTGAATCAAATACCCAAGTTGATTTGGTGATGGATTTTGTGTTCACAATGAAGAACATCTACAGTAATTGGTGTTTTTATTGTGTACATAACCACGTGCCTTAAGCAAATCTCTCCACATATCACTATTGTATGTACTATATTTGTCACTCAAAAATCAAGCCACGTGTCACACTTCCATTTTTCTATTTTTAACTTTTTTCATAGTCCAAAAATACTCCAAATTTCCTAAATTTCCTAAAATTTACCAAAAATTTCGAAATAATACTAATAGTCTCCAAATAAAATTTTAACGCAAATAATTCACAATTCATAATTTATTCAGTCAATCATACACGAAAAATGTTAATGAATGCATGTACAATTATTTTAATGTATCAAAAATAAATATTCACACATGTGTGAATATACTATGATGCATGAGCATGAAATGCACTTCTAATTTTTCAATGTAGTCCCAATTCACTATTTTGGAGTCTAGCCCCGACTATGGGATGTCATAATTTTCCCCTCCTTAAAAAATTTCTTCCTCCAAATTCTTACCTGATTGAGGAAATTGGCGAGGATATGCCTTTCTTATAAGCTCCTTAGTTTTCCACGTTGCTTCTTTACTCAAATAATTATGCCATAGAAGTTTCACCATTGGAATTTCCCGATTCCTCAACTGTTTCAACTGATACCTAACTATCTGAACGAGCTTTTCAACATAGCTCAGGTTACTAGTAACTTCAATCTCCTGAGCTGGTAACACATATGTTGGGTCAGATTTATATTTCTTAAGCATACTCACGTGGAATACGTCGTGCATCTGAGACAACTCAATAGGTCAGGCTAATCAATATGCCAAAGGTCCAATTCTTTCCAGAATTTCATAAGCACAATGTATCTCGGGCTCAACTTGCCATTTTTACCAAATCTCATTACTCCTCGCCAAGGCGACACTCTAAAAAATACTTTGTCCTCGACACTATACTCCATATCCCGATAATGCTGATCCATATAACCTTTCTATTTATCTTGAGCCGCTTTCATTCGACTCTGGATTAGTTTCACCTTATCTACATTATCTTGGATCAATTCAGGACCTTCTATCATTCTCAAACCTTCCTCATCCCAAGATCAAGGTGATCAACATTTTCTGTCATACAGTGCCTCATATGGTGCGACTTCATCTAACTCCTTTCTATATCAAGATCTCACCTAATCCTCGTTCCACTCATGCATGAATTCATTCAAAAATACTCATTTCAGTTCATCTCAAAACACTCAAGTGATTTATGTAAAATAGAGTATGTTTATTTATCACCTTTCTCTCACTATTGTAATTTTGTTTTCAACAATTCTTAACAGAATGTCTCACCTATTTTTTTCACATTTATCTGCAATTAACAACTTCACTAAGTTTCTCATTAAACTCCATGCAATCGGTATTACATTTCCTATACATTCTACTGCACTATATTAACAACTCGTTATTAACACCGAAACTACTCAACTTTTACAATTCATGCATAAACTCATTTTCAACCATTAAAAACATCATCAGAATATGTTCTAATATCCAGCAACCAAAACCGCCACTTACTTGATTCAACAAGATTTCCAGCAGTGAGAGTGAATGAAATACCCAAGTTGATTCGATGATGGGTTTGGTGTTCACAGTGAAGAAAATCTACAGTAATTGTTGTTTTTATCATATACATAACCACGTGCCTTAAGCAATCTCTCCACATATCACTATTGCATGTACTATATTTGTCACTCAAAAATCAAGCCACGTGTCACGCTTCCATTATTCCATTTTTCAACATTTTTCTTAGTCCAAAAATATTCCAAAATTTCAAATTTTCCTTAAATTCAACAAAAATTTCGAAATAATACTAATAGTCTCAAAATAAATTTTAACGTAAATAAATCACAATTTACATTTTAATTAATCAATCATACCCGAAAAATGTCAATGAATGCTTCTACAATTATTTTAATGTATAAAAAATAAATATTCACATGTGTGTGAATATACTATGATGCATGAGTATGAAATGCACTTCTAATTTCTCACTGTACTCTCAATTCACTATTTTGGGGTCTAGCTCCGAACATGGGATGTCAATTCTCCCCTCCTTAACTATAAATAGTTTTAGTGAAATTTAATAAATTACAAAATATATTGGTGTCTTTTAACTTAGTAAATATAATAATTAAAATTTTAATGGAATGAATTGACATTACACATTTTTTACTTTTTAAATGTTAGTAATTATATGTAAATATGATAAATTAATAAAATTGATTTATTTATTTAATTGATATACACCACATTGTTTATTTTAATTCTCAATCAAGTCTCTATGATGTAGTTGTTCATATAAAATGTCACACATCTAAAATTATCACTTGCTAAAATTAATGGTACAACTTAAAAAGATAATTAAAACAAAAAACACCTTAATAGGAATCTAATAGAGATGGTAGGTTTGGAGATGTTCAAAAGTATGCAATCGTTCCTCTATCTAGTAGAAAGGCTATCTCTGCAAGGAAAAAATTTGAAAACAATTGGAAGAAAGCAATAGATAAATACAAAAACAATAACTAGATAAATGAAAATGAAAAAAATAACTAAAGGGATAAATTCTACAAACAAAAGTGTTTAGACTAATTAAAAGAAACAAAAATCGAAGAAAAAGGTTTAAAAGGTCTATGAATAAAGGACCTTTCTGTATAGGATTCTCTACTTATATTTTAATCTGCCAAAGTTTTTTACTAAAAATTGAGTCTGTAGTAGAGTCATATTATTCCTGATCACCTCCACTCAATTCGTTTTGGGTTTTTCTCTTCTTCTCTTACGGTCTCTATGCATAATATTCTCACATCTTCTCATTGGCGCTTTAAGATGTCTCTTTTTAACATATCCAAATCACTTAAGTCTTGTCTCTCTCATTTCTATTATCAATGTTAATCACCTCTAACTTCTTTTTCTATTTCATTCATGAATTTATCTCTTTTTATAAGGTTGCACATCCAATGGAGCATCCCAATCTCTGCTACCATCAACTTATAAATATGCATCAGTTTGATAAGCTAACACTTTGGCCCATAAAGCATGGTCAACCTAATTGCTAAAATACGAAATTACTTTTTAATTTATGTATTATCTTCTTATCATATAAAACTACCGAGCTGCTCCTCCATTTTAGCCATCCTAATTTATCTTGCCACTGCTTTAGATGATAGATCCAAAATACTTAAAACAATCCTTCTATGATACAACTTCGGTACTAATTTTGATCTTCATATCAGATGTAACCATGCAATTCGAAAAGACATACTATAAGTACTTAGTCTTGGTCTCACTTAATTTAAAAACCTTACTGTAACATATCTTTCTAAAGTTTTAACCTGTCATTAACACATTGTTGTGTTTTTATCCACTAAAACAATATTATTGTCAAAAAAAATACATTAAGACATATACTTTTAGATATTTTTGGGGAGTTTATTCATAACTATTGGAAATAGGAATAAGCTTAACCATGATCTTTGATATATCATAACTACTGGAAATAGGAATAAGCTTAATCATGATCTTTGATATAGTCCAATATTAATAAAAAAAATACTATTTATTTTCTCCTATTATTTGTATTCTAATCTCAACACCTTTGTATATATTTTTAAAAATTTGTAGAGCAACCTAAAATGAGAATTTTTTTAAATATATAAGAAATTTTTTTAATATATAAGAATGTTAATAAAATCGAGGAAACTGATCATGAGTTTGACTTCTTTCTCGATAAAAATAGGTCGAATGTGCTTAACGACATAACACTTTCGTAACAGTGCTTTTTTGGGTTGACGGACTGAGGCAGGTACCGAGACAAGGCAGAGTGAAGCCGCTAAACTCGTAAGAACAGTACGCATAAACCGAAAACAGAAAAGGAAGATATAGAAAAATGACGACTCGAAAGAGAGCTTCGGCGTCGACAAACGCAAGCACGATTAAGGAACGTGTTGAAACCCATCAACAGCCTCAAGAAACAGCTACCACTAATCCACCAATTTCACCTCCCAAAACTGGGTTTATTGTATATCTTTCTCTTTTCCTTTTAGCCCCGTACTTTTATTTGCTCCTTTACCATTACAATATCCGTCACGATCTCAAACGGTCAATCCTCATCAATGCTGTTCTTAGTCTTGCGGGTTTCTTCTTGACTGTGAAAATTATTCCCGTGGCCTCTAGATACGTTTTGAGGAGGAATCTCTTTGGTTTTGATATTAACAAGAAGGATACCCCTCAAGGCACTGTCAAAGTGTGAGTTATGTCAAATTCCAATCAATTTTTGTCCTTCGATTTGAATTTCAGGGCGATGTGGGTATCTATTTGATTTGGATTTCAATCTGTTGAATTGGTAGACAGATTTTTAAATGGAGATGTTCAAAGAAGGTTCCTTCCCGTGTTTATCCAAGTTAAAATTTTTTAAGGCAATTGTAAAATATATCATGTTTAGTATTTTATTTGATAGCAAACGAATATTTTGTATGTTAAATGTTCACATTTCTATTATTTATCAATTTCTTACCAATAGAAGTTTTTGTTCTGCAGGCCAGAGTCTCTTGGTATTGTTGTTGGGATAGTGTTCTTGGTCTTAGCAATCCTGTTTCAATATTTTAATTTCACAGCAGACTCCAATGTAAGAATTCTCATACATAATCACGGAGCATTGTTTAGATGTCTTGGTGTACATTATATGATAAAGTTGCTTTAGTTATATGTAATTTGGGATATCTAAAATGCAAATAGCACAACTGTGGACAATGGTTGAATAATGTTAAAAATAAGTACTTGAACTTAATTTAGACCTTCAGCAGTCTCATTACCCTAAAGTAGTATATATTTAAGGAGATATTGCTTGCCCTGTTGCCGTATTTTCAGATTCTGAAGTTTGACCATGATACTTCTTCCATCCTACTTTTTCTGTAAAACTGTTATTCAATGGAAAATGTTTCTCAAGTTTGGGGTGGTAAATCTCTTAGCATGTAGTCTTTCTTTTGTTTAGGTTGATCTATGATTTTTCTTTCAGCATCTTTAAATATGCAACTTATTTGATGTAACATATTGATTCGGTGCTAACTGCTTGATTTGATCAGTGGCTTGTTGAATACAATGCAGCATTAGCATGCATCTGTTTCATGACTCTGCTGGGATTTGTGGATGATGTCCTTGATGTTCCATGGAGAGTGTGAGTTCTCTTACGTTTCTTCAATTTCTTAACACTTTATTGACTAACAGTTGAAACCTTATTTCCTTGAGTAGTTCTTTTATGATGCATGAATTTCTAAACTTCGATGTTTTTGATAACTTAAGTTTTCCCTTATTATTAAGAGCAGGAAATTACTGCTTCCCTCAATTGCTGCACTGCCATTGTTAATGGCATATGCTGGACACACAACCATCATCATACCCAAGCCTCTGATCCCATACATTGGAAGTGAAATGTTGGACCTTGGTATGCCTCAAACTCTTATATTGAGGTTTTTTTTTGGAAAATGAATAATTATATTGCTCTTCCAAAAGGAAATACAGGAGTACCTCCTGAAAACATGTTCATGGAACATCACATGTTATAAAGCTTATATCAATTTCAAGTTAAGATAAACATATTGGAGACTACATGTGTACCCGCAAGCAAATATGTAGATTAACAAGGGATTCTAGGCTATCTTGTATTCTTGTTGCCATAGATAATCACAACATGAATGGAAGTGGCTTTCTTTTGCTATAACAGACCCCATGTAAGAGCTATGTGCTGGTTGAGCTTCCCCTCTCTAGCTTTCAACATCAATGACTCGAATCCAAGCCAGAGTTCATTGGCAGAATTCTTGCTCAACTTGTTTGGTTCCTTTAAAAACTCTATGGTTCCTTTCCGTCCGTATGACATAAATTACACAACTAGAAAACCATTCTAAAGATGATAAGATCATATTTCTCCAAGCTTTGTAACTTGCTTATCCAGTCCAAAATCCCACTCCAAGTAACCTGGATATGATGTAGGTTAAATAGATTACGTATCCTTTGTCAAATTATAGTAGAGACGAGATTTACGTTACTAAGGGTCTTGTTTCATCATCTCTATCGCATAAGGCATACAACTTATGTCGCATATTGAATTTTATCCTGTCCTTGGTTCTTAATCTCTTCAGGATAGCTGCCATAAAATAGATGAAGTTTTGGTGAGGCTTTTATCTTGCCAACCAACTTATGCCAAGGTACTGTTTGCTCAGTTGGGACAAATATTTCCATGCAAGAGTGGTTTTGTAAATGCTTTGGATTTGTGTATAGGAGTTATCCTTTTTATGCTAATAAAGGCTTCTCTAAAATTAGGGAAAGGCTATTGGTTCTTAACCCCGACTAGACAAACCAGACATTTGGATTCAGACTTTCCCTAATTTTAGAGAAACCTTTATTAGCATAAAAAGGATAACTCCTATTCATCCCATTTGTTATTGCAACAACACTTGTTGAATCAATGAGTGAAGATCTTAAAGAGTTGTAGTTATGTAGTAAGAAACGAGGGTTGAATTAATGCCAATTATTAATCTAAAACTAATTCTCTCTTCCATTCCTAATGATACACTTGAATTCCCTGATCACTTGATTCCTAAGTCCCAAAATTTGCTTCCAAGATGTAATTGTTTTAGGTTGAGCTTTCTTGGAGCTGGATCTTTTAAGGAAATAAATATAAACTCATTTCATTCATAATGACTTCTTATTAGCTGGGATTTTTCATATTGTTTTTACCTACAAGACCTTGTTCATGGTTCTTATCGATTTGATTCCAAGACCATCTTGACATTTTGCTTTGCAGATATTGGGTTGTGATGTTTCTATCTTCTATTTTTTGCTAATTGAACCTTTAGTTATGAAACATTTACTAGATACACTATGCATGTAGCTTAGCAAATAAACTGAGCACATAACTTCTTCTACTAAACTTTGCACACAACTTTTAGCTTAGCATAATACCATATTTAGGAAAACTAAGATTCTATGCTTTGCATCAAAATCTACTTTACTATTGGTTTGCTAATGTCTGGTACTGGTTCATTAAACACCCATCTATTTCTCCTTTAGATACATGTTAAATATTGGAACACAGAAGTTGTCTATTCATGATTAAGATAATAGATTTTCTTAATCAAGCTAAGTTTCCCAAACACCAATATATTTAGAAATATCTTGCTTCCATGTTACGAATCTCTTAAGCGCTCATATACTAACAATCAAAAGACAAGTGATTCTTTTTTTTTTTTTTAAGTTAATTCATTGATAAAAAAGGGATATATACAATTCATGTTAACCAGGAACGAGAAGTTCAAGTGTCTACTGAAATTGAAACACTACAAGTTACATCAAGTGGTACTCTAGTTTAGTGGCCATCTTTCCTTCATGCTATGTGAAATGTTGTTGACCAAGCCTCTTGCCTGTAGGTTCAATTTGCATTGAAGTACAATTGTTTGGAAGGTTTGCTCTTAGGTTTTAGCTTCCTTTCTAAAGAGTCATTCCTGTCTTTCCATAGGTTGTAAGCCAGTGAAGTTAGGCATATTTTAAACACTTTGTAATCTGCTTTGTTTGTCATTTTGATTTTAGAAGCCCATTCAATTACTTTCTACAAGGTAGAGGCTGACTTCCTTATATTCAAGAGTCCTTGGATCTTCTCCTAAATGTTGTATGAATAGCAACAATCAACCATTAGGTGGTCCATAGTTTCAATATGCCTCTGACATAGCTCACAGTCCTTTGATGGGATGGCAAACGTGAAGTTGTCCTTTATAGTTAGCCTTCCACCTATCTCTAGCTAAAGAATGAAAGTATGAGGTTGGTTGATATCATTGTCCCATTTTAGTTTTTTCCACTTCACTTTGGTGTTCAGTTCTTGCTGAAGATGTTCTTTGCAAGTCTTGGTGTTAACTCCATTGATCCATTGATTTGCCAAAGTACTAGGTCTTGATTGGAGGAGCCAGGTTGATAAAGGGGAAGATTGTCCATGATTATGCCTATTCCTCTATTGCAATGGAAAGGCCACTTCCATTGGTTGTTGCTAATGAGTTCCTTTACCTTGGTATTTGGTGTAATTACTAGTTTCAAGTGCTAGATTTCCTCAATCCTATATAAAGGGCCTCTATTGTGCCACTTGTTAAACCAAAACAACATGGACTCTCCATCTCCAATCCTGTGTGATTAGTTCCTGCATCCACTGTCTAGTGCCCAAGATTTGCCTCAATGTCATAGACATACTTTGTTTGGTTGTATATTCCATAGATTGTTGCTTCTTATATGAACAAAATGTATCCATCTGACCCAAAGCTCTTCCTTATGCTTGCATAACCACCAAGGTTTCTTTTCCATACAAACCTTGCTTATCATCTTTGCTAAGGTAATACCTTGGCCCCCAGAGTCCCTTAGAGAGCAGACTTCAGACCATCTCACCTTTACACTATAGTGTTGATTGTTGGTTCTTCCCAGAGAAACTCCCTTAACTTCCTATTAGTCTCTTTCAAGATGCTTTTGGGTAAAGCAATATGGTTTATCCAGTGTGTTGCCAGGTTGTTGAGGGTTGAGGATATTAGATGAAGTCTTCCCCTATAGCTTTGAAAGTTGTTGCACTAGCGGTTGATCCTTTTGTTGAATGAGAACCCCAAGTATTTAATAGGTAGCCTAACACAAGCCCATCTCCATTGCCCTTGCTGTTACTTCCTGGTTGACATTTTCTAACAAGTAAAAGCTGCGTTTAGCTAGATTGCAGCTTAGTCTAGACACAGTTTTGAAATTCTCCAAGATGTCCATTCGCAGTTTGATTGATTTCTTCAGCCCTACAAAACAAAAGAATATCATCTGCAAAGGCTAAGTGTGAGATTTTGGAAGATTTACATTTGTAATGGTACTTGAAATCTTAGTTATTGGATATATTCCTTGCTAGGGACCATGACAATACTTCCATGCCAAGAACAAACAAGTAAGGGGATAAAGCCCTTTCCCTATCTTAAACTGTTTGGTTGGCTTTCCATTCACTAGTATTGCAAAGGAAGTTGTGGTGATGCACTCCTTGACTCATTCCTTAAATTTAGTTGGGTATCCTGAAACTTCAAGTACCCTAGTAATAAACTTCCAACTTATTGAGTCATAAGCTTTTACAAGTTCTATTGTTAGTGTACAACTTTTCATGGAAGTGTTGGAGTTATATCCTTTGAGTAATTTATGACAGATTAGTTTATTATTGCCTGTTGTTCTCCCTTTCACAATTGCATTCTGTGTTGGATTGATAATTTTTCTTAAGTTGTTCCTTATCCAATTAGCCAGTGTTTTCGCTAGGACCTTTTATATAACATTACAACAGGCTATAAGTCTAAATTCCTCAATTTTGCTGGCGTTGCCTTTCTTAGTGATGAGGTTGATGTAGGTTTTGTTCCTTTCCTTCATGATTTTCCTTCTTGAAAGAACTCCTTTATAGCTTTGACAACACTTCACCAATGATATCCCAATTCTGATGAAAAAATCTTCCATTGAACCCATTAGGGCTAAGAGCTTTGTCAAGGTGAATGGAACACTAGGAGTCTTTGATTGCCTCTTTGGTAACCTCCTTTGTTGGCTCTAATTTATCCTAATCTAAGATTGTTTTTATTTCCCCCAATAGATCTTCTGGAGTTTTCTAGATTTTCATATCAGTACCAGACTGCTTCCTTTAGTGTTTATTGGCAATCCTCTTCATGTTATCCTTATTAGAAAAGTTGTTCCCTTCCCCATCTACCAAGTATTTGATCTGGTTTTTGTTTCTCCTAGCTTTGATAAAGTTGAAATAGTAGCTTGTGCATCTCTCTCCATCCTTAAGCCAGAACATTCTTGATTTTTGTCTCAGTTGAGAATTAATGTTTTCAATGTTCCTATTGTAATTGCTTATTAGGACTGCCTCTTTCCTCTTGAGCTCTTTATGCCCTGACTTAATCATTATTTGCTCATGAAATTATAATAATTAATTCAAGGAATTTTGCTTATCCATCGTCATAGGGTCTTTGGAATCTTTGTTAAGCTTTTTTATGTTGACCTTGATGGCTTTCAATCTTTGACAAAGGCAGTAGCTTTGGGATCCTCTAACATCAATGTTCAATCCTTCCAATACAACTTCTGTAAAGTTAGGATGCTTCATGTGATAGTTGAAAACTTTGAAAGGGGTTTTCCTGACCTCTTCAGTGTCAACCAAATCTATCAATATAGAACTATGATTTGAAGTGATTTGTTCTCCAAAAGTGGCTGAACTCAATGGGAATTGGTGTAGACATTGTGGATTCACCAAGCTTTTGTCAAGTTTTTTCATTAGGTACCAGTCTCCCACCTGCTTGTTTATCCAAGTAAACAAGTTCCCAAATGATCTTAAGTCAGTTAATCCTATAATCTAGAATAGTTTATGAACTCGAGCCAATGATGCAGTTTAAGTCCAATGCAACTAGCCAAGGCATCCTTGTATTCCTGTTGAAGCTAGTTAGTTGCTCCTATAGTTGTTGCCTAACTGGAGTTTTGCAATTGATGACTATCATTTCACAATGGATCACTTGCTCTAAGCAAAACCATTTTAGTTCCAGTTTGGTAGGGTTGTAGCCTACAATTATTCTGCCACTAAAGTGTTTCTCATGATTAGTCAAAACTTCCTAGTCTCTCCTTAGGAACCACATACACTAATCTATAATATCCTTCTTTATTTTGGTTTACAAGAAACCAACAAAATTAGGCTTTTTAAGTTTTATATAATCCTTAATTGCTGGTTGTTTTTTTTTTACCATTATGGCCTCTGTGAAAATTAGAGAATAGTTAACTGAGCGTTTGATAATAACTCAAGACCCTTGTAGCCTTTATATGGAACCAATTACATAAGGGAAAGATCTTAGGAATAAAGAGAAAATCACACAATAAAGAGCAGATCATATTTTTCCTAATATATATATTTCCTAACGTCTAATACAGACCTTTCCTAATACTCCCACTAAACCTGGAGCATACATATCATAAGCTCCAAGCTTGTTAATATAGGTTTCAACTAAGACCCCCTAGTTCCTCGTTGAATAAGTAAGCAAGTTGATCATCTGACTTGACATATGGTGTCTCAATCAATCCTTCTTGAAGCTTTTCACGAGCAAAGTGACAATTCACCTTAATATGTTTGGTTCTCTTATGAAAGACTGAATTTGAGGCAATATGAATGGCTACTTGATTATCGCACATCAACTTCATTGGAGTGAAGTGCTCAAAACCAAGTTCCCTAAGAAGATGCTTTAACCAAATCAACTCACATGTATATGCCACGGCCTTGTATTCGGACTCAGCACTAGAACGTGCAACAATCGACTACTTTTTACTTTTCCATGACACCATGTTTCCACCCAAAAATAAACAGTAGCTTGAAGTAGACCGTCAATCATAAGAGCCTGCGCAATCTGCATGTGTATACCCTTAAATTTGAATGTGTCCATGATTTTGGTAAAGAAGACCTTGCGCTTGAGAGCCTTTAAAATATTTCAAAATTCTAATAATGGCATCCTAATGACTAGTTCGTGGAGATTCCATAAACTGACTCATTACACTTGGGTGGACGAGTAATAGTCAAATAATTCAGTTTACCAACAAGCCTTCAATACCTATTGGATCTTCCAATTGCTCTCCTTTATCAGCATTAAGTTCTACATTTGGTTCCATGGGGCTATCAATTGGCTTTGTTCCCAGCAAACCTGTTTCCTCTAGAAGATGAAGGACATACTTTCTTTGAGATAGACAAATCCCCATCTTTAACCTTGCTATCTCGATACCCAGAAAATATTTTAGTAAACCAAGATCCTTTGTTTGAAATTTGATCTGTAGGAATGGCAAAGATTGGATTCCTACTTTATCATCTCTAGTAATATTAATATCATCAACATAAATGATCAAAAGAATTTTGCCAGCCTCGGAGCGACGATAAAACATAGAGTGATCCACACCACATTAATGCAGACCAAACTTTATAACCATTGTACTAAAGCGGCCAAGTGCATCTCTCGGTGACTATTTTAGACCATACAAAGATCTGTTAAAGCGATATGCTAGATTCGACTCCCCTGAGTAACAAACCTTGGTGGTTGCTCCATAAAACTTGTCCCTTAAAGATCACCATGAAGGAAAGCATTTTTTACATCGAGTTGATGAGGCCAATTATGTGTAGCTGCCAATGCAATGAGAAAACGAACAAATGTCAATTTGGCTACAGGAGGTTTCATTATAATCCATACCATACACCTGTGTATAACCCTTAGTTACTAAGCGAGCTTTTAAACGATTAATCCTGCCATCAGAATTGACCTTAATAGTGAACACCTAACGATAACCTACAGTTGTCTGACCATGTGGAAGAGTAATTAAGTCCCATGTATTATTATCTTGCAAAGCCAACATGTCTTCTTCCATGGCATGTTTCCATCCAAGATGATCCAAAGCTTTTGAAATAGACTTAGGTACAAGCATAGAAGACAGTGAATGCAAAAGCAGCATATAACGGTGATAAGGAGTTATAAGAAAAAATGTTTGAAAAAGGGTGAGATGTACAAGACTTGCTTCCTTTATTGAGAGCAATGGGCTAATCAAGATCATCATATGATACAGTTAAAGACAGAGAAGACAATGGGTTTCCAGTTTTGAGTTTTGTTTGTTGGTTTGGTCAAGTGCATCTTCTGGTTCAATGGAGATGGTGGTGGTGTCTGGTAAGTTACTAAATGAGGAAAGTTTGGGAGGTCAGGGGTGAGGTTGTCGGGAGGAGGGAGACATTTTGAATAATAGGATTTTTTGAAGACTTGAAATAAAAGAGATTGACTAAAGGCCTATCGACTCTTGGTTGGCTTAATGGACCGTGTGAAAAGCTCCATAATATTGTTCAATGATAAGGATCTCAACTCTGATATTGAGATTGTACTCAACTTGTAGTTACTATAACCCTCCTTTCTCTTTGTAGGGTGGGCTTTTCCAATTAGAACTTCAAATCTAGTTGGAAGTGCCCTTTACTGTTAAACTAGATAAAAGATATCTATTTCATTAAATCCACATGAAACAACATTACAAATCTCAATCACATAGAAGAAACCTTTACTTCCAAGGAAAGCTAATGAAGTTGTGCTGGTAGCTGCAGTTTTAGAGTTTTTATTATCTAACGGACATCATCTTCTCAATTTTCTAGAAGCTAACCGAAGAAAGTCATTTTAAGCTTTTGACTTCTAAATGTCCCATCTAGTTAAGAATCTCCATCTAATATGTTGTTAAAAATGTATTTGGTATGTATCATTTATTCCTCTAAAAATCATTTCTCATTCTTATCTTATATTTTTCAGGCTGATTGGGTGTACTTCTTTTTCTAAAGTTAACTTTTAAGTGAAAACAGTAAAATGATTGTTTATAGTAGTTTTCAAATTTTTAATACAGAATATTTTACAATTGGTAGTATCCCTAAAGGTGGTAATTCCTATATATTGCTTAACATATTATTTGCACGATGTAATTACTTCCCATAATATGAGATAGTCCTATAGTTGCATAGATGCTGCATGATATTTTAATGCATGAGCATTTCTAATTTTAAGTTTTGAACTGCTAAGATAGACACTGACGTACTCACTTTGTTGGAAAATATTGTTCATTGTTTTACAGGATGGATGTATAAACTATACATGGGGCTTTTGACGGTTTTCTGCACAAATTCAATTAACATTCATGCTGGTATCAATGGCCTTGAAGTGGGCCAAACAGTTGTCATTGCCTCTGCTGTAAGCTCAAAGGTTTAGCGTATATTGATTGGAATCTGACGTTTTACAGCATCTGACAATGTGCTGATTTTGTAGATTCTGATACATAATGTCATGCAAATTGGGGCATCCCTTGATTCTGAATATCAACAGGCGCATGCATTCTCTATCTATCTCATTCAACCTTTACTTGCCACGTCGTTAGCTTTACTTGCTTACAATTGGTAGTAACACAATCTTACGCTGATGCTTCACTACTACCCTTCTGGCATGATACAATAATATTTATTCTTGGCCCCTATTTTCTGCAGGTATCCTTCTTCAGTTTTTGTTGGAGATACTTTCACATACTTTGCTGGAATGACTATGGCTGTTGTTGGGATTTTGGGCCACTTTAGGTGCAGTCCCCACATGCTCTTATGCATTTTATTTCAGTTGTAGTTCTTCCTGTCCAGTAGGTTTCAGACCCAAATTACATTTATTGTCATGTCTCATATATGGTAGGATTAGATATGGATTTATATTTCCATCACTATTAGTGTCCAAATTGGATTCATTCAATTTGTGTGTTCTGAAAAGCCTTAGGCAATTGCACATTGTTATTAAATAATGAACACCCTGTGAACTTTTGTCAAATTGGAAGGTCTACATGTCTAACATTTTCAAATTTCATGAACTTGTCTATAAGTTCTATTGTTAACCAGTTGTAGGATATTACAAGAAATTGGAGATAGAAGAATGAAATAGGGGATAAATTATAGAGAAAGTGTGAAGGAAAGGAGAGACAAGAGAGAATGTATAAGAGAGTGCTGAGAAGTAGAGTCTGGCCGATAGCTAAGGTCAAAAATTGTCTCAATTACTAAACAATGACCTTAATTTTAATTGTGGTTTACCCTAAGAGACATAAGTAATGTAAGTACTAAATATCCTTTAGACAAAATAAATTGCAGCAATAAATCTCCCTAAAATAGAATACGTGTATCTTTAATATTAAATGTAGGTCTGAAATACATTGTCTCAGGTCTACCATGAGAAGTTGTCCTCTGGAGCCCCTCTCTTAAGCCACTATTAGATTGACTAACAAATGTAGAGTAAATGAAGTTGTTTTCTTGTTTTAAAAGTTAAATGCATGGAATCCTTTTCCAGCAACCACCCCTTCCATTGTTCTAAATTAACTGTTCCACACATGATGGAAGATTAATAGAAGGGATTAGATTTATGGGTTGTACTTGAAAGATTACAGAATTTATTTTATGTACTCTAATTATTACCATACATGGGCATTTTCTTGTTGAATCAATATGGTTTAATGATGTTAGAGTTATGTCATTTTCTTGTTGAATCAATATGGTTTAATGATGTTAGAGTTATGTCCTAGATTATTAGCTGATTCAATTCATGTGATTTTTACTAAAAGTCATTGCATCTTGGGACCTGGTTATATCATTCTTTCATAATAAAATCTCCCATGATCTTTCTACAAGTTTTCTGCATTCCCCATACCTTTCAAAAGGACTAACATGGAGCTTCCCTTTTTACCTTTGACAGTGAAACTCTCTTGATTTTCTTTTTACCTCAAGTAATAAATTTTCTCTTATCTGTTCCCCAGGTTTGATCCAGTTACTCTCATACTTCTCTAGTTCTGATATTTATGATTATCCAGTAAAGCATCTAATATTTATCACTTCTTGTTCAGCTTTTTGGTGTCATCCATTGTCCGCGACATCGATTGCCTAGGTAGAATATATCTCTTTTAATTATCTTATTTTTTCTAAACTAATGCTTCAAGGTCTCAAAAGACAAATTTGTACAAAATACTAATATGAATGATTTCTTCGAATTTTTTCATTTACTCTGCTGTCATAGGTTTGATCCGCGGACAGGATTACTGACTGGAACCAATGATGGGACTCTGGTTAATGTTTATTTGAGAATGTTTGGCCGGAAATCAGAGAAATATCTCTGTGTCCATCTGCTTTTTGTGCAGGTATTTCTTTTTTCTTATTCCTTTTATTGTGTGAAACTATGTTTTCTCCATCTTCTAGTTTTCTTTTCAACTTTTTCTGTATCGAGTGGAAGAAGGGATAATATAGTGGAGTCTATCATAATCCAAACTGAAGCTGAAAACCTATATTTTTATGCTTGCTTCAATTCTGTCACCAATATGAGGAATTCACTCTGGAATATCCAAGTCCACTCAGTAGATGCTAAGCATACTGCCACCATGAAGTAGTGTGTCGTGTTAGGACAGTTAAAAGGTGCATATGCCTGTTGAACTACAGGAAAATACAAGAATACATGAGACACTACTCAATACTTCTTTTGGTTTTTAAGAGACTCGAAACTTTTGCCTACCTATGAATTGTTGGGGGAAGTGCCATTGAACCAAAGACTGGTTAACTTAGTATAGATGACGAACAAATTTGAGGATAATTTCTATATTTATTTCTCACAAATGACAGAAATACTTATAGGGAAGATAAGCAATTGTTCTGCTATTCAATCCCTTGATTATTGCCTAGAAAGAAGTAAATAAGATCC
>JANZXR010000172.1:26191029-26206849 GCA_027575705.1 Erythroxylum echinodendron | reverse complement strand
AGCATGAGGTGTGGTAATTTACCACACCTGGACCCGTTTCTCAGGTCCGACCCGTTCTCTGGAAACGGGATGTTACAGCTATAGTGTACTACTTGCAAAAAAAGACATATGGGTGAGTGTCAGATTAATATGATGGGTTGTCTCTACTACAATCAAGAGGGTCACTTTATCAGAGATTGTCCACAATTAGTCATCATAGAGAGGGTAATGGTTAGATCTTCAGTACCTTCACAAGCTAGATGGGGTTACAGATACGGGACCGTAGTTCTCAGACCAGAGGATCAAAATTTACTACATCCAACAGAGGGTTAGGGGGTAAGGGACCAGTAGACCTTACGCACAAGTTTGAGTTCTCACTGTCACCAGTAAGAGGTCGATGCCACACCAAATGTAGTCATCGATATGATTTCTATTTTTAATCCAGATGCATTTGCTTTAGTAGATCTAGTGCTACACATTCTTTTATGTCTATGATTTTTTTTGAAAAATTAAATGTTGAGCCTCAGTTATTGGATGTTGGAATAGTAATTTCCATCCCAACTGGAAACTCACTCTTCGCTAAAAGAGTGTTTGTAGATAATAAAATACTGATTGAAAGTAAGGAGTTTTCGGCAAGCCTGATCATATTGAATATTCGAGATTTTGATATTATTCTAGGAGAAAAGGACGAAGAGTGCAACCATTTCTTATAGGTTTTGAGATAGTTTTGAAGAGATCTTTATCAACCCTAAGCATTCATCAATTACCTGAAAGATTGCATGAAAAAGTGGTAAGTTTTTCTAACTTAAATTTCTAATTTTATGGGTTTTTAAGTAAGATGGACGTGTTTAAGATCAATGGTGATTTTAGACTTGCCATAGAGTCGATGATAAGCTTAAAAGCATTTAGAGTTGAAAAAAAGAAAGTAACCAAAAAAATCAATATTGGAAGAATCAGCCATGGTTAGTTTTTTTTAATATGAAATGATTCAAAATTCTATTTTTATGTTCTATGATATTCATAGCATGGTTTTGATGCTAATAAAGTAAAGAAATGAAAATGAATTGATTTAGAATTGAATTGGAAAAGTTTAATGTGAAATATGTTAAACCTTAAGGGCATTTTTGGTATAAAAGTTGAATTGTGATGTACCGACCATGTGAATGTGATTAAGGATGGTTTAAGTTTATTTGTGGGATTGGAATTGTTAAATGAAGTTTATGTTATTATTTGGAAAAACTTAGTATATGGGGTGTATTTGGATAGTAATGAAGTTGAAATAGTTTATGATGTGTTTGGATGATGTTTGGCATAGATCTTAGGTGAATAGTGTTGAAAAATTAGAAAGAAAATGAAATGACAATAAAAGAATGTGTGGTGGGACAATTTGGCCTTAAGAGGAAATGTAGTTGTTGGTGTGAGTTGTTGAAATTTGATTATGGTTATGGTGAATTAATTGGGTGAGATAGTGTTTTAAAGAATTTGGTAAGTTAAAATGGGTAAAAGATGGTATTTAAGTAATTTTCAAAGTTAGACTCTGAAACGAAGAACAATAGGTCAGCTTACTCAAGTAAGCAGAAATACGATTAGCGTACCTATTACTCGATTAAATACTAATCTCGAATATATAGTTTTAATTTCTTATTTTCGAAATTAGAAATAAATGCCTAAGCGAAATGCAATTTGTGTAGCTAAAGGAGAGGCATAGAATGCGTGAGTGTATTTAGTGATAAGTTTAAAAAACAATGAGTGTATTTTAATTGTTTTATATTAATAAATTCATTGCAAAAGAATTGATGACAGGTGACTTTAAATTGTATGATTATGAATTTTATATGAATGATACATTATAAATGAATATTGCTAGTAGAAGTTTATGTTTTAGCAATATATGAACTAAAGTTTGAAAGTTGAATTTCATACGATTCGAAATTATATTAAAATTATGATATTGGTTGATAAAAAGGAAACGAGTTTTAGCTTATGGTACACCGTTATGTTTTATACATATTATTATACTGGTGTATAGTGGCTAACTTAGTGTAGGTAAGCTATGTATAACTAGCTTCGTAACTAGTGGTTAACTAGTTGCGGATAAGCGATGTAGAACTAACTCTGTAACTATCAACGTATAGCAGTTAACCTAGTACAGGTAAGCGATATAGAATCAATTTCTTAATTAGTGGCTAACCAGTTGTAGACAAACAATGCAAAATTAGCTCCATAACTATCGATGTATAACGATTAACCTAGTGTAGGTAAGCGATATAGAATCATCTTTGTAACTAGTAGTTAACCAATTGCAAGTAAGCAATACAGAACCAGCTCCTTGACTTTATGCATCATAACAATAATGATGTTGTCGCAATTTACTTTAAAAGTAACTTGAGAAATTTGATTTTAGAAAGCATATATGTTTTATATTGTTATTGTATCATAAGAAATGAAATGAATTTATTTTAGGGAGGTTTAAATTGTTAAATATGGTATGCATAGAAAAGTTGACACTCACTAAGCTTGTTTAGGTCACACTCTACTTTCTGTTTTCAAAATAAAATCTCCTAGGTGCACAATCAGGGGCTTAAATAGTAGAGACTCCACCTCACGAGTAGTCAATTTTGTCACTGCTATGTAGGCATTTTTTCCTTGCAAATTTTTTTCAAAATTAACAAATATCTTGATGAGCCTTTAGCTAACCATCCTAAGTCATCCTTGAGCGTGATCCATCCAAGCACATTCATAGGACAATCTTATTATTCCATGACCTAAGTTATCAATAATCTGAGTCATTGTATAATAAACCTCAAGATTTGAATACCTTTTGACATCCTTATTAAAGTTAAATGTATTCGCTTACCCTCGAACATAACATGATTAAGTTGTGTCGATCATTTCTAGAATCACTTCTGAATTTTTTCCAACGTCAAATATTTTCGCCAGTATATGCCAACACTCACCTACTCTTGAGTTTTTATTGAAATTTTCTACTTTCTTAGCCTATTAGCAAATCTTTGCCTTATTCATTGTCAACATGCCGATTTTGGCCCAGGTTAATCGGGTCATGGACAAACTATGGTCTTACGGGCCATGGGCTGACCCGACCCGATGATTTTACTTTCAAAATAACGTCGTTTTGTAAGTTTTTCTTTAAAAAAATGATGTGCCGGTTAGTCTATGACCAACCTGAGCCTGACCCTAGCCAGACATCTCTAAATAAATTGAAATACTACTAGACACAATCATCAAATAATTAATAGATAAAAATCAATATTATATAACATCTAAAATAGAAATTTCGCTAATATCATCTTGTACATGTTCATCTATTTAGAAATTCTAATATCTCTTAATTTAACAAAGTTTTACCTTTTGATGTACATTCACTTATGCCTTTATAGAATACATGATATATCTATCTAATTAACATGTAAGGATGCACTAAGTATAGTGAAACTTTATAAAAGTTTGCCTTGATACAAAAAAGTTCATGTAATTTTATTTCTATTATCCCATTTAATCCGTATATTTATACCTAATTTAATTTACAAATAAGTTTGTTTGATAACTTCTACTTATAAGTTAAAATCATATTTAAGCTTCCATTTGTATCTAACCAACATTAAGAACAAAATATTTCATAAACATAAAACTCTTTGTTAGAAAACTAAAATCAATCCATATAAGAATCTACTAGAATTTTATCTAATATAGATAAACTAGTAAGTAATCATCCTTAAAATAACAAAAATAAGCAAAAGAATAGGAGAACTCAATACAAAGGTTTCCTTTGATGATGTTCTCAATATTTTAAAGTAATTGGCTTTGTTTGAATGATTTGATCTCCAATCTTGTTGAAGACGACTACAAGATGTATTCTATGACTTCTCCCTTTCTAAAAGACTACTAATCTTAATTACAAGAATAAGTTTTCTTCTCTTTTTTTTTTTGAAAAAATGGTAATGAATTTAGGCATTAAAGGCAATCAAAATGTACAAAAGAGCTACAAAAAGCTATACAGAATTTTACCAAGAGGGCATTTCCCATGGAATAATCCTAAGTTCAACCTTCTTCAGAAGTAAAGATAGTGCCACATTGCACGTACCAAATTCTACTACAATAATCAAAGTTCTAACATTTGGACTAGTATAGACTAATATAACTTCTAATCTACATGAGGATCTTGTTGTTGAATTGCTCTTTGGTTTGGCTTTTATCCTGAAAAATGTGAGTTTTCATCTCATCCCATATGTCTTTGACAAGAAGGGATAGAACTAGACAAAAGCACCACTTGATATAGAACTAGACAAAAGCACCACTTGATTTTGGTGTCAGGATGTTTAATAGTAGTACACAATGCTTTGATGGAACTCCAATCTCCTTGAGCATTTTGAATATAACACTTATGTAATAGAGATTTCCAAATGGTAGAGACAAAATCAAATTGAAAGAATAGATGATCATTATTTTCTTCAGCTATTTGGCAGAGAATACACCTGTTAGTGATGTTAAATGCTTCTTTAACTTGTCTAACAATTTGCAATTTTTCTTTCATGGCTAACCATAATGCAAAGAAATAATTATGTTGTTGTTTTTCCTTGAAACCATAGCCCTATGAAAGAATGCTATGTTTTTGTCACCACATTTCATCCATTCTACTCTAGATCTTTGTTTCATAAGTGAGAAATAGTAGAGTATGGCTTTTGAGAAATGTTGCATAGCTTCTTTCTCCTTATGTTGAAGAAGAGCTGATAAAACCTTTCAATACTTGGCCAACATCATTCCTAAGCAATATTTAAATAATTAACTAAAACATAACATAAAAATAGTTAAATTAAAGTGATTTAGATAGAAAATAAATTAAAATATATATACATTACATAGACATCAGTTGGACAACACAAACCATATATAATATTGAATAAGATCATAGAGTTTCACTAAATGCATAAAAAAGCCACCAGCTGCTACATCAATGGTGCCTCCTGTGGGTGGATTCCTTTCATTATAAAATGTTTGCAGAAGGAACTCCTTTTGTAAGTTATGATGTGGACAGCTCCTTTGCAATTCTTTGAATCACTCTCATGCTTCATATTAAGACTCCCTTACATTTTGCTCTAAGTTTGTGATTTTCTTTATGAGTCTAGTAGTCTTTGTCAAGAGGAAGTGCTTAGCCAAGAAGGCCAGTACCAACTGCTCCCATATTGGGACATTCACTGGGTTGAGTGAATTCAACCATGCCTTAGCTCGATATTTAAGTATGAAAAAAAAGAGCCTCATCTTGGTTGCATCTTCCGACAACCATTGTACCTTAACATATCATAAATCTCTAGAAAATTGGCCAAATGAGCATTGAGATCCTCATTGGCCAATCTAGAAAATTGCATATTGGTCTGCAGCATGTTCAATAATGTTGATTTGATTTTGAAAGTATTAGTTGATATTGGTGGTCTTATAATCGCTTGTTGATTGACATTGATTGTTTTCTTTACTCCACCACTATTCTTTCTATTACTTCTTGACGTTCACCTTTTAAATTTCTCTTTCTTGCTTTGTGATGTCAGAAGCTCGTGTATCTGTTATCTTTCTTGAACTCCTTATTGACCTTATGTTTATGAACCCATAATCACCAAAAAAAAAAAAGAAAAGAGTATCAAATTCCTTAAATCAAAGGAATTAAAAGATAAGATGCTAAAAATTATAATCCCTAACAATGATGTCAAAAACTTGTTGCTTGTTTTAATGTATGCAATACCATAGTATATAGATCATATATTGTAGTCACAAGATATCGTTCCAACAAGGATTGATTATGGTCGCATAACATTTTGAATCACATTTGGTTTAAGGTTAAAAAATATTAAATTGATTGAAAATTAGAGTAAACTAACGAACTTGATAACTGAACAAATAAAAGATAACAATAAAATCAAAATATTCAATTATGACAACATAGGGATTATTCTATCCTTGTCTTGTCTTCTCTTCATTTTGTGAATTCAATTATGCTTGATCCTAGACATCCAAAGGTTTCAATCCTCTCTCAAGATCTATTCAAGTAATTCTAATTGAAATAAATAACAGTTGAGCTGCAATCTCTCAATCTCTCAAAACTACTCCCAACTAATTTCCCATTAACTTGATACTTGTGGGTCTGTTAAGGTACTAAGTCTCTTTGCACAACTTAACGCAAATAATTTGGTTTAATATCTCGACTCAAATGAAGTATAGGAACAACAAATATCATAAGCAATAATATATTGAATTCAATAAGGCAAAAGTTATACAAAACAGTTTAAGAATAAACCCTAAAATAAACTTAGCAATCTATAATCATATCCAAAATACAACTATTCAGATTTAGCATACAAGCGATAAAACAGAGTAAATATAGAAGAAAGAAATCAACTTATATCCTTGATCTCAAAAATTTGGAAAGTTAGAGTTGATTTGACGACGATTCCACTTTTGATCTTCTTCCTTAGGAAGTGTAGTCTCTTTTGGGTTCTTCTTTTCTCTTTTGGTATGTCTAGTAACTCTCAAGTCTACCCCATCTTGTTATAGCCCTCATAATTTCCTTTTATAGTAAAAATTAAGTTTTCTAGAACATCTACGCCCCCATGTCTACATGTCTATTTAAGTCACGGTAACTACGTAAAGTTGTAATAGGGGAATTTTTGTACATACATAGTCACTTACACAAGTGTGTATTTACTTTTAAGATACATTTAATTATTATAATCAAAATTTTCAAAATCATCTTCATTAATCCCTTTAGGATTCTACTCTTCGTTGTTATTATATTATGCCAAAGTATTATCAATTTCACATAATTTGCCCTTAAGATATTCTTTATCCCTTTCTACGACAAGATTATCTTGTACATTGGTTGCTTCTAATATAAAAATCTGTCCTATAGATTGACAATATATCCTCACCTTTAATTTTGAGTGCTACATTATTAAACTAGGATTCAATATCTTGATATACTTATCTTAACCCATGCTACCATTTTCCCTTCCTCAGACACCAAAAGGATTTTAATGTTTAAACTTCTACATAACTTGCCAATTGTTGCTCTAAGCCTAACACAATTAGGGAGAACGAAGAAAGGAAAGCGTGCAAATTTTTTACTGCTTGGGGAATTAGGTTGTAACAAGATCAATTAGGGCGAATAGAGAGAGAAACAACTAGAGCTTACCAAATAACGCAAACCTTGATACCTCCCAGCAAAGCCCCTGACGCACAAGTTGAAGTGAATGACAGAAGATGCAAGAGCTAAGACGATGAGGGCATGCGATGCACAGTTTGAGAGTACACGTATGGGGGTGATGGGGCGATTCAGACAAATAGCATGAGTAACTCTGGAATTTTACATGGCAAGAAAAACAGATGAGTCTAGTGTAGCAATTGGAAGCATTAATTTCCACACCCTGGCGTTTCGTGCTCCGCAACGAATTGAAAGTCTACTGTAACTCATTTGGTTACTCTGTATTACTTCATTGTTTTCTAGTTTTTCTTTAAATCTTCTGGGAAATTCAGTTAACCTGGACTGGACAGTAATTAATCCAAGAAACTTCCTTTTTCTCACCCTCAAAAGTTAAATAAACGGAAAAGTAATGATGCGATTGGAGCTATGCCAATAAGAGCAGATAAACACACTGAAAGAACAACCATTTTGTAGTTTACACGGAAAAAGTAAATCAAATGAAAGCGCTAATGCCTTTTTTTTTTTTTTTTTCCTTTCCCATGTATTATTTTACACATTTGGCAGTATATTTGTCGGAATTAAAACTAATATTTAGTGGTTGAAGCTTTTTTGGATGAGAAAAGGAAAGAAATGGAAGAGACTTGCTCCTGTATGGTTTGCGCGATGTTTGTGGCAGAGGGCCTAAGCGTACACTGGTGGCCAAGGCAAAGCGCCGAGATGTGAAGCATGGTTTTCGCTTCCCCCAGGTCAACTTCACCTTTAAGTCTGGGATCCACCAACTCTGACACCCTTATTGCTTCACACTTATCAATATCCCTCAACAAAGGTGCCATTATCGATGTCAATAATTGGCCTCTGTCCTCGCAAAACGCCTTCATTCCCGTAACTAATTCCAGTACAATCACTCCATAGCTGTACACATCGTTCTTTTTGGATGCTATTCCTGTTCTCAGGTACTGAGGATCAGTGTAACCCGGAGAACCCATCATCACTTGCTTAGTCCTGGATGACGGCATTATCATGGACGAGAATCCCATCTTTGCCGAACCGAAATCACAAAGCTTGCAATTGAGTTTCTCATCTAGTAAAATATTGGAGGGTTTAATGTCTCCGTGCACAATTTGGAGGTCACATTTTTCATGTAAATAGTCCAGAGCTTGTGCTAGTTGAAAGGCTATTGCCATCCTCCTCTTCCATGACAACACTCTCTTCCTCGACTCTGTTGCTTTGCCATGGAGTTTGTCCTGCAAGCTTCCGTTGGGAACATACTCAAACACTAATGCTCCTTCCTCTGAAACCCAATTAACCAAAACCAAAATCTTTATTAGAGTTTTGAACATGATATTTATTCACAGCAATTGACTTTTGGGGTTTGGAAAATATTAATTCATTTAGAGAAAATATCAAATCTCAGTAGGAAATTAATTAGATAAATCAAGAATCCACACACAAAACACACCTCGGTCATCAGAGTATCCGAGCAACTTGACGATAGTTTGGTGATCAAGGCGTTGTAAGATGTTCAATTCCTGCTTGAAGACCCTACTCAGATAATCACTACTACTATGAACCTTGATCGCACCTAAAGTAGAACTAGGCAAGTGAGCCAAATACACAGTGCTAAAACCTCCAGATCCAATCATTCTAGAGAAATTCAGAGTCATTCTTTCTATCTCATCCCAACGATACCTCCTCGCACTAAAATCATCATCATCATCGACACAACCCTTGTAACAATCTCTGCCCTCCTCGTGTCTCATAATTTCAAGATCACCATATACAGCCTTTTTATGATCGACCCTTTCTCTACTGGAATTGAACTTGAGGAACCTGGGCAAGCAGGCCATAAGAAAGCAATTGATAATGCAATCGCTGATGACAACCAACAGTATTCACTGAACTCCACAGAGAAAAGAAATGAGTTGAGTCATTTGATTGCTTTAAGGAAGAATCTGTCGGTGGATTGGTGTTGGGTGGTCGGATATGGGACAGATGCCAAAGCCGGTGGAGGGCTGCCGGGAAACAACGAAGAAGGAGATTATAGATATAAGAATGATATGGGACCTACAGAACTATGCATGTACGAACAACGACTGCAAACATTAAGACAAGAGGTTGGTTCTGGTCCCAAGCTCTTCAAACTTTTCTATTTCGTTTTCTCTTTCTAAAGATTTCTAAATCTAAGTTCTAACCCGCGGATTGAGGATATTACTATCCTTGGATCTTGACCTCAAGCATCTCTTTGTCCACTGAATTATATAAACATTGATATTTAAATTTCCTATAATATAGGGTACCCCAAGGTTTGAAGCGCTAAATTCCAAATTGATGTAGGAAACACTTGTTTATACATACTTCATCCTTTTACCAGTGATCTTGATTGATGTTATAAACCTCCCAAGTAGCGACTAACATTTGGCTTTAAAAAACAGTATAAATAAGTTGAAATGTCGTTAGAGCTTTATTTTCGTTTCATTTTCCAGGACAGATTTATAGTAAAATAAAGCAGTCGCCTGCAAGTTGAGTGGCACACATGAAATAAGTAATTGTGCAATTAAAAATCGTGATGAGCATGAGATTCCAGGACAGTGGCGTGCCAACAACTACACGGAAATACTGTTTGTGTGATGGAATAATCAATCATAATTAACACACGTATGTTTTATTACCTATTAAAGATTTCTTAATTAAGTAAATGGATTTGGTCGCTGGGGATCATTTATTTTCCTTTTGTTGCGCAAGGAAAAGCAGAAAAAAAAAGGAAAAGAAAAAGTAAATGGATTTGGTTGCTTTATTTTAGTTCACACGTGCCCACATCATATATGGCCCATCCGGAAACTTTCAACCTGGGCACGCAACCATTCTGACATTTATTAAAGCAGCAAAAGAAAACTAGGGTGTACCACATGGTCCACATCTAGTTATTTATGAATCACTTTCACGACTTGACCACAAGAGCCGCTTAACCAATAACCAGTTGGCCTTTCTCTTTCTCCTCTCGTTTTTGAGTGCATGGTTTACACAAAACTTCGCTTCTCTTCCTTGATTAAGTTTGTTGGGAGGATAGGATCGCTCGCTCTGTGTATTACCTTTCTTTTCTAAATGAAAAACCTTTCTCTATCAATAAATTCTGTCTGAGTTGGATGACCAATCGTATATTTGATTATACCATTGTCTTTCTCAACCTGTAAGTAAAAATCAAAACTACTGTATGGTTAGATGCAGTTATAAAATTTGTAGTCTAGAATTTTCTAAAAATTTGTTTATTATTTTTATATTTTTTTCTTATAATTTTATTTACTCTAAATTCTTTGCTAATAAAATTATGTTTATTAATAAACAAAATAAGACATGCGTTTCGTGTCTCTAATGTGTATCAATATAAAAGATTTTTTTCCCACTAATTTTACTAAGTTGAAAAAATTAAACATAATGAATAAGTTTCCAAAAAGAGTCGTGAGGCTTAATCTTATACATCCATATATGGCAATCTAGTTAATTAAATAGGTATCGGCATAAATATACAACTGTTGTTCAAAGGTAGTAATTAAATTTAGGCTGTGTTTCCTTACGTAATTTAGGACTTTTGTACAACATTATAACAAGTTTAAACTTTTACTAACGCTCGTTTGGCATTTGAGTATGCTCTTGTTCTCAAGCCAACCTTACTACATGAAACACTTTGCTGAAATGAAGAAGGAATGTGAGAGAATGCAAAGTAACTTCTACTAAAGACCTCTCTTTTCTTGAACAATGATACTATGATACAAATGAGCTCAACCCCGAAAGGATATATATACTAGTGATAAATATATTGCATTGTGTTTTATGACATAGTTTAATCTGTGTTTAGCCGTTAATTCGATCACTTAATATGTGTTTAAGTTAAAATTGTGTTAATTTGTGATTTATTTGTGTTTTACGAGTTAGTACTAATTTTTGAGCTTAAATATTATGTTTTTAAGGTACCTTGATGAGTTTGCTAGTAGTTCAGGGTCAATATCGAAGAGCGAAGGAATTTCGAAGGAAATTTTGGCCACAACACAGGCCCACGATCATGGTAGGTTTGGCCACGATCGTGATAGAAGCTCCAGGTTTGGCCCATGATAGTGACAGAAGCGCAAGGAATGACCCACGATCATGGTCTACATGCCATGTCGTGGCCTGTGTCGGGCAAACTTACAGACACTCACAAACTTCATGTTTCAAAGGATTTTTTGAGGCTTTTGGACCCTGAAAAGACCTTAGGGTTATCCAAAATACAAAAGAGTGTAAAAAGAATATAGAGAGGCAGAGAAGAGGAGCTTCTAAGCAACCACCGTTGAAACCCTAAAGTGAGAATACTGAGAGATATATAGAGAAGAAGGAAGAGGAAGAAGAGGAAGATGAAACTGATTCGATGTGCTTCCCGAATCAGGAGGTTTTCTAATGTCGTTGCCTTCCATCGTCTATTTCAAGTTATATTTCCTTTTCGTTTCGATTTTACTTATGTATAGACTTGAGATGGAAAGTATGATAATAGGATTTGGAATATTGATGATGTTTTAAACTCTCCTTCAGGATTTTATTTTAATTTAATGATAATTTAGTTTATTGTGTTATTTGGATGAATGTCATGATTTAATTACGTTCTTGCATAATTCGGTAATAAACTGAGAGGGTGAACTGAATGAAAAATGATTAAATCGGATTAATGAGAGTTGGGCGATTTAATATAAATTGTAATAAATTGTATTGGTAATTGTGTGAAAAGAGATCCCGTGTGATGTTCCAATAGTTTATTAGAATGTTTCAAATCTAATTAGGTTTTGGATAATTTGTGGATTCAGACATTGCAAACTCCATAATCTAATTAGGGTTTACAATTTAAGGTCTAATAGTTATAATTTGATAGAGAATAATCAGCCCTAGGATATTCTAGAACTGACACTCCATTAACACATAATCGATTAGGTTAGCATTAATGATAAGTAAATTCCCCTTTCTCATAATTTGGTAAATTCCTTAGGTTGATTTTATTTGCTTGCATATTGCTCAATTCTTAATTCCTTCGTGTTTAATTTCTGATTTAAGTGGTTGAATTCAATTATCATGATTACTTTCCGTTGCATTGTTTATTTTGAGTTTCATATATTGTTGGCCTTAGATAATATAGAATTAGATTAGTCCCCCTCCTTATGGGATCGACACGTTTTATACTATAATCGCAACCCGTGTGTTTGTAGTATTGGAGGGCCTATAAATTTTAAAACTCTAATAACATGACAAGTTTTTGGCATTGTTGCCAGGGAGGCATATATTAGTTTAATTCTTATAGTCTAATGCTTTTTCACCATCTTTTGAAAAAAAAAATTGGACGTAAAGTAGATGACACATCAATTTGGATATCAATGGACAACAATGGGGAATCTCAAGAGTTGAATGCTAAGAAGAGATAAAAGGAACGAATGTGGAGGATATCTATTATAGGGAGCAAAAGACTCTTATGGATTGAAGTGAGCTCCAATTTAGTTGGAGAAATCATCACCTTTATATGAACACGTAGACCTTGGGGTGGCAGGACCACCCTGATTTCTATTGGTCTAACAGTGTAAGTACTCGTATAGGACATCAAGGCTTATTAGGATTTCAGCAAGAAGAGTCCAGTTCATGGGATTCCAAATTGGACAAAATTATGGATAAGCTAACAGACATGGAAAACACTCATAAGAGATGGAAGAGCAATTTGATCAAGTAACTGAAAATCATGTCTCTTCTATTCACAATCTGGACATTCAAGTGAGACAACTTTCCCATGAATTTTGTAAGAGAAGTGTGAAGGCTCTCTGAGCAATATGGAGTTACATCAACAACTGCAATATGAAACTATCACACTTAAAATTGGGGAAGAGCTAGAAGAACCGATGGAAAATCAAGCTGAACCCCATCTTATAGAAGACCAAGAGATAAAGAAAGAGTATAAAGAAAAGAATGACAACTCTCTTTGTTATTCCCTAGATCTTAGTATACCATGCTTGAACATCGAAAAAACTGGGGTAGATGTCCATGAAAAGAACCTCATCGTTCAGATTAGTGATGACCAATCAACATTCAACATGAATGATGTATTGAAGAATCCAGTACAGGGCAACTAAAAAATTGATGTGTTCGAATCTTTAAAGGAATGAGAGGACGAAGAATAGATGAAAATGGACATCAGGTTTGAAAAAGTTATGGAAGTCTCTATTCAAGAAGTTAAAGAAGAAGAAGAGATAAGGGCTAATGAGGAAGAACCAAGAAGAGAACAACTTCTCTCTTACTAGGCAAACTGCTAGATTTTATGGAATATTTAGAGAGTTTTGTTATTCCCTGTTTTGTTAACAGTTTGCTCAAAAAAAGGAAATTATTGAGCTTAATTGGTCTTCATAATTTTACCAATGTTTTCCATTTTACAATTTGTAGCTTACTTATAGGCTACAAAACTAATGTTGAATGAAAAGGACAAAAGCAAGTCGCTCATAATTGATCCCGACAGAGTTTCCAATGATAGAAGGTCAAGCTAATGACGTTAAAAGAAGCGCTGCATGGGAAGCATTTAAATTACCAATTAATTTATTAATTTTAGATAGTTGAATTCTGTAGTTAGGTTGTTTCGTTTCCAAATAAATATCATAGAAAAGTAGGTAATTAATTAATTTTGATGATCGACTAGGAAGGAAAGTATAATGAGGTGATAATGACAAAAAAAGTTAAGAAAGGATCTCGGGGGTATGTCTAAGGATGAAAAACGAAAAAAATTAGAAATTGTGGATTATTGCAGGCTATGATCGTGGCTTGCGGCAGGGTAAACCAGTTCACGCGATTTTCAGCTCAAATTTTTACCATTTTACCATTCCTTCGCCTATATATTCATTTCCTACTTCACTTTTTCACTGACTTTCATTTTAACTTTACCTCTCTAAGTTTAGAAGCTCCAAATGCTCTCACTTCTCCCTAACCAACTTCCAAATTTCCACTTTATTCCAACTTCCACCTATTTTCTGTCCATTATGCGACATATTAAGCATTCAATGAAACAACCAATTATAGGGAAGAAATCAAGTTTAGGGCCGAGGGCAAAGTAACAGGGCGATAGATTTCAGAGCACCCTTCCCAATCTACACAAAAGAGGAAGGTATTCAATTCCAATCCCTTAATGTTAAACAGATAGTAGTCCTGAATTACTTTGATTTTGCTACATTTGATAGGCTAGAATTGTGAGATAGGGTTGAGAATTTAATAGGAAGAATTCAGTAGAGAAAATTTATGCAATTCCAATATGCTGTTTACTAGGAGCTCACCCTTGAATTCTTCACTTCCCTTCATTTTAAACCCAGTAACCCTAAGGAAATGTGGGTTAGGTTGCGGGGATAAACTTAAGAGCTGAACATTGAAATTATGTGTGATATTTGTAGTTTCCCTAACTCTTCCATTGTCGATCAGCACGATGACTTTCATGCTTCCTATTATTGGAATGAGCTCACTAGGTTAGATCATTTCAACACCAAGAATGCCCATAACAACATTATATAAAGCCATGAGCACTTGTTGTTACATAAATTCATGTGTCAAATGGTTTTTGACAAATCAGAAACCAACAAGTGCTCAACGAACGAACTTTTTGTGTTGTGATGCATGGATCACAGCCTCCCAGTGTGCACCTCCACATATGTGTTAAATGTTATTATTGCGACTCTCTATATAAAAAGAGCAACAATTTGGGTATGGGTTACTTAGTTTCTGCCATTACTGAGTACTATGGTGTGGATCATAATGAATTAACCATATACCTCCCTAATTTTCTAAATCACCATCACTTATAGTGTGCTGAAATCTTAAAGTCCCATAACATGGAACTCTGGGACATCAGTCAAAAGACTCATATGAAGATTAGGGCCAATTAGGCTAGTTCTAGCACAACACCACCTCAACAGGCAGAAGAGGACTCTACTAACGAGGAGTTTGAAGAGGAAGAAAAAATAGAAGAATCTGGTTGGAAGAAAGTGCTCGATACAGTCTCTGCTAACACCAAAGAAATTATTGACACACTTACGGATAACTTTAGAAGGATGAACAAGATGGCCTACACATAACGACGTCAGAGTCGGGATATAAGTCAGATTCATCGATACTTTGAGGCTCAAGGCATACAATTACCACCTCCGACACCATTCCCGCCTCCATCACCGTAAGGTTTTGTTTCTAACTCTTTTCTTTTAACTTTAGTTTTTGTTTTATTTTCATTTTATGTTAGTTAATTCCATGTGTGTTTGTTTGTCTTCTTCTCATATTGAGGACAATGTGTTGCTCAAATGTGGGGAGGGTTGTATGTTTTGCTTTGAGTATGAATTTTGCATATTGTTATGTTAGTGTGTTAGGTTGTTATTGTGAATTATGTGAATGTATCGATGGCTTAGATGAATTGAAATTGATTTAATTTTGAACATAATCTATTAGGTTGTGAAGAGTCATTAGCTTGTAAAATTAGTGATCTGAGTTCTTTAGCTAAAACACGCAAGTTAATTAGGATTTATTGTCAGCCCCCTGAAAATTTTTCCATTTAACTTAAGCAAGATAGCTTATGAAATAGAAGCATGAGAAGAAATTGAAGGCATT
>JANZXR010000172.1:26173212-26190929 GCA_027575705.1 Erythroxylum echinodendron | reverse complement strand
ATTTTGTGATTATTGATTTGCGCGTATTCAAAAAAAATTATACCGACTTTTGATTGTTTAGAGATGTGGCACACCACTCTCGCGGAACACGGACTCGGATATCACTATCGATATCAGGTTCGGGTCCAGCGGGAGTGGGGTGTTACATATAGTTATCTCAAATTATAAAAACTTTCAATGCATTAACTATGTAATTGGATTTAAGATAGGAAAGAAACTTTTATACCTCTATAGATTTTTATTATTAGAATTTAAGTTATTAAAATTTTCATATCTAATACAAAGAACATATCT
Organism: Erythroxylum echinodendron; assembly: GCA_027575705.1. Taxonomy (NCBI): domain Eukaryota; kingdom Viridiplantae; phylum Streptophyta; class Magnoliopsida; order Malpighiales; family Erythroxylaceae; genus Erythroxylum; species Erythroxylum echinodendron. The sequence goes on along the minus strand of JANZXR010000172.1, from coordinate 26,190,635 downwards.
AATACGAAGTTGTTCTTGGACTATCATATCTCCCATAATTGAAAACATGAAATGTTATTCCCTACGAACATTATGTCATTTACACACACTCCCACTTAAAAGTATAACTATGCTCTTACTAAACTTCATGTCACAATCATCTCCAGAAAAAAACTTTTTAAATTCACATGAAAGAGTATAACTATGCTCCTACTGAACTTCATGTTACAATTATCTCTATAAAAAACTTTTTAAATTCATATGAAAGAGTATGACAGTTAGCTCATTCCTATAGATAACTACAAAATTTTAATGTAGAACTTACCATATTAATCTTGTCAAAATGTTTTCGCATTCTCATTGCCTAGTTAGTACTTATGTTTAAATACTTCAAATTTTAATAACGACTCTTTCTTCGAGCTATTTTCACACCATTAACAAGAAGTTACTTGGCACAAGCTAGTTTGGTTCTCTAATAACTGAAGCCTCTTTCATTTTCTAACTTACTATCAAGAACAAGTTGAGTACTAAATACAGCATCAAGCATGCTATCTGAACCATTACATATTGCCTATTATACAACCTGGGGCCAGAGTGATACTCTTCAATAAAGAAATATCTTCTAAACGTTGGTTTCTGTCCTTTGCCGAAACTCGGACTGCAAGTGCCAGCATTCCCACTAACAATGAACACAAGTTTGTGAAGTTGAAAAGCGTTGACTTCCCCCTTATTTTATGTGCCAATTACTGGGGTTAAGAAGCAATTTGGGAAGTTGTATATGGAGCTTGGGCGATGTAATTTTCCCATTTGAGTTCCTAAATAGCTGAAATAATTGCACATATATCATTTTGTGATACAAAAGAACTGAAAGTCTTTGTCACGGACGATAACGCTGTATCTAGGCCAAGGCATAACAAGAAAGGTTTTCCGTGTGTTCATAACAGAATCTGATAAAAAATTGCGGAAGTTGGTGCAATTAGACCATTTTCATTTTCGGAGTTTACAATCTGTATGTGCAGTAAAATTAAAATAATGGACCAACTGCCCGAGGCAAGATTGAGCAAAAATCGGGCAGTTGGTGCTCGTTTAAAACCAACAGTTTTTTTTTTTTTAATTATGCATGCGCAGCTATAATACAACCCATCAGAGTGAGAGTTAAGTGTGAGAGAGGGTAATTATCTTTTCAAAAACTGGTGTGCCAGATTGCTCCGTCACCTTCCCCGCACCGTTGGTGTACCTCCTCCATTCTTTCAACTGACTTGCATATACCACTGCAACTCCAGTCGAATGATGCTGCACAAGGATTACCAGCTTGTGCCTTCCACTCACAATCTGTAAAAAAAAAAAAAAGAATCCAAGTACTATTAGCAACAGCAAGTTTCTACGGCGAGATCTACAGTTCCCGATCAATGCAAACATTTTCCTTCATGCTCTTGACAAGATGGTAAAGGTCATCAGATGCTCTCAAGCATCTAAACACTAAAACGAAACATGAAAAGAGGCCTTCTTTTCATGAATATTATAAAATAGAATGTCAAGCTGATGGATCTATCAATCTCATAGATGCCTGAAGAACTAATATTTGTTAACTTCAACCTGATTATAAGCATTAAACTTTCCAGTTTTATCATTAAAAAGTTCAAAATATTGCACAGACACCGCCAATAATGTGAAGTTAAGACAAACTTGAGGAAAAAAATGCTGATAATTATCTTACCTGGTGGAGTTCCACAACAAAGGCTTCTATCATCAATGTGCTCAACATCAAGACCAATGAACCAAGATCCCAAGGAGACATCTTCATTCGCATATCTATGAAGTATGTGCCTGGCATGAAAACATCAATGATTTAACAATGTAAACCATGCACTCCGAAAAGAATGGCCATTAACTTTGGTGACTTACTGATTTACTGAAATATATGTGGCCAAATCTTTAGAGATTGCATATATTTGCCCTGTCGCATGCCTAAAATACTTATTTCCCTCTTCACCAAATTTCCAATACTCTGGTTCATGATACTTAACACCTCTGTATTCAGAAGACAGAACCAAGGAATAAACAATTAGAACTAACTACAATGAAAGGTTTTCTCTCTGTCTGGAGAATTGACTCTTACTTCTGTGCTAGGACAGGTCCAGACTTCATACAACCAATATAAACACGAGGCTTGGACCGATGGCGAGCCAATGTGGACCCAACCATACCTATAAATATTCATGTCATTTTAGTATTAGAATGACATTTCCATTTCTTTCTTCAGTGAAAGAGTAATACTAAGATACTAACCAAGATTTATGTGCACATCATCATCAACTTTAATGTAGAAGTCAGCATCCCACTTAGCAACAGCCATTGAAAAATAGATTTGTGTTTTTGATGACAATTCGTGGTACCCTTCTATATGATTCTGCAACATGGACAACTCTCCATAAGCTTTGAGCAAGTCAATGAAAATGACTGAAAGTCATTCTGGAAAGCTGGTCATAGAGTTCCAAAAAAAACTTTATTTTACTCCCAAAACTCCAGAGCCTTGAAGTTGAGTTACATTACCATATCCTTTTATTAAAAGGAGTGTTCAATAATGTACTTTAGAAACTCAATGATATTCTGGTAGAGCACCAGAAGAGGTAAGCAAAAATTTCTATCCCAAAAACAAAAAGAAGGAAACCAGTGGAAGTTAGAGGAAACTAAACCGGTGGAAGTTAAGAGGAAACTAAGTTAGCAGCATTTGCTTGGTGACGCCATATATATATATATCTGTAATGGCGGTAGCTTAATAAAAAAATGTCATGGGTCTTTTCACATTTAAACAGATACAACAGAAGCCTCAGAGTTTAAACAGACCGTACCAGTCGAAGGAAATCCTTGTGTTGCTCTTCTTCTGCATCGATAGAACGGTCCAAAACCCCACCTGGAGATGCACTGCAACACATGAAATTGAATCATATTTATTGCTTCAATCTATTGTCTTTGCTAAAAGGCTATTGTGGCAAACACTAGCAATTGGACCAAGCCTACCTATGTCCTATAACAAACCGTATTATGATGCCCTTCTCAGTTTCTAACTTCTTCAGCTCGTCCCCTAAAGTGAACAATAACCAAACAGCATAAGCAACTTTCTGTTTCTAAGCGACACCAGTTATCTATATGAAAGAACCATTAAAATTAAAAGATTTTACCTTTTGGCAACCAGGTCTCTCTAATTGAGTCCCTTCGCTTCCTGCTGCTGAATGCAGTTATTATTCCCATAACAAAGAAAACCTTCCGTCTCTCTACATGCTCAGTTCCATATTTTGTAACCATAGGAGATCCTTCCACACTGTCAGCTTTGGCAGCTCTTGCAGCAGCTAGCTGCACCTCCAATGATGAGATTGTTTTGTCAAGTGTCCTGTAGTTATAATTATGAATGTATTATATGATATATCAAATAATCTTGGACAGGAAACTAAGAAAAAAAAAACAGTAATTGTGTCGATAGATATAGTTGAAACTTACTCAGCAGTTCCTCAATGCAAATCTATAAATCACATGATATGATTCAACATGAATAAAGCATGAAACAAGCAGCCATAGAACCTTACATTATCACATCATGAGTCTGCGAAACTTGAGATAGAATGTCTTCTGTCCCCACTGAACTCTCCTGCTCAACCGCACCAATACTATCTGAAAGTGTTAGTTCAGGCAATCAACATGAAAACAAATTTATTCTAGTTACTGCAACTTGCCTTCTCACAATTAACTACAGGATGAACTCTTTTTACTTGTTTCTTCAAAGAAGCTGTCTCATCATCCACTTCACCTGGGTCAGGTATAGCCAACAACCTGTTATTCACATATAAGCTGCAAATCAGTAACTTCCAAAGCAGGGCATTTAACAAAAGCAACGGGGCCACATAAGGTGGAGTTCTAAACACATATGGGAAGATATGGGAACGAAGGGCATTGAAGAAATCCAAAGACCATACTACCATAAAATGGAATCAGAACATAGATGATTTCCAAAAGGATTGCACTTAGTTGGAAGCAATTAAGGACTTGAGGATGAGGACCTATTAAATGTTACTTGTAAGGCCTCTTGATCACCAAGGAATAATATACACAAGATCTTTGACTCCAATGTCAACACAAACCGGCAATAATGACTGGCAATAAAGTGCCACAGAATGGGCTCAAATGCATAGATTGCTTGATGGCAGAAATGTTTCACCAGTTTCATCCCTGAGACTAATTTCTTATATTAAATTTTGCAAATAAATGATGATAGTCTTAGCCTGTGGATATTGCTCCTTGCTCACATAGCCAACATTTGGCTTCAATAACTATAGCATAGGATTAGATGGATACTTCTTCTTAATTAAGTTCGTCATTGTATATAAAAAGCAATGATCATAATAACAAAATTTCCAAAAAAGGATCATAATAATAACTTGGACAGTGGGATCATCCATCATCAGCTATAGGAAATAATGGAATCCACTATTCACGATGAATGAAAATAGATTATGTCTTCACTATCACTTGAGTAGAAAAGACAACCCATCATTCCTTCGCGATAAAGAGTTTAAGTAGCTGATCGGGATCTTTAATACATGAAAAATGAGAGTATTAAAGAAGGTCAATTCCAGTATCACCATGAAATGAAAAACCTATAAGCTTCAGACTTTTCATCTGTTGTAATAGGTAGAAATCACTGAAATGTCAAGCTGGCTAATGAAGTGATTAAAATATATCCAAATAGATTTTCTCAAGCCATGCATATGAAGGCTTATTTCCTACAGTTGTGTTCTCTATCTGGGGAAACTTTTAGAAAGTGATATTATGATAAGAAATTCAAGGAGCTTGAAAGCAAGATGATAGATGCCCACATCTAATCAAGCCACTGAGAATTCCGATATTCTGTTATCATACGTTCTGGCGCTAATCTATTAATAAAGCACACACCATTGATCACCCTAAGTTCTTAGTAAAGCATAATGACCCATGGTTCCACACTCCTCCGACAGTAAAGCTCCTAAATTGTCAAGCGAAGTTTAAAGTTAGCACTACACGGCAAAGAACCTTCATTTATATTAGGCTACTTTTGTCCAAGAGAGGCATACACACGGAGTTGCTTCATTTCTGAGTGGGCATAAGATCAGAATGGAAAAATAATCATCCAAATCCAGTAAGATTAAGTCTTTATGTTAAGAATCCAAGGTCTCAATTCATTAATCTATGCAAATGGAGTCTTTACTTCATCCCATCCACAACTTATTTAGTAATTACAGATACAAAAGTACGTAGCAACTACGGACATGCTTAAATTAGGTTAGAAAAGGTATAAATCTATAAGAAAGTTTACATGTTGCACATGATTTCGTAACGGATCATACGGAAACACCATCCTTCATAGACAGCAAAAAGAGCACACAAAGAATACAGAACTGGCAGCAAAAGTTAACTAATTTTCTTTCAATGAAGCAAATCTGAAAGCTTATAACTTCATCGACAAGATCCTGAAGCGGTTTAACGGAACCAGAGAGGCAAGGAGCAAAAACCTGTTGACAACAAGAACTCCCAAGAAAAAGCTGGCAATGCAGAAAAGAGAAACCCATCTGGTGGAGACTCCATTGTTGGACTTTTGAGGTCTGGTGAAACCCATTAGAATCCAACGAGCTTCAACACTAAAAAAGCTAGCCTTTTTCGTCAACAATTTCAGAAGCTCTTTGGTGTGCTACAAACAAGAGAAAACAACTGACCCCATTTCTCGGAGCGAGAAAGTTGAGGTCAGGGAAAATAATGGAGAAACCCAGATGTTGTCATTAAATGAACAAGGAACTGGATTTGTTGCCTTTTCTCTTTCTCAATCCAAATGAAAATCAAAACCAGTGAGAGAAGCGAGTGGGCAGCCCGTGTACCTACGTTGGTCTTTCATTGTTATGTGACGGAAGAATACTAATATTTTAAAACTTGAAAGCAATAGTAATGCAAATGACAAAAGTCACGACAACTTCTCAACTACCAGTTTTGCCCCTACGTCCCGTTGTAAAAACTTTAACGTTCATCTTCTCCCTCTTCGTCTTTCGTCTTCTCTCTTCTGACTTGGCACAAGCACTTTTTGAGTTCGGACCACCAGACAATTCAGATCAATAAACTGCCTTCTTTTTTAAATAAACAAAGATTTAGTCGGTGAAGAGTCTGATTTGGGACTTAAAAAAGAAGTAACTGATATAAATTATTTTTTTTGTTATCGTATAAAGTATTTTTTGGAGGATCTTAATTATAAAAAGAAATTTTTAAGTTATGCATTATCAAATTAATCCCTGCTCGTATCGGATCAGCTCGTAAGAAATAAAGTATTGACTAAACAAATTTTTTATTCTCAAAACTCGAAGTTGAGATTTTTAATTAAGAGATAAGAGTATTAAATTACTCAAACCAACCATATTTGGTTGATATAAATTATTAAATATCATAACATTATGCTATATTTGACACGTAGGTTATAACAGTAGATATGAGTTATATTGGTAAGTTTTAGTCTACAAGAGTTCAATTGGTATTCCCTCCTTCCATCATCCTTCAATTGTTTTTGTTAAAGAAAGAAATGTGCATGCCTTTTTTTTTTTTTCCAGAGTTTTCCAACTGTGATGGTGATAGCTACAGTTGTAACTTCTGTTGGGTTCGTCACCATCTTAAACAAGTATTTGAATCGCAGGAAAATAAGATAGAGAAGATAATTAACAGATAAAATTGTCGATTAAGCAGTTTGGTCAACCTATTAGCATCTGTGTAAACCATATGACAAGGCTGGTAATAACTGAGGATTGCTTCCCCTTCTGTCCCGGCAGCCCTGTCCGAGGACATCAAATTTGTCATTTTGTGGGTATGTTTGGTTATAACGAGATTCCTTTACTTTTTATTTTTTTACTAATTTTTAAAATTATTAAAAGTTAAATTCAAACTTTCTATTTTCGCTTCCATAATCTAATTTACTGAGTTTTTTATTTTTAGTTTTCTTTTTCTAATTTTTAAAATTGATGAAAATCATTAAGGTTGTCCACTTAATTGCAGAGTTGAACTTCGGGATCTCAAAAATAACATTCCAACCAATCAGAATCTTGTCAAGGCCTTGCAGATGAAGAATTCAGGCTACGTACTTATAGCAAGTAGATGGAAATCAGCAGTTTGGTCTTGAATAACAACATGAGTGACAAGAATTGGGAACCAAATCTTTTGTACTAACTACTCAGTACCAACTCTGTTCCATACGACCTCATTCATACAAATATGTGAGATCTATGTAGAACTCAGAGAAATGTGTGGATAAGATTGTGTGGAACAGAGTTGGTACAGAGTAGTGGATACAGAGAATCCCATCCCCAAGAATTGTTCGTTTCCTAACTCTAACGGTAACTTCAATAATACATCATATAGAAAATTGTTTCAGCAGGATTATGTGTCCGAAAATAGTCTAGTGCAAATACAACCTACTTAGAGTTGTCATAACTTTATGGGGAATCATTTTAGAGAAATTTCCCAAAATTGACAATTTAAACATATTTAAATATCTAGCTAATACATGTTATATGTGCAAATGTCAAAGTGAGAGTATTTCACACTTGCTTTTCAAATGTGAGCACACTATTGAAGCATACAGAACAATTCTTGAGAAATGCAACATCAACAACCCTCTAGTTAAATAGCAACAAATCATCAATAAGAGTATGAATTTACAGCACCTCAAAAGAGATAACATATGGTGCTATTATATTGCTTTATCTTGTGTAGGTTGCATATATGGGATGAAAGAAATAGGCACGTATTTTGCTACAAAGAAAGAAACTATGAGATATTCAAGAGAGAGCTAATCAATGCCATCATAATCCATATTAGCGTCTTTAAGGAAAAGCTATCTTTAGACACTAATTGTCTAAATTTATTTATAGTTGGAGCATTGTCCAAATTTATTTTGTGCTTCATGAATTTTGCTTGAACAATTAGCAAACCATTGTTATTTTTGACAGTCTCCTATATAAGACCATATATATTGTTTTTTGTTGATTAGCCTTTCATGGATTAATCCAAGTACATTCTTAAAAAAAGGGAAAATAGCAAGAAACCTTTGACAAGGAAAAATCTAGGATCAATTTTTGGGCAAGTGCATTCTTAAAGCTTAAGATAAATACTAAGATTAAGGAGTCAGATGAGCTTTTCATTCGAATTTTTGATAGGAAATGGAATGCTAATTTGGATTGGGTTTGATAATTGGTGTGATCTACGTCATGGAGGAGCTGATGGCTCTCAAGATAAGAATTCCACTAATTCTAAGGTCAATAACATTATCTATTGTAGGAATGAGAGTTTTAACTTCAAGGTTCATCTCTTATTTTAGCTAACTTGCTTAACCAATCCATTTGATGTAGATCATGTTACTAGTTAAGACATGCAACTCATAGATTGACAAAAGAATTGTGTATTAAACTATTTTTACCTCAAGCCCAAAATGTTTACTGGTATGATTTAATTTGGGCTAAAACCTTGATTCCTAAGGTTTCATTCACTTACTAGTTAGTTTGTTAAATACAGGTCGAGAACAAAGGATCAATATTCTGCATTCTAGGTTCCTTATGTTTGCTTTGGTAACAAGTTCTTGAAACTAGTGCTCATCTCTTCTTATATTGTATTTACTCATAAGTTTTGCTTTCCAGAATTCAACAACTACCACAACTCTAAATGTATTGACAGGTATTGGAGAACTATTTTCAAATGGAACAGTAATATAATCAATGGAATGAGATATGGTTTTTATTCCTCAAAATAGCCTTCATATGTAGTATCTATGCTCTTAGATATAAAAGGAAAAGCAGGTTGCATACAGGTATTAATATGGACAAGAATGAACTATTAGCACTGGATTAAGGAAATTCTCTTAGCAACAAGGTCTATATGGGAGCTAGCACATAGATGAAGCTTTATTGGAATTTGGAAAACTTGGATGTAGTATAGAGTAGCTAACTCATTATATAACCTATATAGTTATTGTGCCTTTTGAATACCACTATCTTGGTCTAACCCTTATATGGTTCTTTTTATTTTTATTTTAAATATAATGTTATAAGCTTTTAGCTTAAGCTAATAATATTTTTTGAATTTTAAAAAAGAAGACTTTGCTAAGAAAAAAGGCCGAAAAGGAGACAGAAGAGTTAGGGTAGGCAAGGAGTTTAATTGCTTTACATGATTTGTCAAACTTCTCCAAGATTAAATGTATTCAAGTTAAGAGTGATTGATACCGATTTGCTTAAGGAAAAGCAATTTTTCAAGTATTGGGAGATTTGATGTGCATGAAAATTGCACATATCTTATTTAGTTTTTTCTATGCTTTTGTGATTAATTTTATTGCTTTATTTGATTTGTTCAATTTCCCTAGAATTGAAATTATTCATGTTAAGAACGATTGAGATTGATTTTCTTAAGAACAAGAAAAATTATGTATGGGGATATTTGGTGTGTATAAAAGTGTAAAATTTTTATTTATTATTTTCGATGTTTTTATATTCAAATTACTTTATTTCTCTAATTTTATGTTATATTTTTAGGTATTCATGAAGATGTTACCTTATGATGAGCTTTATCAAGAATTGACCTCTCTTTAATAAACCACGGAGATAAAGATATAGTCTAGAGGTAGACCTTATGTCTCAGCTTGTGTTCATGCATAGAAAAGTTATATGGAAACCTACGAGCTCAATTATGGGTATGCTAGAGTATACATGTCTTTTCTAAAAGATGTAAAAAAGGCCACATCCTAAGACACAACTGTGTTTTTGATTATGCCTTAATTGAACAACGTATATTTAAAGTGTGAAAACCCGAATTTGAGTGTCTATGACCATTATTAGATCGTTCTTTTGTCATTTTCCATTGGAAAATTAGGTTTGTCCATCAAAAGGCATAAGAACTCTAGAATGATCAATTTTACAGATATTATTGAAAAAGAAATAAGATCAGATATCATCCTAACATATTAAACTATCTAAAATAAAAAGATTTTCATCTACAATTCTTTCAATCATATTGTATTTTATTTCATAAGTTGTTTTTATTAGTGAAAACATAATTCAAAGATAAGTGTTCTATATGCTTAGATATGGAAAACTCTAATTATTGTCTTTGTATAGATTGATTCACTACAAGAATACAAGGCAATCTGCGACATTTTTAAAACGTCGTAGAATATCCAAAAATGTCACAGAATCTAATTTGCGACGTTTTAAAAAACATCACAAAAAACGTCGCGGTTTGTGGTGTAGGCAAAAGGTTTATTCGACGTTTTATGTAAAATGTCACGAAATATGCCGACATTCTGCGACATTTACAAAAACATCATTGAAAGGTTGGCCTTTTCTTGACGTTATAAGAAAATGTCACGGTATTATTAACATTCCGCGACATTTTAGAAAACGTCACAGAAAGCGTCACAGAAAGCCACATTCCGCGACGTTTGATTAAATGTCGCAGAATCTTTGAAATTCTGCGTCGTTATAGAAAATATCGCGGAAAGCCACATTCTGCAACATTTTTGAAACGACGCAAAATGTAGATTTCCACGACGTTTTAGAAAAACGTCGCGGAATGTTGATGATTCTGCGACTTTTTAAAATCACGGAATATTTTAGCAAAACGTCACAGAATACACTTTTCTTCTTTTATTTATTTATTTTATTTTTTGAAAATAAATTTAATATAATAATTTTCCAATTTTAATATTATTTTTTAAATCTTATTTATGTAATAACTATTCAATATTATTTATGAATTTTATTTATTTAATAATTCTTCAATTTTTTAGTATATCATTAATTTTAATAATTATTTATCAATCACAAGAATTTCATACATGTAGACAATTTATTATTTAATTGCAATTCCTAAACATGTAATAATACAATAATTAATATAAAAAGTATGTCATAAGTGTATAAGATATCAATATGAGTATGTATTTAATCTAAACGACTATTATGTGTAGAACATAAAAGTTCCAAGAGCTTTTTTTGTTGTTCAAATTCAATTCTTTGATGGTCGACTTCGGTAGTTAATCGATCCTGTATTTGTTCAACTTTTTTAGTGAATTCATCGACTTGAGACTGTAACTCCTGATTAACCTTCTTCGAATCCTCTAGTTGGTCTCGAAGTCTCTTTTTGACCGAAGTCTTCCCTTGTGGTCGACGCCCAACTCCCATTTCAACATCATAATCAGATTTAGTGCCCAAGACTTTATCACACACTTCATCCACTGTCATCGGATGACTTTGTTCTATTGAATCTGCCAATTCCTTACACATTAATTCCTCAAAAATTAAGAATTAATTAGATACTAAAATTCATAAATACTAACATATATTTGTAAATGAACTATGTACTTACCCATTTTTCTCTGCATTCGGTAGTTGTCCATTGACCTTTACTTTCATCATAATGAGTGTGATATCACAGTTTCATCCAGTCACACTCTTCTCCATCTTTGTCACTCTATTGTATTGAAATATATTATTAGTAATATTTACTATATATTTTGAAATGTCAATCAAAGTAAAATATAATTAAAATAATAATAACTCACAATCTTATGCTGTATCGCTGCAAAGGCCTTGGAGCCGGAGTTTGGTCGACATTTGACCTGACTCCTAGCCAATTTGGCTTTCTGACTTTTTCCCTAACCATAAACGTAACAAAATCTATTATAACATCTATAAATAAAAATTCATAAATACTAAAATATAATCTGTTGTTAATAAAGTTGTGAAATTAAGTTTTGTGATCAAATTAACTAACCTTTGTAGCTAATTGCTCCCAATATTCGCATAAATCCATCCACTCCACCACTGTGATATTTTGCATCTTAACATCTTTTCCGTGCTTGGTAAAATGCTTTTTAAATGAAATCTTTGATCTTTAGATCTTAAAGAAAGAAACTTCTTGACAGCAGCATGTACTTCGTCGTATGTCCTCATTCCCTTGACTTCCAACTTTTGCTGGAAAAAATTATAAATTATTAGTCAAAGCTTTAGGCATATGGAAAACACATACATACTAGATAGTTTTTAATACTTACGTCTAACTTATCAAATGCAATGTCCAACTCCTCATTAGTTATTTTTTTTTCCATTTTGTTCTTACAGGTAAGGAAGTTTGGGATACCACACCAATCTCACTCAATAATTTGGCAGACTGTATAGAGTTGGTTGGTCGTCCTTCAGCAGGGAAGATCTCTATCTCCAATCTCTTACTTATCGCCTTATTAATCTTTGCCAATCCGTGTCCTTTTATTACACCACTTGTCTTTTTCGGATCAGTCGTGGATCCTAAAATATAGCAAGGAATATTTTACAATAAAAATATAGCATACTCTTAATTGGTTAGATATACAAAATTATTAAACTTGTATGTTTAACCAATGTGATGTGAAAGATCATACCTACAGTACTTGCAGAGGTAACACTAATACTGGGAAAGGGGCTCGTGTCATTTACTGGCGGCTGATTAGAAGCTGGAGGCATCTCTTGAGAACTTGATGGAGAACTAATATTACGTCGCATTCTCAAAATTTTTAGATACTTATCTCTAGGATGAGTAATAGGCGCAAATGTAACATCTCTTGGTATTAGAGTAAGCTCACAAGGTGCTAGTGTGTGATCTTCCGGCTGTGTACGAGCGGATGGCTGATCAGCTACACTTCCAAGAAGCTGACAGTACCATGACTAAAGTTGTGTCGGTACTAAGCTACTTAGTGCAACCTTATTCTTCTTCTTATATAGACTAGGTCCCATGCCAATCACTTACATTCAATTCGACAGTAGGTTTTAATGATACTATTAATTGATCAAGTAATATTCATCAAACCATATTTAAAGAAAACAACATAGTCTACAACTAAAAAAAGATCTAGTAACTCAATGTAAAAGGGCAAAGATCGAAAAACTACAAGCTGTCCACAATATAAGTACCTAATAATAAGATCAGGTTATGAAATAAGGTTTTAAAGACCAATAACAGAATTCTTGTAGGAGTTTTTTTCCTATTTTAATTAGTCTAGTAAGACAACCATAAATAAGGGTTTAGCTCCAGAATTAAAACAACCTTTGTATTTCAATATATTATTAAAAAGGTTTTTGTTATAGACCCTAAATGTTCCAATCGCAATAGACCCTTCTAGCCTACTTTGTTGGAAACTTGCTGCCCTAACCCCCCTTTTTGCAACATAAGATCAACTGTACCAATAAACACAACTTTTATAATCCTTAACCAATTTCACATTATAATCCATCTTGCCTTATTCTATTTTTTCAATACAAGAATCAATATATCTTTTATGATAATTTCCTAAACAACATGTAAAACTTTAGTGTTAATTATATCGTTACTGAAAAAAAGGTGCATAGATTTCTTATGGCTTCAAATATCTTAAAAGTTACTTCCTTATACTCTACCGCTAGGATTAACTTTCCATCATTCATATATACTGTAATAGCCTTAATAGTATTTAGGAAAAACAGTCCAACAAGCTCACCTCTATTATAATCTATATTAATTTCTAGCTCATATTCTAGTACCATAATGGCTAGTTTTAAATGCCACATGCACAAGAGTTGTTATAGATTCACAATATTAAACATCATTAAAATTCAGCATCCACCTTTCAAATTCATCGAAATAGCATTAGGTAAACAAAGTTTGTAGTACAATGACCTTTAGATTCTTTTCACAAGAAGCCTCAAATCAAGCTGCCTATCGAGGTTATCTGCCAAAGTCATACAGCAGGGACATGAAGTTTGTGAAACCCTGAATTGTGATCAATATATGGTTAAATTCAAAAAAATCAGGATTAAATAATTCCTCAAACAGGCTCCATTCCATGTCTTACCCAGTGACACAGTAGATTTTTTATTCTGAAATTGATCCTTTTCTCTATTAACAGATTGAAATTAGAAGTTAAAAAGACATGAAGATTTTATCCCTGTTATTGTGTTTTCTGTCACTTTAGGTATGCTATATGGCTGTTGCAATTATTGACTCCTACCATGATTTGTTCCAAATGTTTCATTAAACCTCCAAAATTCTTCTTCAATTTTCTTAGCATTTTGATTTGTCTAAATTCAATCGCTATCAACAACCATGTCAATATCTATACTAACCACTAGTTGGCAAAGTTTTGTGGAAACTTGTACTTTGGTCTGTATTATGGAATGGCAACTATGTTGCCAACATATTCAATAATCATAGAGCTAAAATCACTAAAAGGCCTCCAAGTTGTGATAACTCTTAATACTCCTTAAAGCCTTGAAGGATTAATGCAGAGAGTTTTAGCTAAAAATACCAGCTATACGATGGAGAAGATATAATACACATAAATAAGGAAAATCTAAAGGTAGTCTTTTAGATTTTACACAAACAACATTAGTTGATTAAAAAACATATACTTGATGGTGAACTATTGCAATAAGTCCAAATAAAGAGTTCGACTAAGATTGTGTGTTTGGAACAAAATGTGTTTTAGTTCAGGCAAAAATTTCAGCTGAGAGAGTTCCATTGACTGGACAATTTCTTTCTCAATGTTATCATTTCGTCTGCCATATGATATAGATATTGACACTTTCTGTTTCAGGCTAATGCTTGTCATGCTATGAGCTCTTGAAGAAAGGTGGATTGAAGGAGGAAAACATCATTGTTTTCATGTATAGGGTAATATGATATAGTATGATGTTTGAAGGATGGTACAAGGGTTTATCCTGTAAAAGGTTGCAGTAGATAATAGGGAGTTGTTATTGTCATAATCAATGTCCTATGGATGCCAAGACTAGCCAATTATCCAACTCACGTAGAATTCATTAATCCTCAGGGTAAATTTTTGTGGTTGTTTCTTGATACATGTCAACTACTTTACTGTCAATGTTGAAACTGCTATTACTCTCTTTCCCTCTACGGCATTTCTAGGTTTGCTTAATCTCATATTCATTTCTTTGAATGAGCTTAAAACTTACAAAAGTATGTCAAAATATCATTGCTTATTATACTTGTATCTGGATAAATATTTTTTATCTAAAATATCATTGCTTAATATACTTGTATCTGGATAAATATTGTTTATCTCCTTTTTCAAGTACAAATATTGGCTTATATGCACACAACCTCATCAAACAATGTTTGGATATTTTACTGAATAGCAAATGTGTACCTGACCCAGTTGAAGTACTTGATAAAGCTGTTGCACTTACACAATGTCCTGGTTCTTGTACAGCTCTGATTGCTTATTTTGATGGTAAGGTAGG
This sequence comes from Erythroxylum echinodendron, assembly GCA_027575705.1. Classification (NCBI taxonomy): domain Eukaryota; kingdom Viridiplantae; phylum Streptophyta; class Magnoliopsida; order Malpighiales; family Erythroxylaceae; genus Erythroxylum; species Erythroxylum echinodendron. The sequence goes on along the minus strand of JANZXR010000172.1, from coordinate 26,175,339 downwards.
TTCTAGCAGAAGATTTCATATCATTTGTTTCAACTTTGCTGTTCAACTGAGTTTACATGCTTTGAAAGAAGAAATTTAAAAAGCAAGAAGTTTCATGTTTTCATATTTTTCTAGGTTTATATTTCACAAGGAATTGGAAGTTTGAGAGATATCAATTCAATGCACTCAACAACTTTGTTCCTGGGTTATAAATTTCATAGTCTAGATATTACAGAATTTCTATGATCGAAATTTATGTGGTGTTTCTTGGAAGTTCCTGCTCCATATCAGGCACATGCATGGAAAAATTATGTTAATAACCAACCATGCAATCTCATGTGAATACAATAACTTGTGAGGTATATCTATATTCAATATGTATGCTCTAGTGTTCAAAAGGGTATGAAGCAGATTCCTTAAGCTAAGCTGCTCTCTAATTCACTTTTATGCAGATTAGAACTTCATCATCTTAGAACAAAACTTCAGTGTTGCCATCCATTTATTCTTTTGCTTTGTTGTATACGCTATCAACATTTTATACTGTTACATTTTACAATTGTTGTTGTTGATTTTTTCTTTTTGGTTAGAAGGTAATATAGGCTATGATCAGAAGGACATTTTTGAAAACCAGCTTTACGAAGGAATGAATCAATTCGTTTATTCCATGCTTTTGGTGCTTTTTTAAGGCTGTATAATGCCTTATTAAGCTTATACACCTTCTCCTCTTTGCCAGATTGTATAAAACCAGGTGGCTGCTTTACATAAACTTCCTCATCAAGTGGGATGTTGAGAAAAGTTGACTTGACATCTATTTAGTGAATTTTCCATTTTTTGTACAGCTAAAACAATTAATAATGTCACTGTCTCCATCCGAGCAATAAGAGAAAAAATTTCATCATAATCATAACCTTATCTCTACTCAAATCCCTTTGTCGCCAACCTTGCTTTATATCTTTCAATTTCACCATTTTCCTTCAACTTGATCTTGTAAACCCATTTCACGTCAATTTCTTTATGACCTTGTGGAAGATCAATGAGCTCCCATATTTTGTTTTTCTCAATTGCCATCATTTCCTCATTCATTACACTCATCCATTTAGGATTTTAATTGCATCTTCAAGCATCACAGGTTCTGTATCTGCTAAAAAAGCAAAATGGACTAGCACTCCATCATCATTAATTTCATTATTAAGATTTACCTCAAAATCTCGTAAATGTGCTGGTAATTGATGTTGTTGTAGTGGTCTTCCTGATTTTGTAGGTACCTCAGTTGTATTGGCAGTTAAAACTAAAGATTGAACTAGTATTAGAGATTCAACTGGGATATTAGACTCTTCTTCCAGAACATAGACAAATTGCTTTTTTTAGTCTTCATAGGTATCCACATCCCACTTCCATGCTTCATTTTCAACAAAGGACACATCATGACTCACAATCACTTTCTTGGTCACTGGATTGAATAGTTTGTAACCTCCTTGTTTATACCCAACAAGGACAGTATTTCAGCTCAATCATCTAGCTTTGTTCTTGTTGCTGTTAGAATATGAGAATAAGTAGCTGATCCAAACACTTTAAGATGTTGAACCTTAGGTTTGAATCCACTCCACACTTTAATAGGAGTCATATTTTGAACACTCCTCATTGGTGACCTGTTTAACAAATAAACTGAGCAGGCAATAGCTTCTCCCAAAAATAATTAGGCATACCTTTAGTTTTGAGCATGCTCTGTGCCACATCTAGTATTGCTATGTTTTTTCCTCTCAATTTGGTGATGCTGTCGCCTGCAACAAAATATAAAAGAAATCACTTCCGTTAAAACAAATTAATGTAGTAGCGGTAAGCGAAATCGTTCCCACGAGGAATTTTTAACGGTAAAGGTTTGCGATGTTTAAAACTAAAAGAAAGTAATGAAACTGGGGAGAGGGGGGTTTGATTCACGATAATTTAAAGAAAAATATAAGAAAAATAAAAAATAAAGAGAAATAATTAGATCTGAAAATATAAGAGACAAACCTTGGTTTTGGGTCACCGATGTTATCACAATAAAACGGATCCTCGATATAAAATTGCAATCATTAATAAACATTCATTGGGGGTATTTTCTCTTAAATGTAATGACTAGAAACATGTATCCTAGCATTCTTATTA
>JANZXR010000172.1:26122290-26147649 GCA_027575705.1 Erythroxylum echinodendron | reverse complement strand
ATCAGGATTGCAAGTTCAATTGGAGTAGGACATTCGACATCTTTGGCTATAAATAGGAGCTTTGAAGAAGAAAAAAGGATCCAACCCTTGATAAATCAAAAGCCTGGCACTCCAGCAAATCCTTGCACTTTTTAGTTTATTTCTTCCTCAACAATCCTTTATTTTCCCTAGGCTAGCATTTTTCTTTCCAATTGTCATTAGCTATTTTTTCAACTTTCTTAGTCATTGCATGTTTTCCAATTTGTTTATCAAAAAAGCAAAGTACTTTCTGTTAGACTTTTGTCCCTTTTCTAACAATACACAGTCGTTTTGATTTTTAGTCAGTGTACAAGGCGAAACAATCTTTTTTCGTATTTTTCCTAGTTTGAAAACACTTTAATTTCCTGGCACGCTCACAAACTAAACAAAGGGCTACGTGCTGTCCTTTAGTCAAATAAAGGCCAAACACCTTCATATGCATCAGGCAAATTGGAGACAATATTCTAATTGTACAAGATAATGTAGAAGCTTTAGACTTGCTTGAGTCGTATTCGTCTTCTATGCTGATGGTCTGTAGGAAGTGTTGTAAAGACAGTTCATATAAAAGTCTATCTGCAACCTAACAAACTCCAGTGTCCCAAAAAACTCCTAGTTATAGAGTCCCATCATGATGGAGAATTGCGTGAAGCTCATCTAAATTACTTCTCTCATCAATCGGAACTGGATCGTGTTAGGACAAATCCCCGTCATAGCAACCTTTATCCGTGAAAAAAATGGAGAGCACCTTTAATGTCAGCTCCTTATAGGAAGGCTCCACAAACTCAAACAATCGGGACCACGCATTAAGGTCTACAAAGTCCCAAACTTATTGGGCTAAGCCCACTTGCTCCAGTGCCTCCCAATCAATAAATTAGCTAGTACCGAACTTTTTGTCCTACAACCACAGGTATTGTTCCTTAAACAATAATATTTAAGGTCACTCTAGTGATTGGGCTGTGGATGGGGATCTTTCTCCTCGATTTCTCTAACTGGGGGTCTCCTATACTCGTCGTGATCTCGTCATTGTTCATGAAACTTAATAAAAGTATGAGAACTTACAGATAAATTATGTGATTATCATTTTCCCCGTACTTAAAATTTACTATGTTCATTAAATTATTAAATACGAAAACACAAGGATAACGAAAATTAAAACACATAAAAATAAATTAACACGGATAAATAAATACAAGAATATTTTAGTAAGAAAAATAAATAAAATAACCAACAACCTAATTAATAACAAAATTAAAATTAAGAATATTGTAATTACGAGTTAAGTTAACCTAACTAATTAATTAAAAATTCTAAAATTAAAATTGAAAACCCTAGCTTTGTAATTATGCAAAGTTGACGAAATTGAACACTAAATTCATGCAATTAATCACAAACTCAATCTTCAATTAACGCCAAAAACAACCTATTAACATTAATTTCATGGAAAAACATCACAAGTTAACAATTAGTGAGCCGTAATTGCACAACGACATAATTCAAGTTGAATTTTCACCTAATTCACATGCAATTAATCGAATTGAATCATTCAAACAAATGGGTAAAGTTATTATTCAACTATTAAACTACAATTAAGCATAAAATCACATAAATCCTCCAAAAGTCCCGAATTCATGAAATTAACATTTTTGATTGAACAATCTACAAATAACAAAAAACATCCAATGAATTAGGGATAAACAAGTTAAAGAAATAAAAAAACTTACTTAGATGTCCCTAATTTAATATTGCCAGAATTAGGTTGAAAGAAGTTGTATGTAACGGTGAGAGTGAGTGAGAGAAGAAATAAGTGAGAAAATAAAGGAATTAGGGCATCTTAAACCTATATTGTAGACTTAAATGATTCGATACACGGTCATGTATCAAGCCGTGTAAGTCAAATAATTTCAAATTTTGTAAACTTATATGATTTGGTACACAAGCATGTATCAAATTGTTCAAGTCACATTTTTGTGTTTTGAGAGCGTCCAACTCTCCGAAAACATGTGCAACTTTAACAATTTATGAACAAACTTAAAAATTTGCACTTTAGAGTTATAAACCTTTAACACACATACCCTAAAGCCTTAATTGTGCACGATCTTATGAAGATGCTTAATATTCTAACCCTAAAGTACATCAAAAAAAATAATCAATTAAAACCTATAATAACACGAATCCAAAAACAAGATAATATTGAAATTGAAATAAAATTAAAATTAACTCATAGGTTGTCTCCTATGTAGTGCTTCTTCAACATCAGTAGCTCGATGTACTCTATATGTTTCTGTTATATAGGGTCTCTAATAAGTGGATTGCTTATACTCATTTCTCCACTTAAAGGTTTTGTAGCTTGTAGGTAAGCCATTTGTTGTAAGATAATGACAAGGGCATAATTTATCAAATTAAATAATCCAATTGCATGCATTAATACCTTTTTTAATGAAAAACTGTTAATAAAATAGGAAATAGCAAAACTTTCTAAATTGTCAATTGCTCAAACAACTTTGTCTTGGAGGAAGTAAGAACCTTTCTTACTTAAGGTCACTACCAACAACTCGTTAGTAGTTTCTTTACTTGGCTCCTCTGCCAATTCTTCCTCAACTATCTCTGTCAACTCTTCTTTTTTTTTGACAGAAGTTTCTAGCTTATCTTCTTCTATTGTCTCCTACCACTTCTCTACTTTCACTTATTTAATGGAGGTTTCTTTTTCTTCTTCTTTAGGAAGCTCTTCTTGGAGTGTCCCTCCATTTATAAAGCCAACACTTATCTTTTATTTATTCTAGTCAACTTTCATTTCAACAAAGGGAAGTGGCGGCAATAAAGAGGGAGAATCCACAACACTACTCGTCACTGCATATTAGAATCTCATAGGCATCGTCCTATATTCCACTAATGACGTAGTGCTCGTGACTCTCAAGGATGAAGGTTGCTCGTATTGTTGCCGCATTGAGCACTACTCCTTATGGGTGTTCTAATTATTGTCTCACCAATGATGAGTTTGGGTTTTGTGAAAGGTGGTGACATCTTTTTTTGAAGTTCTCATGAATTTTATGTTTTCATTGAACCTTTTCATTTATGTGTTATCTTATATAAATTAAGAGTTCATCTATTTAGATAACTTGGCATGTTAAATTCGGCCAGCAGAGCCACATGAGAAATGAATCCTCTATCTTTAATGTTGTAAGGTTCTGAATGATTTGCCCTCTCTTGGATCGTGGTTGTTAATATCTATGGTAATTGTTTACCATAGAATGCCCTTAGTTATCTATGTGTGCAGTATTTGAATAATAATCTCTAAAGTGTTTGTTTTCATATAGGGTTCCAATTTGTTTCAAAACATCCCATAAATAAACTAAATATTTCTCATCCATAATGAAAATGTTGTTTAATGCTAATGTATCCTTAAGACATATGATAACACACGAAATAATGCATATCTATAATTCACACAATTCATATGTAGGACATATTGGTACTGAAAATCAATTATGTATTCAAATAAAATACAATTTCAATTTTGTGAAGATAAAATTTATGATTTTTTAAAAATATATGTATTATTAATTAAATTATAATTAGGTCTTTCAAATAAATATTATCTCATATTTATAGTTAATAAAAAAAGTGTGTTTATTTTGTTAGTTTATGTCCTACAACTAATCAGTATGGTTATAGTTTAATGACAATTATTTAAAGACATTATTTATCATGTAAATGTTTAGATGTATATGATAAAATATATGAGATAATTATACATTACAAATGAAATTATAATGAGATTATAACTATGAGATTCATATTGTATTTATGTATTATCCTTGAATTATTCTTAGTCATTGTTCTATAAAGACTGGACATTAATATAATGTAAAAAGTCTAGCACACATTATGTTTTTCTTTATGAAGAAAATAGTCGATCTTATAGACTAAAGTATGGAGATACTTATACTTAAACATGTGTATGATTGATTGTTAGAGAGCAAGTTCACTGAACTAACCCAACATAAGAAATCCATTTGAAATATTACTTGTATGTCTATAAAAATTCTCATTGTGATGATTGTATAAGTAATCATTTGACTTGAGGTATCAAAAGTTGTCTTGCACAGGAATTGCTATGTTTTGATACTATTTATGACATAATTTAATTATGAGTTATTTAGTAGATAGTCATTGGATATAGCATGAACTATATGGAGTTAGTTGAGTGGATTAACATTGATTTGGGAAATCCTTTATCAAAGTGAAATGACCCTTTATAAATAGTTCCCTAAAGTAAGTAGGGGGAATGTTCTGTTGTTCTTGATTAGTATTGATTCGGGAAATCCTTGATCAAGGTGAGATGACCCTTTGTAAATAGTTCCCTAAAGTAAGTAGGGAGAATGATCTGTTGTTCTCGATTAGTATTGATTTGAAAAATCCTTAGTCAAGGTGAAATGATCCTTTGTAAATAGTTTATAAACATCATTAATTGAATTAATAGGTGATGGCGGAGAACTAACACGAATGAACTCAAAATATAGTAGAGATTAATTTCATGTTTTATGTCTAATCGGAGCATTATATGATAAAATGATTGAATTATATAGAACAATCATGCACGAAAATTTTAGTCAAAACTAATTTGACATTCCTAAATATTCAGGCAGTCATAATGTGTTGTTAGATATCAATCTTGGTCTATGATTATTTATTATTTAATTAGAGAATTAAAAATAAATTAAAAAAGTTTTAATTTATTTTATTCTAATTATGAATTAGAATTACAATTTATAATCACTACTTACATATTTGAGAACTTAATGAGTTACACAAAAAACTGATTGTAGAGAGCAAAGTTATTTTAGTTAAGTTAGACTTGATTGTAAAGTTTGAAAAACTTTGTGATTAAATATAAGATATTTAATAAATAAGAATCAATCTAAGGTATTGGATCTTATTTGGCTATAATTAGTATTTAATTAGAATTATTTGTAATTCTAATTAAAGTTTAATTGAAATTAGAATTTAATTTCAATTAAATTACTAAAATATTCAAAATTTATTATAAATAGACCTTAGTTCTAATAAAGCTAACACTTCTTGCTTAACCCTTTTTTTAAAAATTATGAAAATTTTTCAACTTATTCCGTGGATACCGTTAAAGGATGAATATTTGTGTAGCTACGAAGATGAACTAATTTTAGAAACAGTTTGAGGGATAAGAAAAGAAAAGATCAAGTTATAGAATAAGATACGAATTATAATTTTTGCTTTGTTATTGATTAATGTGTTAATCATTTTATAGAATTAAAGTGATGTTAGTTTTTGAGAAATTAAAATATAAAAAATTTAAAATTATTCTGTTGTGGTCCGAATTGGATCTCGTCCCAATTTTCTAACATATTCATTATCACCTATAGTCTAGGAAGTTTTAAAATTTTCCTACCAAAGTATGTCGCATCGTTACCATTCAATTCCATATACAAGAAGACAAGTTAGATGTCAAGGCAAGCACTCAAATATTTGATTAACTTTTGACAGCCAATCTCATATGTCGAACCCTGACATGTGACGATCATTCAATAAAAAGAGATCTGTCTTTATGATAACGCAACAGATTATTACATCACAATATTGATTCCTTTTCTTTTATTACGTATAAAAATTGTGATACCCGAAAAGAAATGAAGACTTAGTGCAATGAAATCACCCTAATGTTCACATCACACTATGGAAACAAAGCCAGTGTATACCTGGCCAATTGATTTCCAAGGTAATGATACGTTGTTTCACCATACTCTTATTGGGATGAAATTAATTTACTTTTTTTAAAAAAATTATAACACCGGGAAAGAAAATAAAATGTAGTGCAGTGAAATATCCCTCATGTCATATTTATTAATATCATACCTTCAACTCATCCAATCTTCAATACATATTTTTCCCTTGTGCCATGGCAATTAAACATTACCGTAGCATTTGTGACAGCTTAAACATGAACGCAGTAGCTAGTGGATAACTTGCATAAAATAAAAAGGGGAGAAAAGAAGGAAAAACAATCTTCTCAACGTTAATTTATCAAAAGATCATCCTAAGTACAGATATAGCAAAATCAAACATCAAAATATCTAATATAATTACAGAAGAGCCTTCTTCTTGGGGTCAAGGACAGGAGGGTCAACATCAATCCCCATATTAGCTGCAGTTCCTGCTATAATTCGCATTGCTGATTCAATGGTGGAGCAATTCAAGTCAGGCAGCTTCTCAGTAGCTATTTCCCGCAGTTGATCAATTGTAACCTTACCCACTTTCTCTCTCTTTGGATCCTTAGACCCTTTCTCCACTCCTAATTAAAACCTCAAAACAGTCATATAACAGCACTCCTTCAGCTATAAATTTTAAATGCATATTGTAGCAACCAACAGGCACATGTCCACTTGAAGCTTTAGTAGCTGGTACACAAATAAAATAAAAGTCAAAGTATCCAGTGCACAAAACCCTCTACTTTGCGGGAGTTTGGGGAGGGTTATGATGTATGCAGTCTTCCCTTTGTATTTTTACAAATAGGCTATTTCCGTGACTTAAACTACATAATCTTATAGTCACAAAAGAGTAACTTTACCAGTTGCTCCAAGTTTTGCCCTCTTGGTCCACAAATAAAATCGAGTATATTAATCATTATCTCTTTCCCACACATATATATGATCATATTCACCAGAGACATTGCTGACTAGGATGCTTTAATATTTAAATTTTATTAATCAAATATTTCTTTTCCTACTCGGTACTTGTCATGCTTATAAAATCTCAATGGACAAAACTTACTTCGATCATATCAAAATACCAAATTTCAACACCAGACACAGCTACTCAGGGAAAATATAATTGGCAGCCAAATTAGCAACATAAAAAAGTTTGAACATATATCACAGAAGAAAGTCCATTTCACTTAAAAACCTTTCAATGGCAACTTCCAACAGTGATATCAACACTCGAGGCAGCAGTAAACTCCCGAGTGAGTTACATTTCAGAAAAAAGAAAAGCAACAAAGAACTTGGACAGTAAACATAAACAAAACTAAGGATGAAAGAAGTAAGAGAAATGCCTATTAGAATGAAGTGCAAATTTTAATAATCCAAAAACTGCCTCGACAAGTGGCAGGCATGCAGCAACGTCGTTGGTTGCAAACCCCACAATAATCAGTCAACAGACTATGAGATCTTAGAGTAAATATAAAATTTGAATACATTTTCCTGGCAACCAAAATCTAAGATCCATAAGATATGAATGGGTAGTAGAATTTACAGATCTATTCCCATATCACTTTGCACGGGAAGCATATAAATGGATTGTTTATAAAAAGATATATGACGAAGATCAGGAGCTATTCAAAGAGCCAGGATTTCAGTCGATAAGTGAATACGTATGTAATGACTTATTCTGCTGAAAGCCAAAGCATCACTCTAATTTCAATATTATTTCCTTTCTGTTATCCCTCTTCCTGAAATTTTCTCTCTTCTTCCTCCTGTAGACAACTGATTCAAATCACCAGCCATTGGTGTAACTTGTGAATTAATAAATAATTAGGAAACAAAACAATTGAGCTTGGCACTCAAAAATCATGAAAAATGTTCAACATATAGTTTGAAATCACATGTAATTAGAAACTTGTTCCCTTAGATAGAATTCAGTTAGAGATCCAAAACCCAAATACAAAAACCATGTTATTAGTATCACAAAGCCTAATCACATATACGGAATACTATGCAGGTCATTTGACCATAAGAATAACATCAGAAACAAATTATACAAAAAAGAGGAACATGAGACAATAAATAAAACAATTGGTGACTACTCAGTCCTACTGTGTATGAATACCTGCGGCCTTAAGTAGTAAAACAGAAGCAGGTGGTGTCTTCAAAACGAAAGTGAAACTCTTATCCTGAAAATAACATAAAACAAGATTAAAACCAGAATACATGGAACAGAAGCCAAAACCCAATAAGGATAAAGCAGAAACTGACATCATAGACGGTGATTTCGACAGGAATGACATAACCGGCTTTGTCAGCAGTTCGAGCATTGTAATCCTTGCAAAAAGCCATAATGTTAACTCCCTTCGAGCCAAGCGCTGGCCCAACTGGTGGTGCAGGAGTGGCCTTCCCTGCCTCGAGAGCAAGCTTTATCAATCCAATCACTGCAACGGCAACACACATATGACCATAATCATTGCAAAGATGAAGAAAAAAACAAAATTAATAATTCAAGGCAAGAAACACAATTGAATAACAAAAAGCAGCCAAATTCACCTTTCTTGGACTTGCCAGCTTGTTTTGGAGGAGCCATTGCGATGACTGAGAGGCGCCGTATGGAGGTGGGAAGAATTGGATTTGCAGAGGTTCTATTGCTCATAAATTGCAATGAGATGTTTGGGTTTGAAGACAGAGTAATGGGAGAGGCAAAAAGCGAAGAGGAGAGCTTAAGGTTGCTGTTATTGTTGCAACTGATGTTATAAAAAGAAGATGAAGAAGAAGGCCAACGAGAGAGAGATAACCCGACATCGTAAGAAGTTGACAGAGAAGATGCCATTGCAGCGGAGGAAGAGGAGGTGAGGCACAGCTAACCCAGGAGTAGAATCAATGGTTTTGGATAGGATATTAGCAATCTACTAGTTTCCGATTCCGTCTGCCAAGACGAGACTTCACTTTAATAAATTTGTTTATAACCAGGACAAGTTACCTTTTGGGAATTGGGCTAACTTTACGTCGGGCCTTTAGGCAACTGAACCTGCTACGCGTTTAGAGAAGGCACCCCAATGCTTGCAACTTCAATCGCATCCCTTAACATTACGTTAAAAATCACAAATTTTACAAGAAACTGTAGTTATAATCATACCTTGAATGTAAAAACATAGAATATACTTACTTTCAGGAGCGGACTTCCTTCTGTTTGTATTTATAGTTATCTTCAGTTAACAGTTTTTATGTCTAAGTTAAATTCTACTATAGTAATTTAAAGGTATCAGGCAATTTGAAGACTCCTATAACTATCCAATTCCATGATATAAAGTGGAAAAAATTGAATACTTAAGGATTTGGTGAATTAAACAGTTATTTTATGTATACATAACATTTACTTAACTCAATTAATTCAAAATCTGATAAACCTTGTATTACTTGGATTACAAAAATGTTCAACAAGAGTAATAATTGGAATACTGTAATGAAAAAAAGAAACAAAGCCAACATAAGAAAAAATTTCAGCCCTTTTCTTAATTTCCTTATCTATCTTAATAAACATTTTACAATAATACGGTCAATCAATTTTTGAAAACATAAAAGCAAAAGAAAAGAGAAAAAAAAAAGGCACAAACTATGTTGATATGGAGATGAAAAATGAAACTTAATCAATATTACTTTTTAGATATTTATGTTCTTAATATCTAAAATTGTGCTTAAAGTTCTAATATTAGGTTTAATCATTTTTCTTCAAAGGCTTGTTTTAAAAACCACCAAAATCAAAGTGTGGGAATATTTCGTAGCATTTGGCCTTTATCAAGGCAGAGAGCCTCCATTCTTGAAAATAGTGATTGCTTAGTATACTAACTTGTAAGTGCATACGATGATGTCATTTATCTTCATCCTATCTATATATTAGAGAAACTTTTAAATATTTGGGTCGTCTTCTAATCAAAGGTCTAAAGCGATTTAGTCCATATTTATCGATTTCGCCTTATGCTTCAGCTGTGGCATGTTTTAAGGTTAAAGCTCCCAATCTATACCATAAATTTATATAGATGAATCTCTAACGCCTTCTTCATTCAGCTCTGAATTTGAGTTTTCATGCCGAGGTAGATGGTTTACTAATAAGTTTTTATCTGCTTTCTTGTCCTCAATCTCTAGATCAAATTACTACAACAACAAAATCCATCTAATTAATCTAGACTAGCATCTAGTTTATTCAGCAAGTATCTCAATATAGAATGGTTAATATAAACAACAAATGTATAAAAAATTAGATGAGATCCAAATTTATCAAATGTAAAAATCACTAATAGCAATTCTTTCTTTGTCGTGGTATAATTCTCCTTGGCATCCATCAAAGTCTTGCTAGCATAATAAACTGGTTGAAAATGTTTGTCCTTTCACTGTCTAAGTACTGCACTTACTGCATAATCACTTTCATCACACTTTAGCTCAAATTGTAAATTGATAATCAGGGCATTCGTTAACTTTTCCTTAAGAATGCTAAAAGCTTCTAAACATTCATCAGTAAATTTGAAAGGCATATATTTCTTTAATAACTTGGTTAAAGGTCTAGCAATTTTATAATAATCCTTAATGAATCTCCTAATAAAAGCTTGCATGACCTAAAAAGCTTCCTATAGCCTTAACAGAGGAAGGGGATGGTAATTTCTCTATAACTTCAATTTTTTCCTGATCTACCTCAACTCTCTTGTGATAAATTTTATGGCCTAAAACTATGGCCTGTTGTACCATGAAATGAAAAATTATAATTTTGCACCCTATTTGTTATCTCACTTTTTTTAAACATTTTTTCTAAATTATAGAGGCATAAAATAAAAAGAATTGTCAAAAAATCTATAAATATCTCCATTACATTCTCGACTAGATCATCAAAGATGACTATCATACACCTCTAAAACGTAGCAGGTGCATTGCGTTAGGGTTATGTAAATATAGTGCCCTAGAAAGCAAGTGTATTTACATATAACTTAATTTTCTTCCGGTTACAATATTGTAATGAAAATATTTGTTATTAATAAAACAAAATATAACTAGTCATAAGGTACCAAGGTTCTTTTGTAAGTAATATACATATATATAGAGATGTATGGGAAACATGTATATTATTATAATCTAAATTAATTGATTCATAGTCGAATAATTAAATTGGTCGCTTGATTATGGTTTAGACTGTAGTGTTGCGATTTACCTCTTGTAAATAAAGGAGTTTACTTAAAGGGAATGATGACTATCAGTAATGACACTATTAAATGAATATGGAATCAAGTATATTTTTAAAGAATAAAGTAGGCTGTTACTTTAATCTTAAAACATACACCTTAACATTCATTTATTATGAATCACAATCTTGATGAGTGGTGAACTTATGTGTGTTTTGTTATAAATCTTGATATAATCGGTATAAATTTTTACAGGATATCAATCCAGTGTTTGCTTGTTGGAATTATTAATTAAAACATGCATCAGGGAACATTTACTCAAATAAAGAGTTTATAGTGATGATATCAATTTTAGATGTTTTACAGAAATTGGTGATTAAACAGGCACCAGTAGTTTGATGAACTAGCTACCCATAAAGTCCTACCAAGATTAGATCTTGTGTGTTAATCACCATGTAGAGTGAAACAGAAGGTCTAGAAGGATAAACCAACAAAAGGGTAAAACGGTAATTTTACTTTTTATTGTGTGGATGGCTATAATTGGTTCATAATAGAGTTTGCGATTGGACATCGAATTAATAATTTTGAAACAGTATTTCTTATAATTTTAAGTAATTTAAGAGTTCAACCAATTGTCTTTAGTGGAATGACATTTGGTTAATAAGTCGGAATTAATTCTAATGAGATTAAATTAATTATGGCTTATTGGAGCTTGAATTATTTAAGTCCAATTAGATTCTCCACTTGGCTTCTAGGAAGGTTATCAAGGAAAGCAAGAAAAATAAACGGAGGTTACCAGAAAGAAAATGAGACATTTTGGAGAGAATCATAACCCTGTAATTAAGTGTTGGGCTTATACTAATTAACTGTTAATTATAACCCAAAGAAACATTTAATGTTGGGTTGGATTTTGGTTTGATTTGATTAATTAGATTAATTGAATTGAAACAAATGTTTTAATATAAAGTGAAGTGGACGACTTTTTAGCATTCTTAAGAATGCTCATCTTCATTAAAAGGTTAATGGCTGTTTTTTAATGTAAAACAACGTACAACCCTTTTTGCATGAATGGTTGGTTTTAATGTAGAAAAACGTATAGTATTTTTTAACATTAAAAAATGAATGAATGTGTGGTTTTTGGAAGCTCTCTCCAGTCTCTCATAACAAATTCAGTCATGCTTTTATTACAATAATGAAATTGTTATTATGAGAGACAACGTGTAAGGTGTTGTATGGGAAAAAACACAAGTCTTTTTTTTTTTTGGTTATGCTAAAAAGAACAATTGTGTTCTTGGCTTACCTCTCTCCAATCTCTCTCAAACCGTCCAAGCGTTGGACAATTTGGTTTTACGCAATTCATTTTTTTCCAGTTTTTACAAAGAGGAATGTGTAACTGTTGGTCTTTATTTTCTCTCCACTAAACAATCGAAGATAGAAAAACAAAGTCTTCAATTATTTTTCTTCTCCTTTCTCACAAAAGGATCTTAATAACTAAGTTATCCAAGGAGAACAAGTGGTAGATCAAATTGGTCAAGGACACAGCAACGAGGAGTCAAAACTGTAGGAAGAAGTTGGTAAAAATTATAATCTTGTTCTTATTATATTTATTTTTCTTATGCCGTATCATTTATGGATTAAAAGCATGTTGATTTGGTATTATGCTTCCGTTGTGTTATGATTTTGAAAAAAAGTTTTTGAAATCTACCTTTTAGCCAAACTAAGCATGTTTTTTTTTTCAATCCAACAATTGGTATCAGAGTGAGTTTTATTATACATGATTTGGTTCCTATATGTTGCATGGGTTGGCAATTAAATTAAATTATGTATGCTGCAATTTTTTATGTGATATAAATATATGTTATCTATGTTTTGGTTTGATCTTTTGGTTGTCCATAGAAAATCGATTTGCCTTTTACTTTTTCTTCAATTGGTTTGTAACAAAGAGGGTGGCCAATTATCCATGTTTCTTCCTTGTCTTAATTTTTTTGTTTTCATTTTTTTGCTGTAAAAACTTATGTAATTTTGAAGACGGAGCAGCCATGTAAATGGTTTTGGTTTTATTTTATGTTAATGGCAGCTTTTATTTTAATTAAAATTTGTTAATTTTTAATTTTTTCAAGTGTTGGAATTTTTGTTTTACTATTTATAAATCATATTTTTTAATAAAAAATGTCATCAACTCGTTTTTACATAATGGGTCGGGTCATGCGAGTGAAGAGTTCGAAGTGGAAGATCCAAGTCCAAGAAGAATTTTTGGGCCTAAAGGCTTTGTAATTTTCTTTTAATTTTCTAGGATGGACAACCAAAAGTAGCTATTTAATTCATGAGATAAATGGATGAATGGACGCAAATAATATGCGATATTATATGAATGTATGCCATTTAGAAAAATTGCCAACCTTAGGTTTTGCCATGCATTTATTATATATGAGATATATAACGAAATAATATAGGATGGTTAATAAATTGCATCTAGACAAGATGGGATTAATTAAAACTTAAAGATAAAAAAAGAATGAGTGGGAGACGATGCTCATGTGAAAGTCCACGGTCTCTATGCGATGGCCCATTTGTATGTGGTGAAGTGTTACTCCCCACCAGGGGACATGAATCCTAGATCTTACATGGTTTGGGTCTCCTAAAGGATAATTCTACTCATTGGTAGCAAATGTGACCTCCCATCGAGGCATGGTTTGCAAGCACTTTTAGTGGATGAATCAAATGGTTACACGCTCAATATGGTTTATTAATAACCTGCCCACCATAGCTCTGTTGATACATGCATGGACTAAATTATGGTGCTTCTCAAAGAGTTAGGCATGAAGATGCCTGCTAGCTTTTTGAGTGGGACGATTCTAGTTTTTCTTTTAATGGATAACATGACCCACCGTCACTTAGTCCATTATAGATAAGAAAATAATCGTCGTATAAAGATTTATTTACTTTAAATCTATCATCATGTATACATGCATCATGATTTTATACAAAGTTCCATTATTTTTGACTAGTATGCTCATTCTTTAATAATTTATATTTTCAAACATAATTACCACAATATGAATCCACTCACAATGCTCTTGACTAATAACAAATTGGACAACAAAGAGAAATTCAATGAATGGAGACGTAACCTCGACATCGTTCTCTGATATGAATGAATTTCATAGGTATTAACGGACAATGAGCCTGCACCTTCGGGTGACAAATCAACTCCTGAGCAAGTCTAGCAATATTAGCAATGGCAAAATGCTGATAAGACTACCAAGTGATATAGTCTGGCTTCTGTTAGCTCCATTTTGCAGAAGCAACTTATAGGCATACAAAATACTCATGCAATGGTCCATCACCTACATAAGATTTTTAGTGTGAGGATCAGGTCTGCAAGGGTAAAAGCTATCCAAACCTTTCACGATCTCAAACATAAGCCTGGTGAACCAATGCGGGATTACATGCTTAAGGTAATCTCTGTGGTTACTGAGGCTGAGTTGCTTAGGGAAAAAATGGATGCAAAAATTCAGGAAGAGTTTAAGTTGTTGATGATCATGATCATCAACAACTTATACTCTTCTTTTCAGCAGTTTAAGTTGGACTATATGAGCTTAACACTAAGAATTACACCTTAAGTGAGTTGATGAATACCCTTCATAATACGGAGGAGATATTAAATATCAGGGCCAATGGGCCAGAGGCTTATGTGCCTTCTTCTTCTAAGCTAAGGGTAAGGGCAAGAAAAAGAAGAATGTTACAAAGAAAGGGAAGGCCTAAACAGGGGTCAAAGCCTAATCTATGAAAAATAAGGCCAAAGAGGACACCAAAGGAAAGTGTTTCCACTGTGGTGAAAAAGGGTCACTAGAAGAGGAACTACGCGGTCTACCTTGAGACCCTAAACAGAAAACAAGGTATGGGTTTCCTAAGTTTGTTAGGAATTAGAAATGTGGAAGATTAATCTAATTCTTAGATATTAGATTCAGGAGCCATTGGCCATGTTTGCAATTCCATGCAGGGGTTATAGCAAAGGAAAAGCCTACTTAAAGGCCAGTTTCAAGTCAAGATAGTGGATGGATCCTACGTTTCAGCTGAAACAGTGGGAGGAGTTATTTTAGACTTTCCTAGTGGTCATAGTTTATAATTGGAGGATGTATATTACATCCCAATGGTTGTAAGGGACATGATTTCTGTTTTTTGTTTAATAAAACCTGGTTATTCCTTATATTTTGAAAATGTTGTTTCAATATATGAGAATAAGGATTTTATTTGTAATGAGGTAATTAAATAAGGATTGTTCTTTATAGAACTTATGACAGGCTCACTAAACACCAAATAATTAAGAAAACCAAGAATATTCAATGACTCTAGCATTGATTCAAAAAATCTGTGGCACTTAAGGATAGGTCATGTCAATTAGAAAAGACTTGACAGGTTAGTGAAGGATGGAATCCTTATGGGCTTAGACAATGGTCCATTGCCCACCTGTGAGTCTTGTATTGAAGGAAAGATGACCAAGGCCTTATTTCCTTCCAAAGGAAATATATCTGAATCCACATTGGACCTGGTACACAGTGATGTGTGTGGGCCTATGAACATACAAGCTAGAGTAGGTTATGAATACTCCATAACTTTTATACATGATTACTCTAGACATGGCTATTTGTATTTAATACACAAAAAGAGTGAGTCCTTTGAAAGGTTCAAAGAATTCAAAGCTGAAGCTAAGAACCAACTAGGCAAGCCATTAAAACAATTTCGATCAGATCGAGGTAGTGAGTACTTATTTGGAGAGTTCTAACAATTCCTAATTAACAGTGGAATTGTTTCCAACTTGTCAGCTCCCAGAACACCCTAACAAAATGGTGTAGCTGAGAGAAAGAATATGACTCTATTGGAAATGATAAGATCAATGATGTCCAATGCTAGTCTTCTTGAATCATTTTGGGGATATGCCATACAAACGACAACTTATCTTCTTGACTTTGCTACATCCAAATCAATGGCTAAAACATCTATGGAGTTGTAGGCTGGACGAGTGCCTTTATTGTGGCACTTAAGGACTTGGGGCTACCCAGCCCATGTTCTAAGGCCTGAATCCACAAAGATAGAACCAAGGTCAGAAGTATGTTTATTTATAAGATATCCTAAGGGTACACAAGGGTATTAGTTTTAAAGTCCTCAGGACAGGAAGGTATTTATGTCTACAAATGCGACCTTCTTAGAGGAAGAATTTGTAAGAAATTATAAAGGAAGAAGTTAAGTAGTACTAAAGGAGTTAGCTACCATTTGAACCAAGAGTTGATTCGGATATAGCAGAACAAGATGTTGAGTTGAATCGGAAGAGCAGCCTGAATGTCAAGTAGTGCTTAAATGTAGTGGGAGGGTTATGAGATAACCAGACAAGTATCTAGGTCTAAGAGAAGGCATAATTTCCATTTCAGAGCAAGAGGCAATAGATCCCATTGCTTATACACACGCTATTATTGACGTTGATGTAGAAAAGTGGCTCAAGGTAATGGAATCAGAAATAGATTCCATGTACTCCAACAAAGTCTGGCTCCTTATAGATTTACCACTAGGTGTAAAAGCCATAGGGTGTAAATGGATCTTCAAAAGGAAAAGAGGATCTGATGCAAAGGTCTCCTTTAAAGCTATATTGGTAGCTAAGGGCTACACTCAAAAGGAGGGTATAGACTATAAGGAGACTTTTTCTCTGGTTGCCATGCTTAATCCATCAAAATTCTTTTGGCCATAACAGCCTATTTCGATTATGAAATATGAAAAATGGACGTCAAGACCGCATTTCTTAATTGGGATATTGAGGAGACCATTTATATGGCCCAACTAAAAGAATTCGCCGATCTAGGTAATAAGCATAAGGTATGCAAGTTGCAAAGGTCCATTTATGGACTTAAGCAGGTATCTAGATCTTAGAACATTAGGATTGATAAGCCTATCAAAACCTATAGAGTCATACAAAACCTAGATGAGACTTGTGTCTATAAAAGGATACAAGAAGGCAAGGTTACTTTCCTAATTCTATATGTTGAGGACATTTTGCTCATTAGGAACGATGTAGGAATGTTATCTATGGTCAAGTGATAGCTAAATGAACAGTTCTCAATGAAGGATTTGGGAGAGGCTAACTATGCTCTAGGGATCAAACTTATAAGGGAATGTAAGAACAAGTGGCTAGCCTTGTCTCAACTAGCCTACATTGAGATCATGCTCAATAAGTTTGCCATGTAGGATTCCAAAAGGGGTTTCACACCTACTAGACATAGAATCAAACTTTCAAAGGAGCACGCACCTAAGACCCAAGAGGAGGTCAAATGTATGCGCAACATTCCATATGCTTCGGCAGTTGGAAGTTTAATGTATGCTATGCTTTGCACTAGACTGGATATCTGTTACGTAGTGGGACTGGTAAGCAGATTCTAGTCTAATCCTAGAATGGAGCATTGGATTACGATCAAGTGCATACTGAAGTATCTTCGTAGGATGAAGAATTTAATGCTTGTTTATTTTAGGAGTGACCTTATTTCGATGGGATATAGAGATTCTGATTTACAATCAGATGTTGATTCAAGGAAATCAACTTCTAGTTCTATATTTTCTTTGGGAGGTGGAGCCATAGTTTAGAGGAGTGTCAAGCAATCTTGTGTTGCTGATTCGACAATGGAGGCTAAGTATGTTGCTGCTTGTGAAGTAGCAAAGAAAGCAGTCTAGCTCCATAAGTTCCTAAAGGATTTGAAGGTAGTTCCTGAGGTGGAAAAGGCCATTACACCTTATTGTGATAATAGTAGGGCAGCGGCTAATTCTAATGAAACCTCAAAACCACAAAGCCACCAAACACATTGAGAGAAAGTATCATCTCATAAGAGAGATACCCATAGATCAAAACCTTGCTGATCCATTCATAAAGACACTGTCATAAAAAAGCTTCCAGGGTCATCTAGAAGGAATGGGAATGAGGGATATGTCAAACTTGCTTTAGGGCAGGTGGGAGGTTATTAGTGTTACATAAACATAGTGCCCTAGAAAGCAAGTGTATTTACATATATCTTTTTATTTCAGTTACAATATTGTAATGAAAATTTTTATTATTAATAAAACAAAATAGTTTGGTTTAATTTGTATAAGCATAATATAACAAGTCATAAAGTACCAAGGTTCTTTTGTAAGTAATCTACACATACATGGAAATGTATGGGAAACATGTATGTTATTACAATCTAAATTAATTGATTCACAGTCGAATAATCAAGTTGGTTGCTTGATTATGATTTAAACTATAGTGTTGCGATTTACCTCTGTGTAAATAAAGGAGTTTACTTAAAGGGAATGATGAGTTTGAAATCATGATAATAGTTAACTATTGTTAATAGCATTATTAAATGAATATGGAATGACATATGTTTTTAAAGAATAAAGTAGACCGTTACTTTAATCTTAAAACATACACCTTAGCATTTGTTTATTACAAATCATAATCTTGATAACTGTTGAACTCATGTGTGTTTTGTTATAATTCTTGATTTAATCAAAATGAATTTTTACAAGGTATCAATCCAGTGTCCGCATGTTAGAATTATTAATTAAAACATGCATAAGGAAACATTTACCCAAATAAAGAGTTTATAGTGATGATATCACTTGTAGATGTTTTATAGAGATTGGTGATTAAACTGGCGCCAGTAGTTTGATGGACTAGCTACCCATGAAGTCTTATCACCAAGATTAAATCTTGTGTGTTAATCACCATGTAGAGTAAAACGGGAGATCTAGAAGGAAAACCCAATATAAGGGCAAAACTGTAATTTTACCCTTTACTGTATGGAAGGCTATAGTATGGTTCATAATAGAGTGTGCGATTGGACATCAAATTAATAATTTTGAAACACAGTTTCTTGTAATTTTAAGTAATTTAAGAGTTCAACCAATTGTCTTTAGTAGAATGACATTTGGTTAATAATTCGAAATTAATTCTAATGAGATTAAATTAATTCTAGGCTTATTGGAGCTTGAATTATTTAAGTCCAATTAGATTCTCCACTTGATTTCTAGGAAGGTTATCAAGAAAAGTAAGAAAAATAAACAGAGATTATCGAAAAGAAAATGAGACATTTTGGAGAGAATTGGATGAATTGGATTCGGGGCATTAAGATCGAAACAATTTAATTAAGAGTTAATTAAATTGGGTCTTAAGCCTATAATTAAATGTTGGGCTTATACTAATTAATTGTTAATTATAACCCCAAAGAAACATTTAATATTGGGATGGATTTTGGTTTGATTTGATTAATTAGATTAATTGAATTGAAACAAATGTTTTAATACAAAGTTGAGTGGACGGCTTTTTAGCATTCTTAAGTAATACTCATCTTCATTAAAAGTTTAATGGATATTTTTTAATGTAAAACAACGTACATCCCTTTTTGTATAAAGTGGTTGGTTTTAACGTAAAACAACGTACAACCCTTTTTGCATGAATGGTTGGTTTTAGTTTAAAAAAACATAGAGCATTTTTTAGCATTAAAAAATAAATGAATGTATGGTTTTTGGAAGCTTTCTCCACTCTCTCATAACACATTCGGTCATGTTTTATTACAACAATGAAAACGTTATTATGAGTGATAACGTGCAAGGTGTTGTACGAGAAAAGAAGCAAGTTTTTTGTTTTTTTGGTTTTGCTGAAAGAACAATCGTGTTTTGGCTTTAACTCTCTCCAATCTCTCTCAAACCATCTAAGTGTAGGACAATTTGGTTTTACACAATTCATTTTTCCAATTTTTACAAAGACGAATATGTAACTTTTGGTCTCTATTTTCTCTCCACTAAACAACCGGAGATAGAAAAACAAAGTCTTCAATTATTTTTCTTCTCCATTCCTACAAAAAGATCTTGATAACCAATCCGATCTTGAGAATAAGCGATAGATCTGATTAGTTAAGGACACAGTAGTGATGAGTCAAAGCTGTAGCAAGATTATGATCTTGTTCTTATTATATTTATTTTCCTTATGCCGTATCATGTATGGATTAAAAGCATGTTGATTTGGTATTTATTCTTCCGCTGTGTTATGATTTCTGAAAAAGTTTTTGGAATCTACCATTTAGCCAAACTAAGTATGAATTTGTTTTCGAACTAACACATTGTACAATCCATAAGGCATCCTCCTATTAGTGAATATACCACAAGGACATTTGAATGTTGTTTTCTTTTGATCTTTCAGGGCAATTGGAATTTGAAGGTACCCTAAAAGTCCATCCAAGAAATAATAGTACATATGCCCAGCTAGCCATTCCAACATTTGGTTTATGAAAGGTAAAGGGAAGTGGTCTTTCATTTTCGCATCATTTAGCTTCCTGTAATCAATACATACTCTCCACCCAGTGATGGTTCTTATAAGAAACAACTCATTCTTCTCATTAGGTACCATTGTCATTCCTTCCTTCTTTGGCACAACCTACACAAGACTCACCCAATAACTATTAGAAATAGGGTAAATCACATCAACATCTATGAGTTTAGTTACCTCCATTTTTACCACTTCCTTCTTATTAGGATTTAACCACCTTTGGGTTGTACCACCTGTTTGAACTCCTCCTTCATCAGAACCTTATGTGTATAAAAGGAAGGGTTGATTACTCCTTAAGCACATTTAACAGATTTTCTTTTTGATCCACTTCTAGAGTTGAATCAGTAATTAAAGATAATTTTTGAATTCTTCTTAAGAAATGCATATTCCAAATGATCGGGGAGTTTCTTTAGTCAAACCTGGCAGTTCATTGATGGAGGTTTTCAACCTCATCTCTTTATCTCTATCCATTCTTTTAAACTCTTTCTGTCTTATAAGAGGCTTATTGGCCTCATCTTTATTCTCACTTTGAATAATAGACAATTCCTGCATATCCTTAGATAAAATTTTCTGCATAATGTCTGAAGTTGAAGAATCATTAATATTAATAAAATAGCAAGAGTCATCATATTCAAGGGAATGTATCATGGAATTAGATATTTTAAAAGTATCATCTTCTTCTCCTACCCTTGAGAACTAGCTTGCCATCACTAACATCAATAATGGCTCTAGTTGTAGTTAGGAAGGCTCAACTTAGAATCAAAGGTACTTATATATCTTCATCTATATCAAGTATTACAAATCTACTAGGAAGATGAACTTATCAATTTTAAAGTCCTCAATGATAACCCTAGGATATTTAATAGATCTATCAACCAATTGAATATCATCCTAATTAGGTTTGGGTTCCGCTACCAATTTTCTTAAATTATTTTGTAGGGCATCAAATTAATGCTAGCCCCCAAAATCAGCTAAAGATTTTCTATTAATCTGTGGTTGACAGTATACTTTGGAGACGCCAAGATGATAAAAATCTTAACACCCCTCATTCTTATTACTCTTTCAATATGAAAAAAAATGAAAAGGTCGTCTTATTCCAAACCTCAATTATGAAATCCCTTCTCTCCCACTTCGCACCTCAAAACACACCGTTCTTATAAAGATGCATAATTTCCAATATGATTTGTTACAGTTTCTATTAAATCAGATTAATAAGTCTCATTAATCCGATTTAATCATTTTTCATTGAGTTCCCCCTCTCAGTTTATTATCGAATTATGCAAGAGCGCAATCAAATCACGACATTCATCTAATAAATACAATTAACTAAATTATCATTAAATCAAAATAAAATCCTAATCGAGAGTTTAAAACATGATTAATATTCCAAATCCTATCATCATACTATCTATTTCAATTCTATACATAAATAAAATTGAAACAAAAATGAAATAATGGCTTAGAATAGACGACGGAAGGCAGTGATATTAGGAAACCTCCTGATTCGAGAAGCATGTTGAGTTAGCTTTGTCTTCCTCTTTTTCCTCTTTCTTCTTCTTCTTTCTCTCTCTCGGTACTCCTTTTTTAGGTTTTCAACTGTGGCTGACATAAAAAGTTCCTTTACACTCCTCTTAATGTTCTTTAAATAATCTTTATGTTTTAGATAAACCTAAGGTTTTTTCGGGGTCTGAAAGGCCCAAAAATTCCCTCGAAATGTAAAGTTTGTAAGTAACTGCGCATCTGCCTGATGTAGGCCATGATCGTGGCCTGCAAGCCATGATTATGGCCCATATGTAAGCCTTCTGTCCCATTGTAGGTCACTTTTTGAGCCTTATTGTCTTTTGAAACTCCTCCGTTCTTCGATGTTGACCCTGAAACACTAGCAAACACATTTAGGTACCTCAAAACATAATATTTAAACTCAAAAGCTTGTACTAACCTATAAAACACTTAAAACACAAATAATTAACAAACTAACACAATTGTAACTTAAACACACACTAAATGATTGAATTAACGGCTAAACACACATCAAACTATGCTCATGATGCAATTTACACTTATCAATGTAGTTAGGAAGGCTCGACCTAGAATCAAAGATACTTATATGTCTTCATCTATATCAAGTATTACAAATCTACTGGGAAGATGAAACTATCAATTTTAAAGTTCTCAATGATAACCTTCGGATATTTAACAGATCTATCAGCCAATTGAATACTCATCCTAGTGGGTTTGGGTTCCCCTAATCCCATTTTCTTAAATTATTTTTGTAGGGCATCAAATTAATACTAGCCCCCAAAATCAACTAAAGCTTTTTTATTGAAAAATTACCAATAAAATAAGGGATACTAAAACTCCCTAAAGCTTTGAGCTTTATGGGTAATTTTCTTTTTGAGATCGCCAAGCATTCCTGACTTAGTCTCACAATAGCAAACTCCTTCGGCTTCCTCCTTTTAAAAAGCAATTCCTTCAAGAATTTTTCTTACTTGGGTATTTGTGAAAGAGATTTAACAAAAGGCAAGTTGATATGAAGTTGCTTAAACAATTCAAGAAATTTATCAAATTGCTCATCTATGCAATCTTTCTTCAATTTTACTGGTTATGGGAAAGAAGCTAAAATTCTTTAATTTTTGGAGGATGCACTAAATCTTTAGTATTCTCTTGACTCCTTTTGTTATTGTCCTCTTCAATTTAAATCTTGCTATTAGGTTGCACTTACTTTCCACTCCCAAGGGTGACCTCCTTCACATGTTCTTTAAGATTTGTCTCAGTGGTATTAGCAAACTCCCTTGTAGTCTTTTAGATAAAATATTTACTAGCGAACTGACCCAAATTTCCAAGTTACATATAGAATCCTTTGTTTAAATTTGGACATCGTATCTTCTAGAGTTGGCTTCTTAGCTTGAGGAGTTCATTGTTGAAATCCTAGTAGATGATTGTTCCTTACTTGCCCTTGAATTCCACAAGAGAAATTGGGATGATTCCTCCATCTTGGATTGTATGTATTACTGTATGGATTGTTTTGAGGTCTGGGAACATTCCTTATAAAATCCACACCTTATACTACATAACTTAAAACTAGGGACTCATAATTAATCCATTAAATTTTTTATCCAAAGCCATAACTTAGTTTCTAATTATGCTACTGCATCTACTTCATATACCCTCACTGACTTGTTAAGTCTTACTTGAGAAGATCAACATTAATAGTTATTCATCGCCATGTCTTCAATAAGAACATGGTTGCTTTTGGTTTCTTATTATTCAAAATATCCCCAGTCACTGTATCTATCATTTGCCTTGTACTCTGATTTATCCCATTATAGAAAGTCTGAATTTGCATCTATAGTAGTAGACCATGGTGTGGGAATTTCCTCAAAATCTCCTTGAACCTATCTTATATGACATATAATGCCTTTAAATTAGCCTGGGAATAGGAGGAGATGTAGTTCCTTAGCTTGGAAATCTTTGCTGGCCAGAAGTACTTTAAAAGAAACTTCTTTTCTACTTAGTCCCATTTAGTAAGTGGTGATCTAGGCAGAGAGTTTAATCATTACTTTGACTTCTTCCTTAATGAAAATGAGAATAGTCTCAATTTGATTGCATTGTCATTGACATTATTAATCTTGAAAGTATCACAAATCTCTAGAAACTTTGAGATATGTGCGTTAGGATCCTCATCTCATAGCCTATCAAATTGAATAGACTGTTGCACCATCTGAATGATACTTGGCTTAATTTCCAAATTGTTGGCATTAATAGTCAGTCTAAAAAACACTAGACTCTGCTCCTATCAAGTCCAATTTAACATAATCAAACATCATTCTTGGTTGGTTGCTATGGTTCCTAATTGTTCAGTATTAATATGATCTTCCAAGTCCTTTATTTGTCGATCTAACTTAAACTCTACAAGTTTTGTTTTGCGAAGATTTCTATAAGTTGTTCTCTCAATCTATAGATCTTTATCTACTAAGCTTGATTGATTACTTCGAGTCATTAACTAAACTCAAGATCTATGAAAGAACATAAAACTAAAGAGTGAATAAAATAAATAAATAAACTAGAAAAATAAAATAATAATGGCTAGATCAATTAAAGCTAGGCGTTCCTAATATTATAGTCCCTAACAATATTGTCAAAAACTTGATATATTTGACTTTATGCTTATAAAAATTTATAAGTTTTAGCTACAAGTACACGGTGTAGCTGTAGCTAGCATTGACAAGTACGAGTCAATCCTACAAGGATCGTAAGCACTGGTATTAATTTTTTTCTATTATCTAACCACCAAATCAAGTTGTGAATTTAATTGAAAATTAAACTAATCAAACTTAACTAAGGTTGACACAATAATGAACTCAAATAAAAAATTATGATTAGTCAATATTAAATAAGTATTACCTAGATGATGAATTCCCCTAAGATATCGTAAACCCTAACCCTTTATTATGCAATTAAAGTATTGATTATTAGACAGTGAAAATTCCTATCTTATGTTAATATTTTTCTCAAGATTGTTAATAACTAACCTTGATTGATTAACCAAAATCTCTTTCTTGTTAAAAACTTTTAAGATTGCATTATTGATTTGTGAATTTCACTATTAGGTTTGAAGCTAATCCTAAGGATTTATGTTCACTTATCTCAGGGTTTGTATGCAACTCCTTCCAATTATGGTAGATCTATTCACACGAAGGATTTATCCATCTCAGTCATATTAAATCAAACATTGGACTAATATTTTGGATATATTAGTTCAAGCATATAACACATACTTAAACCGTAATAAATTAATCAATAAAACTATATTGAATAAAAGATTATGTCATAGTATCATCATAATTTAGTGTTCATCACACTTACGCACTAAACAATTTAGTTTCTACACAATGAAAACAAATCCAATAATAAATATTCAGATGAATAAATAGAAATAAAAATTTATATTCTATATCCCTATTTTGTCTCTAATGAAATCTTTTTGAAATTTTGATTGAAGGATGCTCTGTTGGACCCCGAACTGTTCTTAGAAGACTAGAACTAATAAATGAGAAATGTGGAGAAGTTCGTACTTGTGTTTTGG
>JANZXR010000172.1:26090575-26113089 GCA_027575705.1 Erythroxylum echinodendron | reverse complement strand
AAGCGTTCATAAGTATTGAATTCAATAAGAATAAGGCTTAACAAAACAGATTAAGAACAATCCCAAATATGAATTTAGAAACTCATAATCATGTTCAGCATTCTAATAATCCAAATCAACATCCAAAATAAGAAAATAGATGAATAGAAAAGAATGAAAAATATGTTAGAGTCTTGATCTTGAATTTTGGAAAATCTGGAGTTGCTCTTAAAGTCTCCTCTTTGATCTATTTGAATCTAATATGCAGCCCCCTTTTGATGTTTTTCTTATCCTTAAATACTTCTTGAGGCTTTTAGGGTTGTTTTTAGGGTTCCCTTGCTTACTTTGGTTCCAAAAATAGCTCCAAGATATCAAAGTTAAAAAAAAATCTTGTGCATCCCACGATCGTCGCATGCCTTGTTTATGCCCTATATCTTGGGCCACGATTGTGACAAAGAACCCTACGGAGCCGTCCTACCATGATTATGGTACTTCAAATTCTTCCTATTTTCTTCAATTTTCCTGTTTCCATTCACTAACAAACATACCAAATAACCTTTGAAACATTAAATTAAGATCAAATTCTTGCTTTAAACTAATCAAAAAATAAAATATATAAAAACATTAACAATAACCCATTTATAATTCCTAAACATATGATTATCATCTAAGAAAACACTTAAAAACACACTCAAGCAGCTAGAAAGCATATTATAATCTACACCTATCACTCCTTACACACTTGTGTGATCATGCACCACTTTGACAATTTTGCAAGTATCTTTCTACCCCTCCCCAAAATAACACATTAATACTCTTATTCTTCTTCTTCTTCCACCTCTCATCTTCTCTCTCTAAATTAGCAGCCCCTCTCCCTATGTAACATATCACTCTCATAAAGTGTATGTTGAACGTATTGATGAATATTTGAGAACATACTTTACAAGGGTGGCACATTAAGATGATCAAATCAACTCATTACAAATTTTAAGGCATCAAACACATCATAAGCAAACCAATATTCATTTTGGTCTATTTCTTTTACAAACATATCCAGTCATAAATGTCATTAAATTTCAAAATTCACATATACATTGTACAACAGTTGTGTAATATAATTCTTGGTATAAAATAACTAAAGACATTTCTAGGTATAGCTGATCCCGACCACTGGCTTATGTCTAAATGCAGTAGCTACTTCAACTAGACTAACTAGATCTCTTCTAAACCTAAAAGACAACGTTGTAATTTTGATGAGTTTTTGAACTTAGTGAGTGAACCATGATCGATGTGCTCACTCATATCAAAACACAAAGATAATTCATATTCCAATCCACAAACAAATCTTATAATCCAATATTGAATATTGCATCACATTTTATCATGCTTCAACAAATAAAACTTGTGTATAATATTTCACATCCCTATTTCAGAAGAATCCCATAATTCATTTCAATCATCCATATAATACATATCAAGTTATATATGCAAATGCACATGTGACTTCATTCATTTTTACTTCGTTATAATCGAGCGCCTATTTTCTGTCCCATATTTGTTGTGAATATCGGGCTCATTTCATATATGGTCCCGTACCAATTGTGGATACTGGGCTCATTAATAACTGAGCCTGTGGCTCTTTGTGCATATTTTTGAGCTTAAATCTCTTTTTCATACTAGTCACTTTGGTCACAAATCCTTTATCTAATCATGCATTTTAATGTGATGCATCATTCCATATGCCATGTTTCATTACCTTTCGTTCCTGTGAACTTCTATCACATGTATCAAATTCATCAGATCTTAATCTAGCAATTCACATTCAATTGCTCACACATTTCATATTCCTTCTGAAATTTCACATTCAATGTTCTCACATTTCATATTCATCATACATATCAGATAGAAACACATATAATTGAGTTTACACAATTTCCATATTCGTATACAATTAAAGAGAACTTTTAATACAATGCCGAATATTGAACTCCTTGGACCATCAATGTCCAAACTTATCATAATCATATTAATAATAGTTCAATATCTAAAGGTTAATAAAAAACAATTGAGTCATAGTGAGAAAACATCTAGGTTAACTCACAGTACGCTCCCGATAAGCTATTGCCTTGACGATTTGGAAATGTCTGGATGTTGATGATCAACTTATCAATCTTCTTGCAATACACATATATTTTACACATTGTTAAGTTTTCAATCATATACATCATTAAGTTATCATTCATATAATTATTCAATCATTCACATGTATATATGTCATGTTCAATGCATGCTCAATTGACTTTCCCCAGGTATATATCCTTAATCATGAATCTTAACTATTCTTGCATCATAGCTTGGATACTATCATTTTGCAATTAGTCTTTTACCTTAAGGAAGTCTGATTTATTCATCAATCATATATGTTCATATAATTATCCAATTCTCACTCAAAATTACTTTATGTTCTCTATGTTCATTCATTTATATCTAATACACATTATTCATGTCCTTTGAATCATATTTGCATTCATAAGAACATCTCAATTCCTTTAACAACTCATAATTTCTAGATTTTAATATATTGATATCAAGAAATTAATCATTAAGTTATGACAACAATTAACAACCTAAACTAATCAAACACTTAACCAATTTATCTAACATTAAGCTAGGTTCATTTTAAGCCTCAATCAAGTCCAAATGCACCACAAGTAAATTAATTTATCCTTAGTTAATTCAATAATCACACAAAATAGTATTTTCTTCACTTTAAAGCATTTTCCACGATCATGTATGCAGCTTCCATGATCTTATGGGATGAGTTGAACTAAAAGCTCACTATCAAATTCCTTTAAAATTTTTCCAGATTTTAACACCTTTATACCAAATTCAAATCACATTCATCAATTATACCTTAATTATACTTCAATTCCTTATAAAATTTCATTTCCAATCCTAACTCAAATTTATGAATTTGGCAACTCATAAATTATTATCTTTCATGCATCAAAAACCAAGATAGAAACTATCATTCATGCATAATTTTCTAGCACTACTTCAATATCAATACTACATTAAATCCATCCTTAATCATTCATAATAAAGGTTTTGTTAAAACATACCATAATAGATTAGTATTTCACTTCCTTGCTTAGCTCTAATTCCACCTCAAGATCAACTTTCTTAATTTTAATTGCATGCAAGATCATTTCAAGAACAAGATGAAAGTAGGATAGATTAAAACATAGGCAAAGAGATGATAGCAGAAGATAGATATCTTTATGAAAGGTCTTGTATAGATTTTGGGTGGAAATGCTCAACAAATCCAATGTATGGGTGAGATGTGTATGTTACAGCAGTGAGAGGGAGAACAAGGAGGGTCTCTAGCAAAAATACAAAAATTGGTCTAAAGATGACTATGCCATTGCCATGTGTAAGATGAGTGTTCTTACATAAAGGACACTTATCCCATTCAGAAGTAAGCTATATGCCCTCTCCCTAGCTAGTATAGTTGTCCTTCCATAAGGTTGCCATTTTTCATTTATATTTACTACCATTTGTCACTCAGTTACTGTTTCCATATGCAAATTAACTACCTATACCAACAGTCACTACATTTTCCACACCAAATGATACTCATTTTTATAGGATTAGTCATCCTAATTTTCCACATGTCAACTTGTCTTGCCACTTGACATTTTTCATAGACTAGGTATACATATTAATTCATCAATCTCTCAATTGTAATAATTAATTATAATTTACTAATTATAATCCATCAATTCTTATCATTGGTAAACCAAAGTTCGAGATATTGGAAATGCACATTCATGTCACATTCATTTTAGTTTCATATCCCAGAATATGTCAATTGAGTGCAATTTTTCCAACTCAAAATTCATGTGTGTATGCTAATATTATGCATTTGAATACAGTCATAAAATCATGTCATAAATGTACTAAACTCATTATATATGATGTCACTCATATGACTCAAAAGTTTAACACTTTAAATCCTTCAACAATTTGAGAGACGGGATACTACACCCTAACTTCTTCTATTCTCTCCAATATCACTTAAATTTCACATAGATTTCATTCTTTTTTTCATCTTTCTTCTATATTAACATTATTTACATAAAAGTCTACTGATTCCCATCCTAAAACACCTTTTTTCGTGGGTTTTGCAAGATTTGTTCCAAACTTTCTTTCTCCTACATTTTGGCTCTCTTTTGTGCTTTTATTGTTGTTTCGTTATTTTGTAGGTTTCAATCTCCATAATGTCTCCACAAATCAAATAATTGGAAAAATGTTCCAAACCCAAAGGAAAAATCAAGGCATCAAGCAATGGTGCATGTGATTTTGGAAAAAGAGTTCGGAGCTCCATTTTTTATTTTCTTTTAAGAATAAGGTAAGAAATTTCAAAAGCTTCATTCCAAAATAATTGTTATACCAAGAAATTTTTATTTTTCAATTTTATAAGATTTAAATTTGAAACAAAAGTTGAGGCCTTAAGTGCTATAATTCAATAGGATAAATTTATACCATTTGATTATATTGTGTTTGAAGATCTAACCCTTGAATTCTATATAATTTTATATTATAATTCAGTTAAGTTCGACAATTATTGCTCTCAATTGCAAGGAAAACTATATAATTTGGATTATGATATCATGGAAGAAATGTTTTGTTTTTCACAACAAAAAATTATTGAATCACGTGAAACTTTTCATGCTAAATAATATTGGAAATAGTTAACAAGATTGGATGTGTTTAATCTATACAATTCACTGAATAATGTCATTAAAAATCTTAAGCCCTTGTTATTGCATAAATTAATGTGTCATACTATTTTTTCTAAGAGTAGAAGTAGCAAATGCTCAAAGGAGGACTTATTTATACTTTGGTGCATGGATAATAAGGTTCCAATTTAACATCCACCTATATGTTTCAAAATATAGTTAGTTCACTTACCAAAAAGAGTATCTATCTAGGCATGGGTTTTCTTGTAACTACTTTAGCTCATTTTTATGGTGTTAATGTTGATGGACTTAAGCATTTAGATAACACATATTTAATACGAGTTGAGATCTTAGAATGCCATGGTATGGAACTCTGAGATATCTGCTCTAAATCAAAAGTTAAATATAAGACACCCCAGTTGAGTTCTAATTTTGTACCTCTAACAACACCAATAAGTCTGATCAAATAAAGAATCTAAGAAGGAGGGAAAAGGTTGGGAGATGATGCCTGAAAAACTAGAAGAGATTAACAAGCACCTTGAGGGTCGTATGGAAACTATAGAGGCACAGATGAAGGAGGTAGTGCACTATTAGAGCTATCAAACAAAGAAACTGTTAATTTTTTTCACTCCATAAGGTGCCCATGTTCCATCTCCTACAGCATTAGCACCCCAATCACCACAAGTATTCTTGCTATTATTTGTTATATATTGTTATTTCCTTTTTTTAGTTTTCACATTGAGGAAAATGTGTTCCTTAAGTATAGGGTGGTATATACACATACATGTCAATTGTGTGTGACTTTATATTTGCATTATGTTAGTTTTAAGTAGGTTGGAATTGTGTTCACATTGGTTGCACAAAGTGTGCATTATGTGAATGTGTCGATGGCTAAAATTAAACGAAATTAGCTTACCTTTAAACATGGTCATTTAAATTATAAGGGCATACTATTAATTTTGTGTTTTAAGTGTCTTTAAGATAAATATGCACGTTAATTAGGATGTGGCACTTATTCTTTCACTTTATGACAAATATATGTTTGGATACATTTATAATTACATTCAGTTAAATTGGTATGCATCATTAGTAACCTTTCATTATAGTGATTGACTAAGAAAAATGAGGTAGGTTAAGAAATTAAAAAATTTGTTAAATGTAAAATCCTATTATGCTGGCCCTTTTTAAGAAAATTAGGTTAAGAATAAAGCTGGTAGCAAGTTGAGAGTTGTGAATAGCTAAATAACTGGGGGCATTCACAAAAAAATGTTTTTATTGGAGTCAAAAGCTTAGCTGTATATTTGATAGGTTATTAATTTACATACCAATTAGGGGTATTTTTGGAGCATATGGGATGGATATTGTTCTGATTATAGTGTTTTTACATTGTTTTTGGAGTTTAGGACATATGGAGTTGTTTTGGAGAAAAGTAGCAAAATGAAGTTAATAGGGGGAATAAAATCACATTAGCACTAATCTACAACAAAATGACAATACATAAAAAAAAAACAATAGTAGCTTGGAGTAGAAGACAACAACAACAACCAGTGGAAAGCTGATATGTGCTTAAATATTGATTCATTTGATTTACTACACTTAGTGATTAATGTCTTAAGAATGATTAGGACACTCACTTTAGCTCATATTTGATTTTAGGTACATTTTAGAAATGAAAGAGCTAAAGTGACCCAAAAGAATATTCATTGAAGCCATCTTCTCAATGTCTATACTTTATTGATTCATGGAGCAACAAGAAGAGGATTGAAAGAAGAAGGAACAAGTAAGAATATCAAGTGAAGAATAAAGGAAAGACTTATGGCCTCCTAGAAGTTGTCATAGCTGTGAGTTAAGTCTCACAGTTGTGACAGCTAACTGTATGGGCGTGAGACTTTCTCATGCCCATGCATGCTTCTTGAGAGCCCATGCATGCTCACAATAGGCCAGCTACCATGCTTCTTTATCACCAGCTCCTATGTATTCTCATGATAACCGGCTGCCTCCTTATAGTGATTCCAATTTCATTCTCACCCGGCCATCCATGCTTCTCAGGGTGATAGTTGCCCAGGTGCTATGCTTCTGATGGTGACAGATGACATATGCTATTATTCAGCAAAGGATTCTCTCTTCTGATTATCTTAAAAGTTATCTCATTATAGCTTGACTCATTCCAAATCATTACCTTGCTTCTCACCACCATGAGAGGTATATTATAATTATGACAAGTATGTCACAGTTGTGACAAGGCTACACAACCATGAGGAGGCTGTGCACGGCTGTGCATAGCAAGCCATGCATGACCATTAAAGGTGCCACCTGTCCCTAGGTTTTACTTTAAAAAGTAATGTTTTGACGACACAAAAGGATAAGGGAAAGACCCAAGCCAAAACCTTTTCCTATCATTTTTCTCTTCGTTCTGTAACACTGATAGAGGCTATAGTGACAATCACCTATGGTGGAAACTTAAAGATGGAGATGGAAGGTTAACCTCCAAAAAATGGCCTATGGTGGAAGCTTGAAGATCGAGATGGAAGGCTAAACTCCCGATATCAGTTCAATAGGTATATTGACGCCAAGTCATAGTTGAGCTATTTCATCCTATTAATGTTGTAATCACTTTCTGGATTGTTATGTTGTTTGTGCTAATTAAATCAAGTTTTCTGTAAAAGATCTTAATAAATTATTTTGATTGTTTTATTACAAATATATTGCTATAATGTTGAATGTAATTTGTAATCATTACATTTGATGAGTATCATCTAATGGTCTTGAATTGTTAGGAGCAACGTAAGTTAGGTTAGATAACTCTAACGTGTGAGGTTACTACCTATATTAATTGTTTTCCACTTCGTAATGCTGTCAGATCAATAGTTTGAAGAGAGATGTAAAGACGTTAGGATGATGGAATATAATTGATCACGTTTAGGCTAAGATTGACCCCTAGAATCAGACCCCATATTCAACACTTTGATCATTTTTTATTGGTTGCTTTAATTTGCTTTTGATAGTTTACTTTTATTTTATTTTCTAAATTGTTTAAAATCCAAAACCCCCCTTTTATATTTTCCTATCACCAATTAATTTTGTTACAAAAATTAACCAAACGTTGCCTGTGAATTCGATCCTATCTCACTGTAACTATGATTTTTAGTGTGCAGAGTCAGGTAAATTTTACAGTGCAGTTGACACATACTTTCAAATAATTGTTTCTTTTTCTTATTTAATTTTCATTTTTTATTTTAATTGGTTTTTTGTGAATATATATTTTTATAATGATTTCTTTTTATTATTTGTTAATTTTAAAGTATAGTAGTTTCGAGATGTCCTCATAGGGAACCTGAGCAACTTGATTAGGAGATCGAGAGAAAAATACAGAGATGACGTAGGGAACTAAGATCAACTTTGGCATCTGAATCAAAATCTGAACTTGAAGACATGATGGCAAATACTAGAACACTGAGGGGATTGCGTACACCAGATTTAACTCATAATCCATTATGCATAACATTTTCGAATTTTGCTGAACATGTTACCTTTGAGTTAAAGTCTGGACTAATACATTTATTACCTAACTTTCATGGTCTTGTAAGTGAGGATGCTTATAAACATCTCAACAAGCTCAATGTGGTTTGCCTGAGCATGAAGCCTCACGAGGTGACCAACCAGTAAATCATCTTGAGAGCCTTCCTGTTTTCACTCAAGGATACAGCAAAGGATTAGTTATTAGCTGGGAGCATAATTATGTGGCTAGAGATAAGGAGATTTTTCTTGGAGAAATATTTTTCATCCTCAAAGACAGCAAGTACTTTGAAGGAGATATATGGCATCAAGCAGCATAATAAAGAGTCTTTTTAGGAGTACTGGGAATGGTTCAAGAAGTTATATTCCAGTTGTCCACATCACAAGATAGCAAGCAATTGCTAATCTAATATTTTTATTAAGGATTACTACTGATGGAGAGGAGTTTGGTTGATGTCGTGAGCAGTGGGGGAATTTGTGAAAAGACTCCTATTGAAGACAAGATCATACTCGAGTAGATGGTTGCTAACACACAATAATTTGGCACTCGCAATGATATTTGATGAGTAAACAAGGTAAATACTTCATCTATTGAATATCGTTTGGATGAACTAACACCATTTATGAGACAAATTGCATTTGGGTAGGCACAAGTGAAAGTGTGCAGGATATGTTCAAATATAAGCAATCCAACTTATGAGTGCTCAATAGTACATGAAGGAAGTATAGAGTACATAAATGTTGTAGGAGGGAACTTCTCAAATCAATACATCTTGTATTCACAAATGTATAACCCTGGTTGGAAGGATCATCCCAACCTAAGTTATGAATGGAACAAGCAATAAAATTACTTCCAGAATCGGTCATAAGGAGTACAATAATTTTAACCAAATCTGCAAGGAGCATAAGTAGCCTCCTCATCTTAGTTCATTTCATCTCTTAATGAATTTATCATAACCTTTAATGCTAATCATCTTCATCTTAATCAGATTGTGCAGTAGCTTAATCAAACCATCTAACAGCTTAAGAGTAAAAAATTGAGCATACATAACGTGGAAACCCAAGTGGTTCAGATGACAGTGAGGCTTAACCATTTAGAGTTATAAAATAGAGGACGGCTGCTATCACAACTAGAGATGAATGTGAAGAATGTTAGTGCAATCACCTTAAGGACTAGTAGGAAACTTGAGAACCCTAAAAAAATTAATCAAAGGATGGCAAATGAAGAAGACATTGAGAGGGAGATTGAAGAAGAAAATGATATGCCATCAAGCTCAAAGGTTGAACTCCCAATTATTGAAGGACTAATCCTCCACCTTTTCCTAACAGGTTAACAAAGTCAAATAAGGAGTATAAGGATAAAGAAATCTAGGAAACCTTTTGGAATGTTGACGCAAACATTACATTGGTAGAAGCGATCAAAAAAGTGCTAAGGTATGCAAAATTCCTTAAGGAATTGTGTATGAACAACTGAAAATTAAAAGGTAATGAAATGATTAGAATGAGTGAAACTGTTTCAGCATTTTTCAAAAGAAAATACCCCCTAAGTGTAAATACCCAGGCCTGTATACTATTCCTTGTAAAATTGGTAATAATGAGATTAAACAAGCCATGCTAGATTTAGGAGCATCGATTAATGTTAAGCCTCGTTCCATGCATGCTTCTTTAAATTTAAGGCCATTAAAAAAAACTAGTATTACCATACAATTAGCTAATAGTTCTAATGTTTACCTAAATGGGGTGATTAAGGATGTGCTTATCCAAGTAAATGAGCTAATATTTCTTACTGATTTTTATGTGGTTGACATGAATGATGAAACTTTCCATAACCAAATACCTATCTTATTGAGGAGGTTGTTTCTTAACACGGCCTAAATTAAGACAGATGTTCGTGAGGGTACCCTCATGATGGAATTTGATGGGAAAATTTTTTCAATATTTTTAATGTCAATAAGCACTCCCATAATGACCACTCTATTTTCCCAATTAACATGATTGACCCTTCATTGTAGGAATATTGAAAGCAGAAACATACAATTAAACAAAAAGCAATTTCCATAAAATAGAAGACTAAAGCTTTTAGTGTCTCACCAAAAAGCTTTATCAATGGTCAAAAAGTGTTTCTTTATTGTGCTAATATAAAATGTTTCAGAATAAATGTCATCCTTATTGGGTCCTTTTGTGATAACTAATGTTCTTCCTTATAGTGTAGTAGATATCAAATGTTTAAAAACAAGAAAGACATTGCAAGTAAGTGGTCATAGACTCAAGATTTGTTCAGATGAAGTTCAGGTGGAAAAGGCCAAAATTGTGAATCTTAGATATTAAAATTTCTACACTTGATGTATGCAATAGGGGGTTGAGCCAATGACAATAAATAAAGGCACTGCTTGAGAGGAAACCCAAGGGAAGTTAATTTCTGTTATTTACATTTTTGCATTTACTATTTTCTTAAATGACTCAATTTCTTGCATTTGATTTTACATTGAGGATAATGAAAATTTTAAGTGTGAGGGTGGAGATAT
The DNA here is from genome assembly GCA_027575705.1 of Erythroxylum echinodendron. Taxonomy (NCBI): domain Eukaryota; kingdom Viridiplantae; phylum Streptophyta; class Magnoliopsida; order Malpighiales; family Erythroxylaceae; genus Erythroxylum; species Erythroxylum echinodendron. The sequence goes on along the minus strand of JANZXR010000172.1, from coordinate 26,102,327 downwards.
TAGTTTTTATGTATGTTTTTTAGCTTAATTGTAGCTTATGTGACTTTTTAGGTGATTTTCAAAATCAAACAAACAAAATATTTTTTTCTTTTTTCTATTGATTTTAAGATTATTTAGTCATAATTAGAGTATGAATTGACTAGAAATATCAATGGCAACCTTAGCATGTACTTTGCTCTTGTGATTGGTTAATGTGCACTATTCTTATAAGAATGGTAACTAGTGGTAGACAAAAACCAGTGAGGTTTTGAGCCATATTAGACTGATACATCCATATCAGTCTCATTGTCTTTTGTTATGTGTGACCTTCATGACAGTACATACTTTTTTTATTTTCTATTCAAGACCACATTTTTATCACATGCATTTTCATGAAAATGATTAGGCATTCTTTGTGATTACAACCTACATTAGCCAAATAGGCTACCCATTTATGTGAATTTTACTTTGTTAACCCCTTTTGAGCTTTATTAGCCTTTTCTTTTATATAAAACACATTACATGCACCTAACCAAATGCCTTACCCAAGCCTTAAAACTAGTGGAGCATTTGTTAATTCTTGATGATTGTGATTTTACAAACGCATAAGTATGGGGGTATGCTTACATATGTGTTGGTTATATTTATTAAAATTCCATGTTATGAAACCCATATTGATGTAGCTTCTATCACTGTTATATTTGAAAAAAAAGAAGGAAAATAAAATAACAGAAAATAAATAAATAAAAATTATGAGATTGAATAAAAGTAATAAGGAGAAAATACAATTGCTTTGAAAAGTTGTTAATTAATGGTTTATCCTCCTTAAGTTGTAATGAACGGGTGGTTTGAACATATTGTATATAAGGAGAATGTTGTTTTGGACAGAGCACTCTTTATGTTATGCTTATTTAGTCTATATTGTGAGAGCTAAATTGAGTTGTGGAATATAATTGTTGCATTCATCATAGCTGACAGTACCCAGTTTTGAATGAACGTTAACTTGTGCTTTTGATATCTCATTGATTGTTACTTTTGCTTCACTAGCTTGATGCTTTTTATGTTACATTGCCCAAAATACATATAACTTATTATACATATGACTTTTAGTGGTGGAGAAATGAAGTGATATGCAAAATTGTGGATTGTTATGATCATGAATGGTGTTTAAGTGTACCAATGGAAATATCTTGTTCAAATACCTCATGGAAAAGAAAGAGTCAATGCCTAGGTTGATACGATGGATCCTTCTATTACAAGAATCTGATTGGGAGATCAAAGACGGTAAGTGAGTTGATATGGTTGATCATCTAAACAGACTAGTGCGCAAAGAAGAGCCCTTGCTAATTTCAGAGTCCTTTCCAGATGAGCAGTTATGGTTTGTTCAAGGTAAAGAAGGTAAGGAACCATGGTTTGTTGATATAGTGAATTTCCTAGTCACTAGTATGCTTCCACATGATTTGAATAATTTTCAGAAAAATAAGAACAAAAGTGAATCTAAGAACTATATATGGGATGAACCATACTTGAGGAAAATTAGTTTAGATCAAATTATTTGTAGATGTGTGCCTGATGATAAAATTCATTCCATTCTTACTTTTTGTCACGAGTATGCATATGGTGGACATTTTGGTCTAAAAAGAACATGTAGGAAAATTCTAGATAGTGGATTATATTAGACGACTCTCTTTAAGGGAGCCTAGTTGTTTTGTAAAGGTTGTGAGAAATGTCAAAGAGTTGGAGGTATATTTATAAGGGATGAAATGCGCCAAACCCCTATTTTAGTCTGTAAAGTATTTGATGTGTGGTGTATGGATTTTATAAAGCCTTTTCCCAATTAGTTTAGTTTTTTGTACATTTTGTTTGTTGTTAATTATATCTTGAAGTGGGTAGAAGCCAAAGCTACCTACACTAATGATTCTAAAATTATTGTAGGATTTCTTAAATCTCACATCTTTAGTAGATTTGGAGTATTTAGACAATCATCAATGATCAGGGTATGTATTTTTGCGGTCGCCAAGTTGAAGCTTTGATGTGCAAGTATAGAGTCTATCATTATATAGCAATCACCTACCACCCACAAAAAAATGGCCAAACTAAAGTCTCCAACTGAAAAATAAAGAGTATCATGGAGAAAACCGTTAATCCCAAATGGAAGGATTGTAACTCACATTTAAAACATGCATTATGGGCTTATAGCATTGCTTATAAAACACCCATTAGAATGTCACCTTATTAGTTAGTTTTTAGTAAGTTGTGTCATTTACCTATTGAAATTGAACATCGTGCTCTTTAGGTAGCTAAGCAATGCAACTTAGGCTCAAGCAGCGGGATAAGAGAGAAAGTTACAACTCTAAGAGTTGGAAGAAATACTATTGGAAGCATATGACAATGCTCGAATGTACAAAGAGAGGACCAAATACCTATATGACAAATTCTTACATTAAAAACTATTTTTGGTAGGCCAAAAATTCTTACTATATAATTCATGATTGAAACTTATGACTGGTAAGTTGAGGTCTAAGTGAACTGGACCATATCTTGACAGAAATATTTCTCCTCATTATGTTATTGAGATTAAAAGTTTAGAGACTAATAAAATATTTAAGGTAAATGGTTATAGACTTAAATCTTTCATTGATAATTTGGATGTCTCTTTTATATAGGGGATTCATTTCGTTTAGCCAATTTATGAATCAATATGAAGCACGAAAGTTATGTCTACCTAAAGACAACAAAGAAAGGCCCTGATGCTAATGATTTTATATTTTGATATCATTGCACAATAATTTTGGGCTTCATTCAATTTGTTTTTGAAACATTGCTCTTTTGTGAAACTGATAGGTTTACATTGATTTAATTATTTGTTTTGACTACTGCTTTTGGTGTTGTAGAGATACAACGACAAAAACCCCATCAGCATTAGTGCTCTCAAATTTTCAACATGTGAGGAAAAACAAAGCCAATGGGAAGCTAAAAATTGCACCCTCAGAACAACACACAACAAATTTTTCCATACAATTCCAACCTATTTCTAGTCTATTAGGTATACATATACTTTTAGACTACCATCCATCTCACTTCCAGAAATCTCAGACCCGATGGTATGGCTACTTATCCAGGGAAGTTTCTTTTCTTTGTTTATTTTTTGTTTTATGTTATCCCTTCCCCTTTGTTAATTTTTGATGTTCATTTTGGCTTGTTTTATATTATTCTTAAATTTTCTTTCCTTTTTTATTTTTCTATGCTTTGTGTTTTTTGACATTGAGGGTAATGTAAATTTTTTGTGTGAGGGAGGGATTTCCTGAATTTTTTGAAAAAACAAAAAAAATGAATTGTAAGTTAATGTGCCTTATTTTTTCGAAATGGGAAAAAATGATGGATTGCAAGCATGAATAGTGATTTGGTGATAAAATGACTATCTTTTTACACAACAGTTGATTCAAATGAAAAGTGTGCAAGATTTGACAAAAAGCCTACTTAAATAAGTGAGGATTGAGCCTTTAAAGAGCAATAACATTCTTTATGCTCAGTTTGTTTTCTTGTTGAGTTTTTTCACACATGGTTTGATCATTCTAGAACTTGCTTTGTTATGCATATTGATACTACTAGTGAATTTAGTGCATTAAAGCATTAAAGTGATAAAGGCATTTAGGATTAACCCTTTTGGCTTTCTAAAACCTACCCTATGTGTTAATTCCCCTAGTTAACCCAGTTGAGCCCTTAACCCTTTTTTGGAAATAGAAATCAAAAAATTAGCCCAAGCCTTATGTTACTTTCGTGTTCAACTTGCTATTAAAGGAATGAATAACTAGTTGCTTAAACTTATTAACTGGTGGTTTGATGTGGACATGTAATGGGAACAAACATGGTCAAAGTGATATCTTATATTATGATGTTCTTAAAATTTGATGAGGAATGATTTTGAAATTCCCAAAAAAGAAAAAAAGAGGCATAAGTTTGAAAGGGAAAGAAAAATATGCTTAACCATGGTGCTTCAAATTCTTGATTATTCATTGTAAGACTATGAGTTCATCTATTAGCTAGGTTATAAAGTGTTCGTATAGTTATCTTTTGTGAAACTAATCCTCAAGTTATGATAATTGAACATTAATTGTTGCCATTACTAGGACATTTGTTTTTGTTTTGAGGGTGGAAGTTGAGCAATGTAGTCTCTATTACCTTTAATAACTATAGCCTAAATAACCCTTTCATCCTACCCTTGTTCTTAGCCCCATTACATCCAAATAAAAGACCTTTTTTTATTTTTTCATGGAATTCATGACACGTGGTTGAGATGTGATATATTTACAGGCATATGATAATGTCATTCTATTGTGGCAAATATAAGTGAAATGTCTTATAAACATTTATTTGAGTGCATTGAGTTAATCTTCATGTTAGATCAAATCTGGTGCATTTTGGGTTTGAAATGGTCATTGGGAATTGTGATGGTTGTTATAGAGTTGAATACTATGACATGCTTGTAGCTTAATTATGATCTTGGTTCGGTAAGATAATGTATGTTGGCTAACTTTTTCAAAAGAGTTGTAAGTAGATTTGTTTACCTTTGTTTTGTTTTCAAGCATTTTGATTGCTTAGGGACAAGCATTATTTAGGTGTGGCAGAGTTTGATAGGTTATTAATTTACATATCAATTTGGGGTATTTTTGGAGGATGGATATTGCTCTGATTATGGTGTTTTTACATTGTTTTTGGAGGTTAGGAGATATGGAGTTGTTTTGGAGAAAAGTAGCAAGAAAAGACTGCTGGGAGGAATAAAAACTGGCAATAGCAATCCACAGCAAAATGACAATGCAAAAAAAAATAGTAGCAGCTAGGAGTAGAGGACAACAACAGCAACCATTAGATAACCAAAACTCTGCCAGCAAAGAAGTAGAATGCACAACAGGAAGAAGCAAGCGAGATGCACAATAGCTAAGAGTTAAAAACGCATAATATCTATAAAAAAAATTAATCATCCATAAAAAAAGGAATAAAACGATAGTAGAATATTCTAAAACATAGAGAAGACAGGAGAAAAACGTAGGCACCCGAAGTAGCAAATGCAATGCACCAACCCAAAGAAAAATGATAGCACAGAAGGAGAAGCAAATAAAAACATAAAACGCAGAGGAAGTAAAACAACAAAGCCCAGAAGAACAGCTTAAACGACATGGCAGAGAGGAGTAGTACAAAAATGAAATGGACTCTAAACATTTAAGAAGACTACAGACGTTTTAATGAGTGAGGGTTTTATTTTAGAAAAAGATGTGTTTTGAGGGATATACGTAGGTGGCTAGAGTTTTTGGCAACAAAGACAGCTACTAGTTTTAAAGACATCTTTTGCTTTCAAGGGAGAGTAGCTTGCATGGGTATAGTTTCAAGTTTTACAGCTAGAGCTCTCCGAAATTTTTCTTCTCTAGATTTTTTGTTAAGATTAATTTGTCTTTTGAATAATATTTATGTGTTCTTTCTTTTCCACAGCTTGTAACTAATTTTTTTGTTGTAGTTAGAGGATTATATTAAAGCCTTAATTCTAAATCGATTATGAGATCGAATATGTTTTATTGAATAGATGCACAAATTTATTAACCATGAAATAATCTACAACTAATTAAAACGACAAATCCGTAATTATTTGTTGGTTTTGATAAGTGGAAATCGACCTAATTTTACTTCCTCATTAAGAAGTTTAAGCTATGTCATAGAATTAATTAATCTGATGCAATAAACCATCTGTTTAGCTTGTTGGATAGAATAGGGTCTTTCTTTGTTGGATAGAATAGGGTCTTTCTAAATCTTAAGGCTGTTGAAATATTAAATCCTATGAGTTGCTTCCAAGGTTGTCTTTCGATTAGGGAGTAATTATTCGATCTGTTCATGATTACCATACAAGGCAAGGAAAGATTGGTTATTATAGACATGTTTTTAATAACTAGAACCAATTTATTCATGAATAGGTTGAATTGCTTTTGCATCAACGATCAATTGCATGAATCAAGGTGGAAATAAATTCCTTTAACTAGATGTTGGTTTTATTGAATTTCAAATCAATTAATTTTTATTATTTTTAATATTATGTTTTAACATAATTTCCAAACCCCTTTTATTTTCTTTTTACTTATTTGTTTAAAAGAGATAAATCATCATTCCCTGACGACCCTACTTCACTGTGCTACGTTAATATTCTGAGTACGTTAATCATTTTTAGCTTATTTAACACTCACCAATATTATAGTAGGTTTTTTTAGATGTCTGAGTTTGTTTTTAATTGTTTTCTTATATGATAATTATGTGTTTAGGACTTAATAATTGTGTTCTTATTAGCATTTTATGTGTTTTAATTGTTTGATTATTTTAGAGCAAGAATTTGATCCTAATATTATGTATCGAGTATTGTTTGATGTGCCTAATATAATGTTTCACACGTTGTTTGATGTGTTTTTTAGTGAGTGGAAACATGAAAAATTAAAGAAAAAGATGAACAAGGACTTAAAGAATAGGAGCATGAACAATCGTGCATGATTATACATATTGTTTGTATGGGGATATAACTAAATTAACAATATAAAGGGAAGACAAAGGATAGAATAACCTTAAGTTCTCATTATTAATTAACTTCGTTCATATTGCTAACTTCACTTTTCAATTGTTTAGTTTTATTAGTTTATTTTAATTTTGGTTAATTTATTTTAATTCAATCTTTTCATTACCTTAGGCAAATTGTACTCAAGTTATTTGGTAACTAATCCAATCTTTGTAGGAACAATATCTTACATACTCCAGTATACAATTTGTATACTTGTGATATTGCATACATTAAAACAAGCAAACAAAGTGTATCCCAAAACCAAAAATACAAGGAGAAAAAGTGATGTCTGAAATAACAACAATAACAACAACAACGAGAGAACAATAAAAAGAAGAGAGTCTGAAGACCTTTTTATTTTTTTCATGAACACTTTTTGTGGCTAAATACTTTTTATGCATTTAAATAAGGAAAATATGGTGGTTATTTTCATATAGATTGATTTAAACTAATTTATGGAATGGGATATATTCCTTTTTTATCTTTTTTGGATTTCATAATGATTTATTAATAATAACATGTAAATTTTATTTTAATTCACCTGTTGATGTCTTAATAAAGTCTACTGGTGAATGAACCTTGCCTTAAATATAGAGGATTAAATAGGGTGCTCGAGGGAACCCTGCATGGTGTTCCTAGTATTAGGGGTAAACCTTTTATAGGACTTCACAAAGTGTCAGGCTTTTAAATGGGTGTTAATGTTGGTAGAGAGGTAAGTTAACCAACCAGTGAGTAGATAGTTGTAGATTGAGGAAGCGTAGTTTGATTATCTAAGAAATACTTTCAATCAAAAGAGTATATCTATTCTTAGTTAATTAAATCATAAAGTCAAAAATGTTGCTAAGGGAAGTGCTCATCTACACTTAGTTATCTGATTTTATTTTCTTATGAATAATTTCTTAATATTTATTTCCTTACTTATTATCAATATTAATATTAGGTTTAGTTTTATTTTACATTCTATTATTCTAAATCCATTTAAAAAAAACATCTTTTTTTTATTTCCTTTAGATTATTTAATATTGTTAAGCTTTTCTATCCACACTGCTTTCTCTTGGGATCAATACCTTACTATTATATTCTTAATAATGATAGGTAGACTTGCCTAAATTAGCGAGTGATAGATTTATAATAGTAAAAACTTTGTTAACATTAATAACATAAACTATGCAATCACTATAGTTCCATAAATTTTAGTGTATTTTTAGGGGTCTTATTGATATAGAGATATTTGTGAATTAACTTGAGAATAGGTAGTTACAACTCAATAAAGAATTATTTCATAAGTTAGAAAATTTTCCCAATCCAATTAATAAGAACATTTTAATAGAATGAATCATAATTACAACAATAATACTATAGGGAGTCTTAATTAGAAGTTTATTCAAATTTGTTTTCTTTTTTGATTATTTTCTTTGTGTTGATTCTAATGGATAATTTCTTTTAGTTACAAATCAATAAAGAGTAATTTCATAAATTAGTAATTTTCCCAATCTAGTTAATAAAACTTTTTTGATTTCATAAGTTAGTAAATTTTCCTTATCTAATTAATAAAACCTTTTTTATAGATTGAATAATGACTACAAAGATAATGCTATAAGGAGTCTTAGTAAGATGTTCATCTATATTTGTTTTTTCTTTGATTATTTGCTTTGCGTTGATCCTAATGGTTAACATTTTTTCAATATTATTAAATTTAATTTAAACTCAATCATTAAATTAATCATTTTTGTTTAGTTATCTAGGTAACGATAATAAAGTGTTTTAAACTTCTACAAATTCAACGTAAAGTCGACACCTTATTCATGTTTTATTACCACCAAAAAATAAGTGCAGTTACCTTAGATTGTGAGTGTTATTATTGAGGAAAAGAAAACTTTTAACTCAAAAACCAAAGTCGCACATATTCTTCTAATATAAATATGAAGAGTGAAAATATTTCATATACTTTTATAGTGACTTATGATAATTGTGTTCTTGTTTCATGCCACTTTGATGATAAAAGAGACCTATATAAATAAGGAAAATGTTATGTTCTCTTTGGTGTTATCTTGCATATTTATATTTTTCCTTTAGAGTTAATTCTTTCATATCTAGGTTAAGAACCAAAAATGCATGAAATTTCTTGTTTGCTTGGGAATTAAAAGATGATGCCTAAGCATTTAAATTTTAATAAGTATAATTGGAGCCTATGCTCATTGTGTTGACTTAAATAATAGTTCATCATTTGCACATGGTTGTCTTTTACAAAAGTAGACGTGGTACTAAAGTTGTACTTTCAAATGTGTAACCAGTGTTATACCTATTATTTGAGCTCTTTTATGCTCTAAACATGTATTCTAGTTTTTCATTCCCTAAAGTGAACTTAGTTAATAAAGTTTTTAAGGGAATTGATCTCCTTATTCAATGATTTATTCTTATGCAATAAATCATGTTTGTTATCCGTAGTAACAAATACACTTTTAGAATTTATCATATCATGCATTTTACTTTTCAGTTTCTGATTATTAATTATATAAGCAATTAAAAGTTTTATAGCATTATATGATTGGAAGAGACTATCTTTCTTTTCATACTTAAAACATTTATAAATACTCAACAAGCTTATCATATAATAAATTATCATCACAATAACTTGAGTAAAAGGGTACTGTATCATTATTGGACATAAAATATATACTTGCTACCATGTTTATGGATTCCTCGCTTTCTAAACTAGTAGTGTCAATCTATTAGAATTTATTTTTTCTTTATTTGTTTATTCCACTTATTTTTTAAGAAGTTCTTGAATTTGATTTTAACAATCTTTATGTCCTCCTTATCACTTTTTCATTAGTGCAAATCTCCTCATCATTATTTGTCTTATTTTTTGATCCTTTAAAATATAACCTTCTTTTTATTAGAGTCACTTTCTCTTCATTACATTTTTTTTATCTATAGCTCATAAATAAGGAGTGATCCATTTAGCTCCTCCAATTTTCCCTCTACTAATAGCCAAACCTAATATGAAGTATAAAAGAATAGTAAAAAGGTCCCTAACTTAGGACTTTCAAATCTATACATACCTACTTTTAATGGAAGACATAGTCTCGGTTGTGTTACAGGCTATGTTTCTCACTGCTTCTCATCTAGAAATTACATAGGTATAAATAGGCTCAGGCTCATGAACATATTTTACATTATATTTATTCTACACATAAACACGTGTATTGACAAGACCATATTGCTAGTTGTATTTTACAATTTTTATCAACTTTAAGTTTCTTAGAAAACACATGGGCATAGACACGCTTATGTTCAATCATGTTTTATACTGTTTCTTTAGGTTCATATGATACAACTCCTATCCAGTCATATAGATGATTATGTTTGCAACTCTTTAAGTTTTTAATAAGAACATAGGCATGTGTCAAATCATGTTTTTTCTAAGATTGAGATTTTTTCATGATTTTCTTGTAAAACTAGTTCTTAAGAAAGTTCATCCCCAAGACAACATCTAAACTCTTAAATTCTTTTCTAGTATCATTTACTAAATATTAGGTTTTTTAATGAAATGCAAGGATAGCAATAAGTAATATTGTTGTCTTTAATAATTAGTTCATTATCTAAAACTGCATATTTAAACTGCAATAAAATATTTTTAAGAAAATTGTGAAAAACTAAAATAAACCATACATTTTTATATATAATGAATTGTAACACGTCTATAAAATATATGAAGAATACAAAGAATTGATAGAACACATTGAATAACTAATTCATTATCTTGAATATTTAGATTCAATTAATAATGTATGATAGAATATAATTCCAAAAAAAGATATATGCAAGAGTGTATAAAGGGATGAAAATCGAAAGAAGATAAATAATTATTTTTTAAAATACTTAAATATAATATTGCTTAGTTTTCAAGTTTTATAAGCCAAATAATAACTTGCAATTTTATTGTGAAAGATTTTATATAGATAAATAACTGAACTTTTATTTTGTTTTAAATATATTATATTTAAAAGAAAAAAATAAAAAATTAGTTTTTATTGATGACCATAAATGTTCAAATTTACTAAATTATTTTTTATGTAGACTTAATATACACATTTTATATGTATTTTAGTTAAATTTGATCAATGTAATACGATTTCCACCCGATCCATCTCAATAAACCCTAGGATTAATAAACTCATTATTTTATTAAAATAACATTGTTTAAATATAATTGACCAAAACAACATCATTTTTAATTTATAAATTTAAAATTTTAAAGATCAAAATAGTATTATTTTGCAAACCAAACATCAAATGGAGATTGTACTACTGACTTAGCTCGACTCATTATTAAACCTAGTGCATTAGAAAAATATGTTACTTCACCTATCCAATGTTATGAATATCATATTGGTACTGGTATCGGATTTAGTTTTGGTACAGTATTGTATCGGCACTGTTGGCCCCCGAAATATTTTTGTAGAGTTAAGCGTGATATTTTATGGAAATTGAATTTTGGCCTTAGAATGCATGGAGTTGATAAGCATGATTTAAATAAATTATGAGCTTATAACAGATTTATTATTGGAGTTATATCATGTTAATGTTAGTAGGATTTTATTGTATGGTTTAGTTGTATTAAGTAATAAGAAGGTTGACGGGTATTTTTGGAAGGTCACTTAAGGTTAAAAGAGCATAAGCTTATAAGGAAGGGTAAAATGGACTTTTTGGGCTCATTAAGGTTAAAAAGGGGAAAAGAAGTGTTGTCTTGTAATTGAAGAAGAAGAAAAAAAATTGAAAAAAAGAAGGAGAGAAAATCGAGGGAGAGAAAGAAAAGAAGAGAAGTTAACCAGGTTTTCCAATTTTCTTAGTTTAAAGAGTGATTTTGAAGTTATGCAAGAAGGGAAAAAGAAAGAGGAAGATTAGATCTTTCATTTGAGCTAAGAAACTCAATAATTGATGAAGATTTAAAGTAAGTTTATGTTTAAACTTTTGGATTTTTTGAAGGGTTTTGGTTAATGAAGCTTGAGAAATGCATGGGTTTAAGTATTCTAGGATCAATTTCAGTGTATATAGATAATTTTTGAGTTCTCAATTGGAAGTCCTATTGAATTAGGATTTTTGCCAATATTGAAGGAAATCAAGAGGAGAGACAAGAGGAGCAAGAAGAGAGGCATCTTTCAGCAACTGTTAAGC
>JANZXR010000172.1:26076964-26088751 GCA_027575705.1 Erythroxylum echinodendron | reverse complement strand
AAAAACAATACATACATATATATATATATATATATATGTTCTCAAAAGAACATTTTCCCATAAAAAAGAAAAAGAAAGAAAAAATAAATAAATAATTAAGTTGTCATTTGTGTAAATATTGTCTTGCTGTTGACATCTATTTCATAATTGTGGTGCATGCACTCATACTTGTTTCTTCTTTCATCTATTTCATCCATTTCGTCTAGCCTTTTGTGCATTACAACCTTAAAAAGTCCTCTTGATTTTCGAAATCATACTTTTTATAGTAGAGAGGTAGAACTATTACAAGCTTATGGTAGAGAATGGATTAAGCAGATTTTTAGAGTGAAATTATCCCAAAACAAGTGAGATGAGAGCAATCACCTTACCTTTAGTGAAATCTCTTTTGCTCAATATCTCGGATTAATTTCGTATAGTGTTTATTTTCTTAGCATTCTTTCGGTCTGCTTGGATTGATTTCTGAGAAAGTGATTTTTGCCAATTTCCTACTTTCATTTTAAGCATGGTCAGAATTTTTCTTTTGCACTTGTGTCTCTTTGACTCTTATAAACTTTGTCCAAGAGTACAAAGGTCTAAGGGTGAGGGAATTTGATTGAGCCCAAGTTTATCACATAAATTGGTGACATTTTCATGACTTTTGCTATATTTTTTGACTCCTATCTCTAGCTTTTGCGCTCAAATTAATTCTTGAGTGTGTGCTTTTATTTTATGTAGTTTTGAGGTAAAATTTGTTACAAATCAGTATTCATTGCACTAATTAATTTTTTGAGAACAATTGATACTACAAACTACCTTTTTTTATTGTAGGAGACTCAAGGAAAAGGAAGTAAAGAAGAAGATGTGGAATGAAAGAAGGCTGAAGTGAAGTAAACGAGAGAATGAGGCGCAACAAAAAGTTCACCGCAGTAAAGTGGATCTATCGTCGTGGCAAAACATGCAGAATCCAAGCTGAACTTTCAGGAAAAGTTCGGCGCGGTGAGGATGAATTCTTTTGTCGCGGCGAAGGAACCAGCAACAGAGCAAAACCTTTTGAGAAATGTTCGCTGCGGTGAAAAACATTTGTCTTCGCGGCGACCTTCGAAAACCCAGTGCAACTCGACCCAGCAACCTTCGTTTAAAAACCTGTTAGGTTATAGCAGAGAGACATATAGAGAACAAGAGAGAAGAGACAGGAAAACACGAAGCACACTCTCGGCTCTTTCTATCCACTTAACCATCATCAATCACTTCTTTCCATTTTTTTGTCGCCACATTCATTATTTGCTGCTATCGCTATGGATGCTCTTGGTGGGTTTTTGATTATGAGTTCGCCTGAAGCAATGCTTGGCTAAGCACCATTTCCTCTTGAAGATGTAGCAATGACTTGAGTTCAATGGGCTTCGAAGGGGAGTAGTTTGTTCATATTTAACTACATTATTGTGAACTCCTTAGTTAGGATTTATCCTTTGTAGTTGGATTTTCTTGATTATAGTTTAATCAAGTGTTGAACAATGTATTGTGTTATTGGGTTTGTTGATGTAGAACTTGGAGCTTGAATATATGAAGTCTCATATATGTCATTTTGTGATTTTGTTAATTCTGCTTTATCTACGTAGTTGAGTTTGATATTAAGATGATACTTGATCACAAAATTGGCCATTTGCATTAACTTATCCTTGGCACTCATTAAGATGCATTCAACAAGGTTTTAAGAAATGGAGTTCATTGATTAAAACCTTGGACTTAAAGAGTTCTTTAAGGTTTGTCATTTGGAAACTTAGTGATTTACTCCCACAAAGATTTATTTTAAACTATGATAACCAAAGCTCATTTTTCAAGAGGATTTTATCATATTTGATCATTGTTTTAATCTTCGACTTCTTATTTCCAAAATTCCAAAAATATATTTTTTTACACACTTCCCTTTCAAGTAGTTTAATTTTATTAGTTCTCAAAAGAACCAAAACCCCCTTCCTAACCAATATAGTTTCATTTCATGACCTTTAGGCTAGCTTAGACCCATTGCATTAGGTTCCAATTAAATGAGACGACCCGAGGTTGCATTATATATTGCAATCCTTGGAATTCAATTTTTGATTCGACCTCCAAGGGTCAAACCAAAAGATGAAGCGGATCAGATGACCCTGGGTTATCAACTACAACTATCTCGTATAATTGCAAGTAGGATAGCCTAGGTCTTTTTAGAACTTTTTGGGCTTAAGAAACACAAGTGTGGATGTAATTGCTTCCTTAAACTTTTCGAAGGCTCTCTTTTCTTGCCACTCTCATTAGTGTAACCTTTCCTTCTTCAGTAACTTCGTTAGGGGTCTTGTGATCACTTTATATCCTTTTATGAATCTTCTATAATACCCTGTGGTTGCTAGGAATCCCATAAGTTCCTTAACATTCTTCAGTTTTGACCATTCTTCAATCATCCTCACCTCCTTTGCATCTATCACTATCCCTTTTCTCGAGATGGTATAACCCGAATACTCGATTTGCCTTGCTTCAAAAACACATTGACTCCCTTGTAAATATAATTGATTATTTTTTAAATTCACCATTGTTATAGTGAGGTGCTCTACATGTGATTATATTGATCGACTATAAGTCAAAATATAGTGAAAAAATAATGGATGAAACGCCACAAGTGTGTTTTAAATAGCTTGTTCATCAATCTCTGGAATGTCAAAGGAGCATTGGTAAGGCTGAATGGCATCACCAGAGACTCATAATGCCCTTATTTGTCTTGAATGTCATTTTTGGGATATTATTAGGTTGCATTCGAATATGGTGGTAAGCCGAGCATAAGTCTAGTTTGGAGAACTAGCTAGCTTTATACAATTCATCTAGTAGTTCTTCTATTAATGGCATAAAAAATTTATCCTTTATTGTATGTTTGTTAAGCTTTCTATAATCTACGCACATTCGCTAAAAGTTATCCTTCTTCTTGACAAGGACAATTGGTGAAGCAAATGGACTATAACTATCTCTGATGAACACTTAGGTCATCAAGTCCCTCACAGATTGTTAGATGACATCCTTTTGAGCTCCTGAATAACTATATGGCTAGATATTAATGGCTTCAACCCTTTCCTTCAAGTCAATATAATGATTATGTTTTAGGTGCAGCGGTAGTTGAGTCACTTTCTTGAATATTATAGAAAAATTCGACAAGTTGTTCACCTTTAATTAAAAAATAATCAATGTGTTGTCCACCTTTCATTCATTGTAATGTTTTATTGTAAAGTTTTATGGAATTCTTTGCTTGATACCACTTGTGATTGCCGTTTTGGATTCCCATTCAACGTCATTACTTGGCCTCCCTAATTGAAGTGCATTGTTTGTTCCTTAAAATTATAGAGGATGTTATTTAATCCTACCAACCATTCGACTCCTAGTACAACATTGCAACCTCCTAACAACACCAATGCGTTCATAATGAACTGGATACCTTTGCGTTATCCTTGTAAAGTTCATGTAGCATTTCTTGCATTCTAGTCGCAATCCCCTACCTACAGTAATGGATATTGGTTCAATATGTCTAACATCACAGCCACATTTCTTCACAATTGATGCATCCACGAAATTGTGAGTGCTACCATTGTCCATTAGGATATGAACTTCCTTTTTTTGGTACATTTCCATTAATCTCATTTGTTTAAAGTTCCATTCCTTTGATAATCCTATCATTGCTTGCATTGATACATTAGGACAATCCGCTTCTCTTCGATCTTCCACGCACTCAGCATCAACTCCTTCCGCTGTAGTTCTCGTTGACTTTTTGTCTCTAACAATCACATAGATTTGTAGTTGTTTCTTGTTGCACATGTAGCTTGAGTTATATTTGTCATTACACCAAAAATAAATCCCTCGCACTTGTTTTTCACCAAAAATAAATTCGTTCTATTTTGTGAATTTAAGAATAGTTTTTGGCTCTTGAGTTATGCTTCTATCATATTCTTTATGTTTTCTTTGATTGTACACAATTCAGCGCCCCTTGTATGTTTCACCATTGATTCAGTTCTAGAACTGACTACTCTAATACCAATTGCAATATAGTTTTAAATAATTCGGTTCATGAAGAGAGGGAAAAAGAAGAAGATATGAAAATCCCAAGAGGTTATCTAAAGAAAGAAATAACCGATTCTTTTTTTGCTTGCCTCATTTAATTTAATCGCTGCGTAGTATTAAGTACACGTAAAAGAAATTATAATGATGCTAGTATTGGGCTACATTCGGTTACTTTACCTAAACGACGAATCTCATGCCTAATAACTATTGCTGTCGTTTCCATTAACATCTTTAATTCTTTGAATTTCCAGCGGCATGATCTGTCTTCTTCGTTAATTCCTGTAACAAATAATGTAGGAGGGCTTTCTGTTCCATCAAATTAAGGTCGCACTGGATCGAAGTAAGGCTTTGAATGTCCCCTACACTGGAAAAACTCGTTGTTAACTCAGTGAAAACAGCTATATCTTTTCCAAACTCTGGAGACAACAGTTTCTAAGCTCACATTGAGCTGCTGCATCTAGGCAATTTGACAACAAAGGAACAACATATTCTTCAAGTCGGCTAGTGATCTTATCTCCCGTCCACTGCTCTGATTTACAGAGATCATAATGACCGAAGGGATAAGGAAGTAGATGTTCTGCCTTGATGGAATATCTATGGAATATCTAGAAGCATAAAGCTTTTAGTGCCTCTCAAAGGCCATTCATGGTCCCCGGTCCATAGACATTGGTTAGTTGACTATGTATTACAACCCAACTTGTGTATTTCTTGTTCCCTTTTCTCTTAATACAGTTCACTTTTGAACCATCTAAGGCTGTTCTAGTTTCCTTACAACGTCCAAAATTTACTCAATTTTAAAGTAAGAGAAAAGAATCAAAAGAAATACCCAAAAAAACTTAAACGAGACGCGAACCTCGTAGAACAAGAATATGATTCAGAAAGAACGTAGCGAGGAGGTCAACAGATCATATGATACTAAACATCACAGTCCTCATCCTTTCATCAGTATCATAATTAATAGAGAAGAAAAAAAAAAAAGGGCAGAATAGACTAAAAGAACATCAAACTCAAAAGTGAAGAAGAGAGAAGAACGGTGAGACAGGCGGAGCAATTGACCAATTTAAAAGCTTTTGGGAGTTTGAAGCCCTAACAAGGAAGGTAAAGACGCAGCTATCCGCCGCCGCAACACAATGCTTTTGGGCCACAATTCTGGTGGGCCTTCAAGACGCCTACCCAAAACTGCGGGCCGTTTTGGTGATTAGAAAATTTGCGAATCAGTGTCGTTAATTTTTTATGTGAAATCCTAATTCCATTGATGTTGTAACAAGAAACTGTGTTTTTTAAGATTGTCGCCACGTAAAGGCACAACATAATAAATATAAGACACAATTTTTACTTATATGTTGCTTTATTTTTCAGTTATTTTGACTTAAACTCAATTCTATTGATTTTGTACTGTACCAATTGAAAAACGCTATAAAACTTAGCTCAAGGGTATCAGTTATCGGTACCGATCAGTATCAACGATTTCGCATGGTAGCAGTCGGTATTTAAAATATCGGTCGAATACTACCTGACACCATTTAAAAATAAATACCGCCCGATTATTGTCTGATACATTTTTAAAAATTGGGGAACCATTTTGCCCAAAAAAAACTTAATCGGTGCTCCCCATACCTTGACTATCTGCTTCTAATACCCTTTCTCTCTCAGTTTTCCTCTTCGACAGGGACTCTCCTATCCCTGTCCGATGACTATCCTCATAGCCACCACCTTCTATTGCACCACGCATCTTCACATATTGGAATACACATGTTGTAGGAGAAAGTAGGTAGTGAGAAAATGCAAAGTGGCACATATGGGAACACACATGTTGCAGGAGAAAGCATGCAGTGAGAGAAAGCAAAGTGGTATAGCTCAAGACAGTTTCTAGCAGGGAAAGCTGCATTCAGTCCACCTAATAAAAAAGAGAGATGAGATTTTATTGTGATAGTCGGCCTATTTGAAGACTTGGAACCTTCATTCTCTTTGAGAAATGGAGGATGTGCACTAGGGATAAGAGAGGAGAAAATTAAAGAAAGTTACAGAGAAATGCTTTCCATGATAACTAGCTAAGTTTTCTTTTTGAAATAGCATAGATATGTGTTGGTCAGTGACGCTTGGATTGGTTCTTCTTTAAAGCATTTGAAATAAAACTTGCCACCCAATTTCATTGATATACTATAAATGTTCAATAAAAAAGCTACAATATAATGGATGTATATGTACAAAATTTACTGAATTATGATTTTCCATGATAAGGATCTTTTAGTTGGAAGATCATAAATTTGGTTTATGTTATAATTTTAAAAGATTAGAGATTATATTATAAATTTAAAAAAATTATCCAAAATGATACCCGATATTAACCAGTATTGTACTAGAACCAAATCTGATGATTGATTAATACTAATACGGTGATTGATTAATGCTTTCTAATTCACTATATTCAATCAAAAGTAAATTTGTAGATTTTAATTGCAATATCCTTATTAGATGTAATTCTTAATATTTTATTTTAATTTAAAAAGTAAGTTGATGTAGAACGAGCACAAGATACATCAAACTAGTTGCTATAACCCATAATATTAAAAAAATTTAGCTATTGAAATTTGAGTTTTGAGTTTGAGATTTCAATTTAGTTGTTAGAATTTCAAGTTTAGAATACCTGAAAATTTAGAATTTGATAAGATTAGAATTTTAGGCTTAATATTTCTAGAATTTTAGAGTTTTAGTTGTTAGAAATTCATGTTATGAGTTTTGAAACTTTAGTGAGGTAAACAAATAATGAAGAGTAGAGAATTATGAATCACTCTTAGAGACTAATAATTACTTTTAGAAAAAACATCACCAAATTGTAATTGAAAAATCAAATTTATAATAAAAAAGGAAACATGATTTTTTGATTGAAAGACTAAATACTCACGTACTCACGTATATATAAAAAATTCTCGAAACTCTTATTCTAACACTAAAAGGATTCTTAATTAAAATATCGAATACATAATTCAATATATTCTAATAAAAATTCTAATCTTAAATAATTTTAAATCAGAAACAGTTACAATAATATATTTAACATATTCTTACTTCCTATTTAATAAGAAAACTTAGTACAAAGTATAATTCAGCGCTTGTTGTCTTTATTGCCACCTTAATTCTCCATTTTTATCGTAACAAACTATAGCTTGTGATTGAGTGAGTTGCCCTCTTTTATTTCTTTTATAAACTTTAAACTCTTTTGTATTAATTTTCTTCTACTTATTTAACGTCATCCTAGATGTAGAATATGACAAATATTGATTATACAAGTCTACATTCAATTTTTGTATTTTGTAGTATAAAATTGAAGCCTTGTTAGAAATTACTTATCCTTTCTTTAGTTATTGTTATCCTTACTTCTTAAAAGATGTAATTACTCTATAGTTGTTTCAATATGCCACCTAATTCCTTGTACTGATATTCCAAACATATAGTTTATTGTCTTCTAAACTTAACTTGACATATTTGCCATAAAGGTAAAATATATTATGACAATTAGATTTAGAAATATTTCCATAACAAAACCATATAACTTCTTTACTATGTAGGCATCAAAAATGTAATTATTGTTTCTTCTTATAATCAAACGCATTAATTAGCCATTATTGCAAACTTTTGACTTTGCAATGACGCTCATAATTTCTTTATTCATATGTGTTAATTTTGTGTCCTCGTTTGAATCTACTTCTTTTTCGTCACCCATTACATCAAAATCTATATTAATTTGATTTGTTATTCTCTCAACTCCAGGGGTGTCATCAAGTTGCCATCCACCATACGCTAAAACCCTTGGTACTTATAAGTTTATCTTTTAAGCCCCCTATTACGTTAATTTAGAATACAAACTTGTTATTTTAATCAATTGTACTATTTTTGTCTATGTTCCATTTGTTTTGATTTTTTTAGGTGTTTTAATTTGTGGTTTAAATGTTTTAAATTCATTATTCAACTTTTTCAGATTTAAGGTTTGCCAAAGATTCCACATTCTCTCACTTTCCTTCAACTTTAAAGCTCGAATGATCTCTTATTGTCAAACTCCTTATGTCATTAAGTACGTAAGCACCTTCTATATATTGACTAAATAATTTTATTTTTTTTATAACTCATATTCCCAATCTTATGTTTAGAGTGATCATATAAACTTTAGTTATAGATGGGATAGTCAGTAGAATTACTTTCTTGATAGTATGCCAGACACACAATAATTCCTGTATAGACTAGAAGCTTCTTATCATGACTTAGGTACATCTCTGGAAGACTTATTTAATATTATGACTGCTAACAATATTCAACTGCAACATAATATGTAGTAGTTTAAACAGAATATTAAACAAAGTGTCCAACAGTTCCAGTAAGAAATGATGTAATTCCAACAAGATCCAAGGTCTGGAATCCAAAACGTGACAAGCCAGATGGGTCAATTTGATGAAGCTCTCAATCGCCTTGAATCACAAAATGAAGAGAAGCAACCATCTCAACCAGAGGTGTACCCAAGGGACATTAGTGTGGAGACCTTACAAAGTGAAGAGGGGCTTGAGAATCTTGAGTGTACTACTCAAGGAATTGCTTACGTCGAAGAAATGGAGAAGGAGCTTGAACCAAAAAAGGATGCATCTTTTAGCTCAAAGGTAAATACTAAATTCCAATTCGTTGTTAAGACTAAATTTTTACCTTTACCTAATAGGTTAAAGAAATTGAACGAGGATGAACAAGGTGAAAGGTCATTCGAAATATTTCCCGAAAGCATGTACTCAGTAGAGATTGGGATTCTGAAGATAAGGAATATTTTGAATATGATGGATTATCAACCAAGGCCCTATTATGAACAACCTCACATGGAAGTGGCTTAAACTGTGACACCAGAAGATCATAATTTCGTCACGTGAGGAAAAAACATAGAGTTGAGCCATCGAAATTAAACAAAAGCACTTCTTAGTAGGCAACCCAAGGGAAGTTAATTTCTTTTCTTTACATTTTCACATTTTTCATATGAATTTTTTAAGTTTGCTTGCTTTTATTTTGCTTATTTTTAAGTTTTCAACAAAATGAGAGGGAGAATTGTTAGACCCCGTTATCGGAGTCTAACTCCTGCCTACTCTGATACTAACACTTTCGGGCCCCGTTTTCGGAGTCTAACCTTCAGAAAATCATGAGACTTATCATTATCGGGTCATCTTCTCAAAACTCCCCTTTTTTAGGCTTAACTCAGCTTTTAGAACAGTCGACTACTACTATGGTAGTCGAATAGTCCACTTATCCCTTTCAACTTGAATACCTCGAGGATTTGTGTTGGTGAGTCCACACTTTACACATACACCTGCTTCGGGGCTATTAGTATAGCTTTTCCTATAGGCATCCAAACTAGGGTTTCTTTGGATAGATTGAAAGAGGACTTCAAGAGCTACAACTTTTATGAAGACTTCAAAGGCAAATTTTATCTTCTGAAGGGTCGAAAATAGGGCAGAAGATAACTATGAACAGTAACCCAGACGATAGCGCGAACAGTGACACAGACGAAGCCTGTGAATAGTAACACAAACGATTCTCTGTGAATAGTAACACAGACTAAGTCTGTGAATAGTAAAACAGACGATACTCTATGAACAGTAACACAGACGAAGTCTATGAACAGTAACACAGACGATTCTCTATGAACAGTAATACAGAGGATACACTTCAACTCAAATAACTTCTTAATTCCTTATAATCCTCAGCCTATGATCTATCCTCTGTGGTTGACTTTTATCTTTTGGGTTGACCACTTATCGTCTGTGGTCTATCCTCTATGTTCTATCTTCTATGTGATGACGTGTCTTCTGTGCTCTGACGTCATCACAGACGATACTTCAACTCTCCATTCATCCTTTCCTCTATGTTCTATCTTATATGTGATGACGTATCCTCTGTGTTTTAACGTCATCACAGAGGATACTTCTACTCTTCATTCCTCCTTGCCTCTGTGTTTTGATGTCATCACAGAGGATACTTCTACTCTTCAATCCTCCTTGTCTCTGTGTTCTGACATCAGCACAGAGGATACTTCTTCTTCTAAATTTTCCTAACCTCTGTGTTGTGACGTCATCACAGACGATATTCTTCCTCTGTATATTTCCTTTGCATCTACCTTATTTAATGCAATACATTATCCTTCTCAACTACTCTCATTTATTCCAAACTTATGTCAGAATCACCCACACGTAAACATTAATCGCTTCTCACACCTTAAAATTATTGGATCAACACATGCAACATAAAACTTAACCGTAATCATAATCATGCAAGGAATCATATATATATATATATATATTTCATTCATCTCCAAAATGTATATTTTTTTTACAAGGCTTTAATAACCTTACAAGTCATAATACATTAGAACTCTTAGACTAATAAAAATTGAAAGGTGGCTAAAGCCTTAGTTCTCAAAATCAATCTTAAGAATTACAAAAGAACATTTGCAGACTGGGTGCTGCCTTGTATCCTGAATTACTCACTTTCTTATGCTTCACTTGAATTGGACAGAATTTGGAGGGGTTGAGCTTAAAACTCGTGGGTAACAAGTTTATAACTTAGAAACAAGCAAAAAACCTTTTTACATAAATAAAACATATTCAGTTACAAACCATGCATGCATTCATCTTGTCAAACAAATCATGAGCACATCAAAATGGTTTGCGTGAGTCCGAATTCATGACGCACTACACATTTGCATATAATGGTTCTGTGTAGCTGCAAACTTGAGGGAGTCCTTGGAGGTGCTTCGTGCCGCTAGCGGGCAGGTAAGAGAAGCCTATTCTTGGCCCAACATGCACGTGACGATTTTTGAGGGATTACTACAAAACCACATAACATATATATTTCATGATCTTGAAAACTTACTGTCCAAAATGGCAATTCTTGAAAAATTGTTTTTCATATCCGAAACATGGTTTCATAAAGTTTGCAACTTTTAAAGAAAATATTTTTGTATGTAAAACATGCAGGAACATATGAAACTTTGTGTTAAACCAAACAAGAACAAACAAATGCACCTTTTTGCTATAATCGAAATCATTGAAAGAAAAACATTTATGGCGTATTGCTTCATCATAAAACTGTAACCCACCTTAAAAATCCTTGCTTGCTTAGGTATCGGACTTAAGGATGCCTTTCCTCTTGATTCCTTTGACTCTCTTGAACCCCTCCTTGATTTCCTTCATAAAGACACAACTCCCGTTCAATAAAAATCTGGATTGGACTAACCCATAGTGCGCATTCACTAAAATGAATTATGGAATACTTAAATCCATTCATTTCCCAAGCTCTTTGAGCCAAAACTCATCCAAAAGTCCAAAAGACTTAACGTGAACTTACCTTGAATCTTCACCAATGAAAGAGATGTTTGGCTCAAAAGAGAGCTCTTCTCTTCCCCTTTCTTTTTCTCTTCTTGAACAACACCGAAACCACTCTTGAAGACAAAGAAAAGATTGAAATCTAGAATGGTCTTCTTTCTTCCCCCTCTTTTCTCCTAATACGACTCTCTCTCTCTCTTCCTTTCTTCAATTCACTTTTTTCTCTCTTCTAATTTCAAGACAAGTCTTCTTTCTTCCTTTTTCTACTCGTAATGCTTGCACAATGTCCATTTTGCCCTTACTTAAAAAAAAACTTATGTTCTTTCATCCTTAAGGGACTTGCCTAAAATACCCCTTATGCCAATTTACCACCTTAAACTTT
>JANZXR010000172.1:26029095-26062452 GCA_027575705.1 Erythroxylum echinodendron | reverse complement strand
CTAAAAGTTGATGCTCTTTTAGATTTTTTCAGTGAGTGGTAGGCAGTCTAAGTAACTGAGTCTTTTGGCAGAAACAGATAACCACAGATAAAGTGGTGGAGGAGATTTCATCTACATATCACTGATTATTGCAATATGAAATTCCAAAGAAGAATCACCTTTAAAAATTAGGAAAATTCTTCTTTTGAAGTTTATTTGCAGTCCAGAATGTCTTTTAAAAATGTCTAGAGATTTGATAAAGGTTCGAATGCTCTCTAATTTAAGATTACAAAATAGAGGAAGGTCATCTCTGATAGTTGTACAATAATGTATGTTTTTCTAAGTATTTGACATGTGTTTCTTGCATAATAGGTTGTTACTATTATGTTTTAGGATTTATTTTGTATTTTTTTGTTTAGTTTGATATTCATAGTTATTCTTTTATGTTTGATGTTGATTTAGGGTAAGAATTGATCATTTTGATATGGGAATGGAGGGTGGCCATCTCCATAATTGAGCTAAAGACTAAGAGAGGAGAACAGAAGTGGAGGATTTATAACACAAGATTCCACGATCGTGGGATTAATGCCAATTCTCACAATGGTGGGATGCCTAGCCCGAAGATACATGCGGGTTTGATTCTCAATCCTGCACTTTTCTAGATTCTCACACCTTGATACCAAATTTAAAAACCTTTATAATAGTTCATTAGTTACACCTCAATTGTACACTAATTATACTTTAATTCCTCATCAATATCATCTTCAATTCTAACTCAAACTTATTCAATTTATAGCTCACAAATTATTGTCTTTCATGCATCAAAAACTAAACCAAAAACTATCATTGAAACATTGTTTTCCAAAACTCATTTCATCATCAATATCATATCTATTCCATTCCATTCCAATTCATTCATCATCATCATGCTATTAAACCATGTCATAAAGGTAAGATGTCTACCTGCTTGTTAAGCTCTAATTCTACCTCAAAACATTAAGTTAGTCAAGCTCTCCATGCTTGCAAAATCAACACAAATTTAGGGTAAAAAGGAATTGGTTTTCAGCAAGGATGGAAGATAACAATAGCTAGTTCTTAAGCTATCTTGTAAAGAATAAAAGTCTAGCTTAGATGTAACAATTAAGAAGGATTAAACCAAAATGTAGAGAAGCAAAATAGGGGTAATTTTCATTGGAGAGCAAGGAAGAAGGTAAAGAAAGTTGCAGCAGAAACTTGTTACAATAACTTTATGCAATTAAGTGCAAGGTGTCTTCAACCTTCATTGACATATGTCATTTAGCATATCTTCCATTTGTCCATATGCTTCCATTTGTCTCCTAATTGTTGGTTCATATGTCACACATTAATTGGTCCACTTGTCACCCTATAATTGTTCAATTTGTCAATTGATTACTAGTCCATATGTCACTTACTTAACTATGCCAAATGTCACTCAATTATAGGCTTAATTATCCTAATTTTTCATATATGAAATAGTCTTGTAACTTGGCATTTCATCAAGACTAAATGTACAAATTAATTTACCAATCTCCCAATTAGGACAATTAATTCCAAGTTGCTAATTATAATCGGATAATTCTTATCATTAGTAAACTAAAGTATAAGACATTGGAAAAGCACATTCACATCTCAAATCACATTCATTTTAATTTCATACACCATAATATGTCAACTGAGTGCCAATTGCCTAAATCACAATTTATGCGTGTATGTTCATTTTATGCATTTGAACACAATTATCAAATCATGACATGGATATACAATTTTTGGTCTATATGATTCCACTCATAGGACTCACTAGTCTAACACTTTAAATTTCTCAACAAATAGAGAGACAAGATGCTATAATTCTCCGCCTCTTTAAGCCATTTTGTCCTCAAAATTCTTAACTAATTGATTCCACAGATGAGGGTAATATTGTTTTATATTTTTATCAATCTCACAATTGACTATTTTTCTAGAATGATTTTCTCCATTCATTTGATTTCCTACGATTTCTTATCAACTTATCCTGATGTTTGACAATTTTTATTTGTTTCTCCACACATATCAAATTATTTACAAATCTTAGTTTTCTGAATTGATAACACACTTATCAAATTTGACTGGTACCTTATGAACATATTAATATAGAATACATTGTGGACCTAGTTTCCTTTATCAATATTAATAGTGTCATCTTAAATTTAGGAACCAAATAACACGGTTTGGATACTTTATAATAAAAAAAATACATGTACTCTCTGTAATATACTCAGTTTCTCATGCCTGACCCCCATATTTATCTTACTTCAATATTTACTTCTAGTTTTCTCAATAATCATTCATTTTTAGAAATGGAACATTTGGCTTATATGACACTATTCAGAGAAAATCTTTATCAAAAAAAATTTCTCTCCTCAATCATTTGTATTGTTTATATAATCTTTCCTAGTCAACTATGCTCATCATCACTTTTCAGCCATTTATAATACCTTAATAAGACATATTACTATCATCTCTTACATGATCAGGATGTTCTAGATATTAATGCTCAATGAAGTAGTAGGCATGTTTATTTCCTCTTATGCTTTGGCATGTATCATCATGATCATTACATCCTATCTAGAGATTTATTTTTAAAAGTCACCAATTTATATTTTATGCTAATAATTCCTTGATCTCAATTGATTCTATATAACATTTAAACATTTTATGAATATAAAAAAGTTATTTCTCCTTAGTAGTTACTATTTCAATATCTCTACATAAATCCATGCTTCCATTGCACTAATTTGAGTTATCTCAAAATTTTAACTATGAGGACTAAGACTTGAGAGCATTTAATATGTCATATATCATTCCTTATACCATATCCAAACATATAATACATATGTGCTTAGTAACATTATTCACTAAGGTAACCATATTTTAGATATGCACTTATAATAACTGATCAACTTAAGCTTGAGGTTTTCTACAGATATTGCTATTATTTATTTTATTTTCCATAAGCATGTTCTCCATTATTTCGTACTATAAGTTACTTAATCATCATAAAATTATGATCTCATATTTACTGATATAACCTTATACTAAATCATAAACTCTTAAAACAATAATTATACAATCATTTCAAGTCTAAGTTTAACCACTCAAGATCGTAATAATGTTATTTTCTTTCAACTTTGCCTGTACACTTTTCAATCTTGTCATTTTATGTATATCTCATTCAATCCACCAAAATGTTTTCACATTCATATCAATTCAAAGTATATAACCATAACACAGTACTGATTTAATTTTCGTTGATATAATCATAATTACAAATACACTGAGTCTTTTTCTAACATATCGAGCCATGTAGCATTTCTTATTTCTAGATATCTGCAAACTTTCATTTTTCTTACACTCTGACAAATCATCATTTCTTAATAGTTTAGACTTTTTAATGAATGTTCATGCATATGACTTATGTAAAAGCAACTCAGAATGGGGATCAGTTGCCACTGTATGCTATGACATGTTTGAGATGCATGTACCTTGACATATATTTTAAAAAATGTCACATAAGATACTAAATCTGGGCTCTGATACCAATATGTAACACACCACTCTTAAAGAGCATATACTCCAGCGTATTGATGATATTTCAAGAACATACTCTACGAGGATGGCACATTAAGACAGTCAAATCAAATCATTACAAAATTTTGCTCAAACATCAACACATTTTCAAAAATCAATAATCATTAGGCCCATTTCATTTACAAACATATTCGGTCATAAATGTCATTACACTTCACAATCCACTTATACATTAGACAATAATTGTGGAATACAAATCTTAATACAATAAATTGAAGACATGTGCAGAGGCAAATTGATCTCGACCACTAACCCCTGTCTGATTGTAGTGGCTATACTCCAATTAGTCATAGCTAGATATCTGCATAACCTAAAAGACAACTTTGCAATTTTGATGAGTTTTGTGAACTCAGTGGGTGAACCATCCTCGATGTATTCACTCAACTCATATTTATAAAGACAATACATATTTTGATTCAACATTTTATACATATCACTTTATGTTTCATCATGCCTTATCAAAAATTGAACTTGCATAAGCATACTGGGTAAATTAAGATATCATATCACAAAACATTCTCATTTACCTTTCATCTGTAATCAATCATCTGATACATGAGGAAATGTATGTAAATGCACATATGACTCTATTCATTTTTATTTTGTTATGACCGAGCACCTATTACTATTCCATATCCGTTATGGATATCAAGCTCATTTTAGATACTGTCCCATACCCCTTGTGGATATCGGGCTCATTAATCATGAAGATAGTGACTTTACATACAGAATTTTGAGCTTTAAGTTCTTTTAGACTAGCCACTCTAGTCACAGCACCTTTATTTGATCATCCATATCATGTAATGAAATGCATGAATTCACATATATCGCACTTTTAGTAGCTTTCATTCATTTCAGATACAATCACTTTCATATTCATCAGACATAGGTTTGGCATTTAATAATTTTTTGAGAATACAGATATCTTTTAGATTTATAAGCAATCAGAACACTTCTAATACATTCCCAAATATCAAACACCTCGGACCATTAATGTCTGAAATTATCAATGATATCAATCACAATTTAATAACAAAAATTTAAGCAAAAATAAATTAATCCTAATGAAAATCATTTAGGTTGACTTACAGTACGCTCCAAATTATCCATTGCTTTTATGATCTAGAAACGTCTAGACAGTGATGTTCAATCTTGTGTATCTATCTTTATGCAATACACACATATTTCACATATCATTAATTTGTCAATCATATGATTACTCAATAATTCACATTATATATATATTGACTTTCTACGTATGTATCCTTATTCACAATTCTTGATCATTCAAACATCATAACTTATACCCTAAGTACAGTTGATCATGCTAAATTCATTTACCATACATTTACTAACTATTTTCTAGCATTACAATATTCACATAATTCCCAATTCTCGTTCATTCCTTCCTTAATGCATTATTTAGATCTTTTGGGATACATTTGCATTCAAACGAACATTTTCACTTCTTTAACACTCCCATAATTCAAACTTAGATGCATTGATATCAAATAATCTTTTCCTTAAGGTATAACATCAATTAACAAATTCAATTTATCAAATAATCTAATCAACTTATCAAGCATCAATCTAGGTTTTTTTCAAACCTTAATCAAGTCCAAATACACAAAACACCTCAATTGTACACTAATTATACTTCAATTCCTCATCAATATCATCTTCAATTCTAGCTTGAACTTATTCAATTTACAACTCACAAATCATTGTCTTTTATGCATCAAAAACTAAAACATGATCTATCATTGAAACGCCATTTTCTAAAACTCATTTCAACATCAATATCATATATATTCCATTCCAATTCATTTATCATCATCATACTATTAAACCATGTCAAACAGATAAGATGTATACTTACTTGTTAAGCTCTAATTCCATCTCAAAACATCAAATTAATCAAGCCGTCCACGCTTGCAAGATCAACACAATTTTAAGGTAAAAAGGAGTTAGTTTTCTGCAAGGATGGAAGATAACAGTAGCTGGTTCTTAAGCTATATTATAAAGGATAAAAGTCTAGCTTAGATGTAACAATTAAGCAAGGATTAGATAAAAATGTAGAGAAGGAAACTAGGGGTAATTTTTGGGGGAGAGCAAGGAAGAATGTGAAGAAAGTTCCAACAGAAACTTGTTACATTAACTTCATGCAATTAGGTGCAAGGTGTCTTCATCCTTCATTGACATATGTCATTTGACATGTCTTCCATTTGTCCATATGCTACCATTTGTCTTCTAGCTATTGGTCCATATGGCACACATTAATTGGTCCACTTGTCATTGCATATTTGTTACATTTTTCAATTAATTACTAGTACATATGTCACTCATTTAACTATGTCAAATGTCACACAATTATAGGCTTAATTGTCCTAATTTTTCATGTATCAAATAATCTTTCCACTTGGAATTTTTCCAAGATTAAATGTACATATTAATTTACTAATCTCCCAATTATGACAATTAATTTTAAGTTGCTTATTATAATCCACTAATTATTGTCATAGATAAACAAAAGTACAAGACATTGGAAAAGCACATTTACATCTCAAATCACATTAATTTTAATTTCATACCTTGAAATAGGTCAATTTAGTGCCAGTTGTCTAACTCACAATTTATGTGTGCATGCTCATATTATGCATTTGAACACAATTTGAAATCATATCATGGATGTACCATTTCCATTCTATATGATTCCATTTAAGGGACTCGTTAATCTAACACTTTAAATTTCTCAACAATTAGAGAGACGGGATGCTACACATACGACTTGTATACTTGCAATATAGCAAAAAATAAAACATATGTTTATGGCGCCATTGTTGGGGATTGCAATTTTAACGTCTTACACAATTTGAATTCTTTTGATTTAAGAAGTGTGATTTTTTTTCGTGTGTGATTACAATTTAATTAAAATAAATTATTTGAAATTGCAATAAACTAATAAAATTAAATAATCGACTAGGTGAAGCTAGTAATAAGAATGAGGTTAATCAATAATGGAAACGTAGAGTTATTTTATCCTTGTTTTGCCTTCCCTTTATCTTGTTAATCCAATTATGCTTAATCCTATATATCCTAAGCATTTGATTATCCTCTCTCAAGTTATAATCATGTAATCCCAATTGAAATAGATAACAATAAAGTTGCAACCTCTCGATGCACAAAACTACTCTTAACTATTCAATTCGATTTGGAAAAATCATAAGGATAACTAACTCATAATTAAGATCTCTCTTCAGTTGTTTATTAATTTGATATTTGTAGGTATGTTAAGGTTTTAACTTTATTTATGAAACTTAGCAAATATAACTTTGACTTGATGTCCTAATTTCTTATCAAGTATAAGCATAACAAATATTACAAGGCAATATTATATTAAATTCAAAAAGAATGAAGTTAAAGAAAACAATTCAAGAATAAAAACAAACATGGATCTAGAGGTCTATAATCATGTTTAACATCAATTAATTGAAATTGACATCCAATAAAAGGAAATATAAGAAAAGAAAAGTAAAAAAATCGTTTTATATGATGATTTTGAAATTCTAGAAAATTGGAATTGATCTTGATGTCTCCACTTTGACCTCCTTGTTTTTGATGTTTAGCCCCTGTTATGTTTTTCTTTACCTTAAGTCTTTCTTGATCCTTCTAAGGTTCTTCCTATGGTTTTCCCACTTATTTTACTTCTAAAAATAGCCACGAATCGTTATAAGTACAAAAGAGTCGTGACTTGAAAAGTTGTTTATTATCGTGCATCCTATCTAAACTCTCTGTCATGATCGTGTGATAGGTGTACATTATAGGATGTTTTTCTAGGTGTTTTTAAAGTCTTTTCTTATATGATAATCATGTTTTTAGGACTTAGAATAGTGTTTTTATTAATGTTTGTATGTGTTTTAATTATTTGATTTATTTACAGAAATAATTTTGTCTTAATTTTATGATTTAAGGGATTTTTGATATGTTTGAGAGTGAATGCAAACTTGAAATTGAAAAACAGAGAAAATTTAGAAGTATGAAATAATGCAGAAGAGCGAATTCCAATGAATTTCAGCTTTTCTGACTCATGAGTCTTTTGCATTTTGGATTTTTATAACTGTTTTTGGAACCAAATTAAGATAAGAAACTTTATAAAGAAACCTAAAAGCCTAAAAAAGTATTTAAGAGCAAAAGAAACATGAAGATAAAAGGAAAAGGACACCAAATTAAAAAAGATCAATAAGAGACATCAAGAGAAGCATCAGAAAATCCAGATTTACAGATCAAGACACTTTTTTCTTTCTCTTCTCTTCAATTATTTCATTAGTATTAATAAGATGTTAAACATGATTATAGTTTTCTAAATCTATATTAGGGATTGTTCTTGATTTGTTTTATTAAACCTTGTTCTTGTTAAATTCAATTGATATATCAATGCTTTGTGATAATTGTTATATTTATACTTAGTTATAAATTGAGAGAATGAATCTACATGTATTAAGGTGGGCAACGAGAGTTAGTAGCTTAATAAACCTATAACTATTAGATTAATTAACAATTAAAGAGAGACCTTAATTCTGAATTAGTTATCCTTACGATTGCTTCAATCTAATTGAATTATTAGGAGTAGGAAGATTATAGTTTTATTAATTTGAATTAAATTAGGATTACTTGATTAGATCCCAAGAGATGGTAATCAAAACCTTTGGATACTTAGGATCGAGCTTAATTAGATCAAAAAGATAAAGGGAAAGCAAAATAAGGATAGAATAATTCCTAAGTCTCTAACTTTGATTAGCCTTATTTTATTGGCAGCTTAATTATTTACTTGTTTTGTTTTATTAGCTAATTTAAATTTATTTATTTATTTTAGTTCAAATCATATTTAGTACCTTAAACAAAATTTTTATTCAACTTTTTTGGTGTCTATTAGTCCTTATGAGGATGATACCTTTTGTATAATAGGTTATGTTTTGTACACTTGCGATATTAAAAGTTTTCCATATAAAACTTATAACCATCATGTATAGGTAAGAGGCCTATCCCCCTATAACTAACATGTATGATCATAAAAAAATCATGCTTGTATGTTTTGTTTGTTTTCTTGTTTTAGTTTTGCTTAGGTACATGCAAAGATTTAACGATGAGGATGTTGATAGTTATAAAAATTAGTATGTTTTCTAGGTGTTAAAGTATGTTTTTAAGTTTTTTCTTTTATGATAATCATATGTTTAATACTTAAAATTATGTTTTGTTAGCTTTTTTTATGTCTTAATTGTTTGATTGTTTTAGAGAAAGGATTTGGTCTTAGTATTTATAGTTGTGCATTAGTGTGAGTTTTTCTAAGTATTTGGCATGTGTTGAATAATAAATTATTATTGTTGTGTTTTAGGATTTTTTAATGTTTTTGTTTAGTTGGATATGCAATGTGTTCTTTTATGTTTGATGATGATTTAGGGTAAGAATTGATTATTTTGATGTAGGAATAAAGGTTGGCAACTTTGTGAGTGAGCTAGAGATAAAAAGAGGAGAAGAGAAGAGGAAGCATTATAATGCAAGAACCCACAATCGTTGGAATCATGCCAATTCTGACCCGAGGACATATGGGAGGTGCACTTAAGTTTTAGGTTTTGATGACTATATAAGGAAAAACCAATTGATGGAAAAAATGTTAAGCATCATGTAAAATAACCACTTTGAGTGAAAAAAAAAAGGTTTGGAGTCTTAAAAGAGGTGGAGATTCAAGATTTATCATTCACAATTGGGAAAAGAGCATACCAACACCGAAATTTCCATATTTGGCCAAAGAAGAGAAGGAGTTCTCTTTATTTAATTTTCTGTCATTTTCCTTGGATGATGGATTATTTTTTAAATGGGGATGTTATATACACCATAAGTGGTTGATTTATATTTCGAACTAGCTTTTGAACTATCGTATTAAACTCCTATTTTATTGATTTGAATGATAGATGTCTTTGATGAAAGTTATATATATATATATACACCATGCAATATATTGAGTTGGGTTATTTGTGAAGAGTTGTATAATAAGAGTTCGCATTCTATAGAACTACATTCATTGAGTTAATTGATTAGTTGAAAGAGAGATCTTGGCTAATTTAATTGATCACCCATAGTATAACTTAATAACTAGATAAATTGGTGGAGTGATTTGGTAGATCGAGAGATTGCTTAATCATCTTCATTTAATTTGGCTAGGGACAATTAATTACACCTTAAGAAAGGGTAGTTAATGCATTTGGACATTTAGGTGAGACATAATTCAATTAATAAAATAGGAGGGAGACAAGGTACGGAAAAAGTGATCTCTAGTTATTAAAACCTTGAATTCCAATTTTTTGTATTTTGGTGTTATCAATTGTTCATTCTTAGTCATTTAATTTTAATTTAATTTTCCAGTTTCTTTTCATTAAAATTTGGTTCTTAAACAAAGATCAATCTAAATTAAGTGGTGCCTAAGTATTAATCCTTGTGGGATCGATTTTTGCTTAATACTACAAGTCACAACCAATATATTTGTAGTTTTGAGCATAAAATTAGTAATGTGTTTCACAATCAACAGTTTTTTGGCGCCGTTGCTGAGAATTGTTTGTTTAGGATCTTCTTTAGTTTATATTAATTTGATTTAAAAGCTTTTAATACTTTTCCTTGTGTATTTTTAGGCACATAAACACAAGGAACATGCGAAGAGTGATAAAATTTAGTGAAGAGAGTTATTCGTTATCACAAGACACGAAAGAGAGTTAAGAAGAGCAAAGTGTGAAGAGATTACACAAAGAAATATAGCAGAAGAATGAGAGCAAGGAGGAGCTAAGAGGACATTGATAGACTTTATGAGGCTAGGATTCAGTCCTTAAGGAGTTGCAAGGCCAGCAATTCAAGATAATAATTTCGAGATTAGAACAGTGTGCAATTCTATAGGCTATCCAATGAAGATCTATATTGTAGCGCCCCCTTACCGCAGGGTACACACCGGGATGCCTGTAGGTCATTCCGGTACATATCCTACAATAAGGGTGAGCTACGATTAATCACTACAATCAGCCCACATGGCATCACATTAAGCTTTAACAGTAAAGCATTAATAGAAAGTCACAATTTTTTTTTTACTTAACTTCTTCCTCATTTCATTCCATCAAAACAAGATTTTATACATTTATCATCTTGTACAGTCTGTACAAAAATCCAAAAGCCTAGTACAACATGCTACATGAAAGAGGAAAAATACATTAAATCTATCTAGGTCATCCCAAAAGTCCCAGCTGACTGGCCTGTGAGCCATGACCTCTCTCGCCAACACGATCTATACGGCTAGACAAGTCCCTCTGGAGCTAAGAGTCTACTCTTGGTCCTGAAAAATATGTTGCAATTTTGGGTGAGTTTTCGAACTCAGTGAGGTAACCATCATCGATGGTTCACTCAACTCATGCAACATGTTGAACATAGCATAAATTTCCTATCAATCAATTATCACATATTTATCACATAAGCCACACTTGGTTTTCACATAAGTATAAGGCATTAAGCCCTTCACTCAATCAAGCACATTTAATCAAATGCATATGGAATGCGCATGTGACATTTTTCCAATTATTACGGTGTCGTGACTGAGCGCCTAAAATGTCCCTTATAGGGCGCATTAAATGTTGAGCCTGAGCTCTAAATCACTGTTGAGCTCGAGGCTCAAATACACTCATTGAGCTTTAAGCTCTAATCGGTGGCTGCTCCGGTCATAACTATCATTATCTGATCATGCATTCATGAATGGAATGCATATGCCACAATTATGCATGTATGCATATATTTACCCTTCCCATTGGTGAGGGGATGTTACATATATGCCCAATGTTGCTAATTTTTTTGAAGGTTTACGACACATTCCAGTTTAATGGAATGTGTAAAGGTGTTGTGCAAATCATTAAATTTAGGGCAGATCACTATTGGGGAGCGACTAGCCCAAACATTCCTCATAAAATAGTTACCATTGATTAAAAGGACAAGGGTCATAAAGGAGATCATGAATTTTCAGCAGAGTGATGGGGAATCTCCCTATAAAGCCTAAAAGAGATTTAAAAAATTATAGAGAAGTTATCCCACCACAACCTTCCGAGCGAGTTCCTGCTCCAGAAATTCTACAATGGTGTACATCAGAGCATGAGAAGAACCATAAATACAACTACTGGAGGTTCACTGATGAGGAAGACTATTGGTGCAGCTCATAACCTTCTGGAAGAATTGGTGGGCAATAGTTGCATATGATCTAGCAAGAGGAGTAGATAGGGGCAAAAAGAGTCAAAAGGTGTGATTCCGATTGACTTTGTTACAACGTTGCATGCACAAATCATAGCCCTTACAAAGCAGTTGAGCAACATGCAAGGAATATCTTCTTCTACAACCAAATTTATGTAAGTACAGTGTGAGCTATGTGGGAAAAACAATCGTGGCTTAGCTGAATGTGTTTTGTTGGGAGCTAGTGGTATAAAACAGGTAAATTACTTTGGCAAACAACAAAGAGGTAATAACCCTTAATCTAACATTTATAATCCGGGGTGGAAAAAATCCATCTAAATTTTTCTTGGAATACTAATAATACAAGTGGCCAAATAAGACCGTATGGACCTCCTAGATTTCAGCAAGATTGACTTGGATTGATGGAGAGCAAAATGGACAAGTTTATGGAGATTTTTTGTTCCAAATTGGCAACTTAAGTAAAGAACCAGAAGAGGCAAAGTTTAGGAGGTAAGTTAAAAAAGGATGGAGGCGAAGTTTGATTAAATCATAAAGAACCATGCCTCATACATCTAAAACTTGGAGGTTCAAGTAGGTCAACTTGCTAATGCGTTATCATCTAGAAGTGCAGGTAGTCTAATAATAAATACTAAGGTTAACCCAAAGGAACAGATCATGGACATCACTTGGACCCAGGAAAAAGAAAATTGAACATGTGAAGGAAGATAGAGACAAGAGAGAAGTATAAGTAACTATGGAAGTCTTTCCAAGCAAGATCAGAATTGAGCTAACGAAGGAACCACAACCTGCAATTCCATACCCTATTCTAGCTTAATGGAAATTAATTTCAAGTAGGGAAACAAGTAATTTTAAAGAGGTTAATCAAAGAAGGTTAAGTAGCACACAGTAGAAAGAAACCCAAACATAGCCTATAAGAAAGAGGACCCAGGGGATTTCTACATTCCCTGCAGTATCAATTGAGTCAACATAGATAGGGCACTCATGAATTTGGGAGAAAGTATCAATATGATTCCTTACATCTTTAGTTAGAAGTTGGGGTTAGGAGAGTTAGAACCTACAAAGGTGTTAGTAAAAACGACCAATAGGGCAGTTCATCAGCCAAAGGGGATTATTAAATATGTGTAAATATACATTGGTAAATTTAACTTTCCTATATATTTTTACATATTGGATATTAGAGAATATGTGGAAACTCCTATGGTCCTTTGATGACCGTTCCTGGCCACTACTTGTTTAATGATTGACATTGATAGGGGTGAACTAACTCTGAGGGTAGGAAAGAAGCAAATAGCCTTCAAAGGTTCAAAGAATGGCAACAATTCTCCTCTACCTCTAACTAACATCAAGCAAACCGAACCTCAAGGACAATAGGAAGATATTGAGGATCCTGGGGAAGGTGGAATCCATAGGATGCTAGATCATATACAGATTGCGAGATCAATGACTACACTACCATTGCATCATTCGTTTGAATCACCGTGAGAAAAAAAGGAGAGTCGAGCTACCGACGTTAAAAGAAGTGTTGCATGGGAGGCAACCCATAGAATTTTACTTTGTTTTGATTGTTCTTGTTAACTTGTTTGTTTAATTTATTTAGTTGTGAGTATACTTGATTTGAGTTTGCTTGGTATTTATTTAAATCTTTTTAAGTTTTACTTTTTTTCTTTTCGAATTTCTTGTTGGTTAGATGATTTGGAGGTGTTTGTAGATTGCGGGAATGTTGAGAAGACATGCTAAGCTTCGAAAAGGGTTAAGAAGTTGAAAAAATTGGAGTAACCTACGACCCTAGGAATTGGTAAGTTTCCCATGACTGTGGGAAGGTTCTTCAAAAGGTTTCTAGAGCCTTAACCCACGATCGTGTGAAAGAGGGTAATTCCCATGACCATAGGAAGACTCTCCACAAAGTTTTTGGAGAATTAACCCACGATTCCCGCAATCGTAGGACGCCCCATCTGAGGAAAAATTTAAATTTCCCCCTTTTTCTTTTTCTTTTTTCATTCTTCAACTTTTAACATACTCTCTCTCTAAAAAATGAAAATCTCCTCTCTCACTCTCTCCAATCCTTCATCTTACACTAAACTTTTGGTATTTTCTTCACTTCTTCCATCAATATTTCAATCCTTTACACATGTTTCACATTAATCACTCAAGAATAAAAGGATTTAGTAAGATTTATTTTCTTTCTCTATAAAAAATATGAGTTCATCCCTCTCTTCCTTACTTTTGTAGATTTTCATCTTCCAATGGCTTCAATGAAGATGGCAGCTCCAAACCAACCTTCGAATTCCATCTTTAAGTCTCTAGAGAACGTAAACCCAATATGGTGGCCACTTTTCATGCCCCATTCCTTATTTATTCAAATGACGAAGGTATGTGATTTCAGGACTTTAAATATAGAGATTTAATGGCTCATAGATACTTTCATTTGAAGTGCTAGAAAATCTAGGATTAAGGCAAAAAAATTGAGAGATTAGCTGTGAATATTGGTTGGAGTAAGTTAATTTATAGTGATGTGTTGATTTATCCTATGATGACTATCAAAATTTTCACCACTATGCGTCACAGTCCTAAAATAGATGCATTCTAATTTAGGATGTGTGGCAATGTTTATAAACTCAATTACACTATCATTCGTGCACTAATTTTGCATAGTCATGATGACTTTTATATTGATGATTACTGAAAAATTCTAACGGGTGAAACTAATTTTCACTTTATGAATGAACCAAATACTTTAATTCGTAGCTCTGAGCATTTACTTCTTTATAAATTTTTAAGCTTAATGGTTTTCAACAAAACTGAAAGTAATAAATGCTCGGTTAAGGAACTTTTCTTCCTTTGACTCATAGATTGAAAAATCAAAATAAATACACCTTATCAAATTTTTGATCAATCGTAACTTGTGTTAATAAGAAGAGCCTTTATTTTGGCTTGTCATACATTATTACTGCTTTGGCTTTGTTTTATAAACTTTACGTGGATACTGTGCGTACGACTAGATATAATGTTTTTGACGTTCCTTATTTGAGATGTTTAGAAAATTTGGAGCCTTACTTTATAGAGCTCTGAAATCCTCAGACTTGTATAGCTGCTAAGAACAGAAAGTGAAAAGATGCAGCCATTTCTCGACCATCCATAACTCAGACACCCCCGGAGCCATAAGAAGAAACACTAGAAGAGGAATCAACTACAGCAGTAGAGGTTAACAAATTCTAGCAAATCCTCAACGAGATGGCATCTAACCATCAACAAATGAAGTTGCAAATTAATGAGCTCGGCACTCAAATGAGACAAGTCCCCAAGGAGTAGCGGTATATGAAGAAGAAATTCCTTAAGTTCATCTAGAGGATTAACATTGAATTTCCTTTTCCAACACTGCCACCACCACAATCTCTGTGAGTCTTCTTACCCTAAACTTTTTACATTGTTTTGATTACTTTATTAATTGTTTCATATTTTTCTTGGTTTATGTCTTTTGTTTGGTTTGATGTCTTTTGTTTGGTTTGATGCTACCTCACTTTGTGGTTGCCTTGTCATATCGAGGACAATGTGTTCTTTAAGTATGGGGAGGTGACACTTATTTTATGAATTGCATTGTTTTAGTCATTGTTTGCATTTTGTTAAATAGGATGCATGTTTTAGGCATATTATGCTATTTTCTATTAAGTAATGGAAGCTCACTTAAATCATTGTGATTTGTTTTTCCATAAGATTCTATCATGCTTGTTAGAATGAGATTAAATGCATGCTTGAACTCAGATTAGGCCATTTGAGTAGAGAATGATGTTGAGTGATGAAAAGTAGTTGCTTGCATAAGCTTACTCAA
Organism: Erythroxylum echinodendron; assembly: GCA_027575705.1. NCBI lineage: Eukaryota > Viridiplantae > Streptophyta > Magnoliopsida > Malpighiales > Erythroxylaceae > Erythroxylum > Erythroxylum echinodendron. The sequence goes on along the minus strand of JANZXR010000172.1, from coordinate 26,046,728 downwards.
AATTTGACCCTTGATCAATGAGGTAGTGTAGAGCTGTACAATGAATTTTCATTTTAGCCAATGAGAGGATTGAGCTGATATGACTCCATCTATATTCATTTCATTTCTTTGTTGTATGATGCTTCCTTAGGTTATTACCTTCATAACATGCTTTGAATCAGTTTGAGTCTACTAGATGCATGCTTAATAGAGATGATTAAGGTTTTTTTATATGTTAATCCTTAGCTTAAATGACCTACCCTTTATTATCCCTTACTACCCCTATTAAGCCTTAACCATTTTGTTTCATAAAAACACCCCAAAATTTTAAAACCCAAAACCTCATCAACTTACTCATCAAATTAAGAATTGATTATTTTTATCTAGGAATGGAGGTTGGCAACTTTGTGATTAAGCTAGAGACCAAAAAAGGAGAAGAGAAGAGGAAGCATTATGATTCAAGAACCTACCATCATGGGAATCATGCTAATTCCCATGATCCTGGGATGTCTAACTCAAGGACATATACGGGATTCACTTAAGTTTTAGGTCTTGATGACTATAAAAGGGGAAAAAAGCCCTATGGATGAAAAAAAAACATGAGAGCATCGCATAAAATAGCCTCCATAAGTGAAAAACATAGGCAATTAGGAAAAGAGCATACCAATGCTGAAATTTCCAAATTTGGCCAAAGATGAGGAGGAGTTCTCTTTATTTAATTTTTTGTCAATTGTTTTTCTTCTAGTCCTTGTATGATGATTATTTAATTGTTGGGGATATTATAGACACCATGAGTCCATGATTTATTTGTAAAAATTGCTTTTGAACTATTTTTTTAAACTCCTATTTTATTTATTTGAATGATAGATGTCGTTGATGAATGTTGGATATATATACCTTGCAATAGATTGAAAGATTAAGTCAGATTATTTGCGTAGAGTTGTACAACAAAAGTTGGCATTTTATAGACCTACATTCATTGAGTTAATTGATTAGTTGAAAGAGAGATCTTGGCTAATTTAATTGATCACCCATAGGATAACATAATAACTAGTTAAATTGGTGGAGTGATTTGGTAGATCGAGAGATTGCTTAATCATCTTCATTTAGTTTGGATAAGGACAATTAATTACACCTTGGGAAGGCTAGTTAATACATTTGGACATCTTAGGTGAGACATAATTCAATTAATAAAATAGGAGGGAGAAAAGATAGGGGAGTAATTTTAGCATTTTGGTTTTATCAATTGTTTATTGTTAGTCATTTAATTTTAATTTAATTTTCTAGTTTATTTTCATAAAAATTTGGTTCTTAAACAAAGATTAATTTGAATTAAATGATGCCTAAGCTTCAATCCTTGTGGGATTGATATCTGCTTACTAGTGCAAGTTATGACCCTTATACTTGCAATTTTGAGCGTAAAACTAGTAGTATGTTTCACAATCAACAAATATTATGGTTGAAACATTGTTTGATGTGTTTGTTAGTAAGTGGAAAAAAAAAGAATAGAAAATATGAAGAAGGACTTCAAGAATAAGAATATGCAAATCGTAAGTTTTGTACTTATCAACATTCCTATACTTAAATTTTTGCTTGTCAAAAATAAAACCAGAAAACAAAAAAAAACATAAATACATACATACACACATATATATATATACATATATATTTATATAACAACAAAACAAAAAAACATATATATATATATATATATATATATATGTCATGCAACAGTACATTAATGGTACAATGGCACCAACTCTTATTGAATTAAATTAACCTCAAGCATAAACCATTTAAAAAAATGCCAACAAACTAACTTATTGCTTTCTTGTTTAAGCGTTTTGATTTGAATATACATATCAATCAAAATATTGACAACCTATTCATATACCTATGGCACTTGTTTGCATGCACCAATTATTATTTATCAATTAAAAGGGTAAACTATCACTAAGTAAACCTTTATGAAAATTCTTGCTATTTTAAAAGATCATTAGGTTTAATTTATAACAAATTCCATCTTTTTAGATTTTATTTAATGATCACTTAATCTTTTGACGTGAAGGCAAACACTTTGTCATAAATTCCCCGTTACTCAACTAGGTTATGCTTCTTTATTTATCTTTGTTAGAGTGTCACTTTATTCTTTTAACATGAAGAAAAACATTTTGTCATGAATATCTCTATTATTCAGCTATATCATAACTCTCAACTGGCTACCAGCTTTATGATAGTGCGTCATGAAGGTAATCAAAATAAACTAGACTACTACTGTAACATACCACTCCCATAAAGCATAAGCCCGAACATACAAAAGGATATTCAAGAACATACTCTATGAAAATGGTACATTAGGACAATCAAACTAACTCATTAAAGGTATCAAACATATTTTGTACATCAAACATGTCACAGGCATTGTAAATGTTCATTTCTTCCCATTTTATTTACTAATATAAAAGTCACATATGCCATTACAATTCAGAATCCATATATATATTACATAACATTGTTTTGAGTTTAATCTCGATACCAAATATATAACATGAAATGGGATGCTAATACACAAGACTCTAACTAGACTCGTTAGATCAAGTTAGAGAGTCAACTGACCTAGAATCTGTAGGAGCTCCAATACCTGATTTTGCACAAATACTTCTGAGAATTTCTAAGAGGAGAGAGAGGAGGTATGATAAGCTTAGAAAGTAGGGGGTTGTGGACTTCTACGAAAGTACAGACCCTACAGAGTTAGAAGGATGGTTAGAGAGAACCGAGAGAATGTTTGATCAGATGTATTGTGAGTCTGATGAGAAGCTCAACTGCACTGCCTCACTTCTACAAGGTCCAGCATATCAGTAGTGGAAAACTGTACCAAACAGTGCCATTAGGCCTTGTAGTTTAAAGTGGGAAGATTGTTTGAAGATGTTTAGAGAGAATTATATGCTAAATATTTATCTGGATAGAAATATGAAAGAGTTCCCAGATCTAATGCAAGGTAGTCTCATAGTGGCTGAGTATAAGATAAGATTCAATGAATTGATGGGGTATGCTATTGCATTGATACAAGCTAAAGAGGATAAGTGTACGAGGTATAAAGATGAGCTAGAAATGAAGATGATATTGATGAGGAATTGAAGTATAATTAGGGTACAATTGAGGTGAAACTAATGGAATATTATGAAGGTTTTTTGAATTTGGTATCAAGGTGTGAGAATCTGGAAAAGTGAAAGAAAAAACATAGTCCACGATTGTGGCACTCATCTTACAATGGTGGACAGATGCATCAGCTTCTGTCATGATCGATCGTGGGAAAGGTTTTGAGATGGTAATTTCTATTTTGTGTAATTGTTGAGCCACATAAGGACAAATCACTCTAATTTGGTGTATTTAGACTTGATTAAGGTTTGAAATAAACCTATATTGATGCTTGATAAGTTAATTAAACTATTTGATAAATTGAAGATGTTAATTGATGTTATAGCTTAAGGAATAGAATGTTTGATATTAATATATCTAAGTTTGGATTGTAAGAGTGTTGAAGAAATAAATATGTTCATATGAACGCAAATGTATTTCAAAGAACCTAAATAATGCATTGGGAATGCATAAATGAAAATTCAATACTTTTAATGCTAGAAAAGAGTTAGTATAATGTATGGTTAATGAATTAAGCACGATCAAGTTCACTTAAGGTAATAACCTAATTGCAAACTAGCTATGTACAATGTAACACCCCACTACCATAAATTATATACGGGAACACCCTGTGGACATTCCAATATATAATGTATAATAATGGCATGTTAGAGTAATCACATATCCAAATTAATCATGGCATCAACTATTATACAGAAAAGTCACTAGATTTTAAAACCAACTGCATTCCTCATTTCATTTCAAAAGAACCATACTTACATTGTAGCTTTACAAAACCATTCGAATATATACAATGTCAAATCACTATACACAATACACTACTCGACAGAGGAATTGTAAATAAACTACTAACTACTCCTTCAGTCTTAGCTGACCAACCTTTGAGTCATATCTTGAAAAAAATATAAGAATTAGTCTTCTCGTAGAGTCTGTCTATCTCTAATGTCCTCTCTCAGACCTGAAGTATCAACGTTGCAATTTTAGTGAGTTTTGCGAACTCATTGATGCAACCATCCCCGATAGTTCACCTAATTCATACCACATATCAAATCATATAAAGCACATAATTTACATTTTTTCATTTAACAATTTGCACCACATATCATAGAATGCATATATCCCAATATTAGTTAAGTACATATTCACATTACAATCCAATCAGTCAATTACACTTAATAAGTGTATATGTAATTTTCATATGACCCACTTTCAATTATTAAATTGTTGTGACTGAGTGCCTAAAATACGCCGTATCTATTGTAGGTACCGGGCTCATTGATATTGTCCCTTACGTAGAAACAAGGCTCATTATATATATCAAGCCTTTGGCTTTATACCATACTTTGGAGCTTTAAGCTCATTTTCAGTGGATACTCATGTCACAACTATCATTGTCTAATCATGCATTCATGTATGAATGCATCTCATTCATATTCCATCAATTATATTTTCAATCATTCCCATTTTCAATCTCATTCCCATTCAATCACATTCCCATTCATTCACATTTTTAGTCCCATATACATATATCATCAAGCCTTGGTTCGGCATTCAAAAAAATCATGTTAAGTAACATATATTTCACCAAATTCATATTCAAGGAACACTTCAATATCACGTTTGATCAATTACATTTACATTCATATTCTTGTTCAGAATAATCATCGAACTAGGTTCAGCATGAACATTCAAGTTGAGAACCATGTAGTCAATATCATTCACATACAAGTAGCACTTCCAATGTTTTAATCATGCATTAAAACTCCTGGGACATTTCATTTCCTGAATTCAATGCACATGCATCAATATCAAATTCATTTCAGTAATAAACAAAATAAGTCATGGTGAAACCATCTTAGGTTACTCACCAATCACTCATCATGCTCAAGATTTAACTCCACATTCAAAGCTATCAATTGAATCAAGTTTGGTAACCTCAATAATTGCATATGACCTACGCTGGTTTTCGACTTTCTACTTAAAGCATCAGCCACCACATTGGCTTTTCCTGGATGATATTCAATTATACAATCATAATCTTTCAACAACTCTACCCATCTCCTCTATCTCATGTTCAGTTCTTTCTGACTTAACAGATACCTCAAACTCTCATGATCAGTGTATATACGGAATGTCTCTATATATAGATAATGTCTCCATATCTTTAGAGCAAAAACAACTATGGCTAGCTCTAAATCATATACTGGATAGTTAACACTTTCTTTTAGAAAAATGTTCCCCTGTGCCTTAAGTTTCTAATGACTCCAAGATCATTCAATTTGGTTGAGTATTGAAAAAGTTATGCCCAAAATACTATAGATTAAGTACATTTGAAATTTAGCTAGTGCATGATCATGCTGTCCAGTTATACGACTCATATCTCTCAATTCCAATATCTAAAAATTACAAACTTTATACCAATTGAAATCTAAGAGAATAAGCTACAACTTTTATGAATACATGTTTGTCTGATTCAACCTACATGAATACAATTTATTCGATAACAACAAGACATGATTTCTTTCTTAGGTAGGGTTATAGCCAAAGCTAAGACTCAATTTCAAGCTAGATTTTGAAATTCTTAGAGACAGAATTAAAAGTCAACTTCTTCAAGCAAGTTGTATCCATAAGTATCTAATTTAATCCAATTAAGAATCAATTCATTTGGAAATCTACAGATCATGATATAATCAAAATACAAAAGCATATTCAATGAAAATTCTCTAATTCATAACATTCCAACACATTGCCTCTTTTTCATCCTAAATCCATTAGTCAAACATGTCATTATCAAAATTCTAACATGTACAGTTGATGGCCCCTTCATTTTTTCTTCATTTTTCGTTCAGTAACATCAATACATAGTTTAACAATTCATGATTGTTCGTAAACCCCAAAATAGTATCTATTATATATTTTTCTATATCATATGTTCTGCATTTTTTTCCAAATTTTCTTAAGCAGATTTTGGGTCAGATTTGTATGACAATTATGACCTCGACAATGAGGTATTTAGACAACACCTTCTCCTAATCAAATGTTCCACAATGTATTAAGTGTCTAATGACATCATTTTCATGCATTTTGGTTCAGTATCATGCAAGTTATAAATACAAATCTACATACTGTTTCTATGCCTTGACAAAACACAATTCAGCCAAATTTCAAGACTTTTAAAGACATATTACAAATTCGATTCCTTCATGAAAAATGTATCCATATGTTGCTAGTTTACTCTAAATCAAAATTCATACAAATTGAATATTCGCATATTAAGTTATAGCTAAAATATGGATGTATGTTTAGTCAAACACCCAATAGAAAATATTCTAGCACACTTCATCATCAATCTTACATGCAATTCATTCTAATTTAAACATCATTCTCATACCATTTAACATGTTATAAAGCTCAGATTATTACTTACCTTTTAGGCTTCTAACTCAGTTCAAAATTCCAAATTCACTAAGCCTCCAAGCATGCAAGATTCATCACAAACGTATGGTGGAAACAAGGTGTTTTTAGGCAGCAAGATGAAGGTAACTTTCAACTAGTTTTCTTGGCTATTTTGTGTAAAGTAAAAGGTTGGTTTTGGTGCAAAATTTGGCTAGCTTGTGCTCTATTTTGTCCATTTATATGTTTGTATTTGTGGAATATGCATACATTTAAACTTGGTGACTATGAAATTGAGTTTTTGCAATTTTTCGCTGCGACGAGCTTGCCTATTGCCGCGGCAGTGATTCATTTTGATCAGCTTTGTGGTTGAGTCTTTGTATAACTCCATTGGAAACCAAATCAAAAATTTAATTCCAAGGATTGCAATATAGAGTACAACCCCTGGTCGTCTCACTTAATTGGAACCTAGAGCAATTGATCTAAGCTAGCCTAATTGTCATGAAATGCAAACTAAATTAGTTAAGAGTGTGGTTTTGGGATGTTTTGATTTAATTAAATGAATTGAACTAAATGAAAGAAAAGTATATAAAAAGGTGCTTTGGCATTTTTGGTAAATGAAAAATGAAAACTCAAACAATGATCAAATGTGATAAAATTCTCCTGAAAATGAACTTTGGCTATCATGGTTCAAAAAAAATCTTTTGTGAGTGAAATTCACTAAGTTTCAAAATGAATAACCTTAAAGAACTCATTAAGTCCAAGATTTTAATCAATGAACTCCATTTCTTAAAACCTTGTTGAATTCATCTTAGTGTGTGTAGTGGGCAAGTTAATGCAAGTGGTCAATTTGGATCAAGCATAATCTCAATATCAAACACAACCAGGCAGATAAAAGAGGATTAACACAATCACCAAAAAGACATATATGAAACTTCATATATTAAGCATCCAAGTTCTACGTCAAAAAACCCAATAACACAATATATTGTTCAACTCTTGATTAAACTCTAATCAATAAAAGTCTAACTACAAAGCATAAATCATAACTCAAGAGTTCATAACAATGTAGAAAGATATGAACAAACTACTCCCCTTTGAAGCCCATTGAACTTAAGCCATCATTACATCTTCAAGAGAAAATGGTACTTAGCCGAGCATCTCTCTGGAAGCACTCACAACTGTGGGTACACCGACCGCATCCAAGGTAGCAGCAGAGAGTGACAATGAGAGGTGAAAAATTGGTATTGGATGATGGTCGAGAGTGAGAGATGAAGATATAAATGTCTATCGAAAAAGTCCCCGCATAACCTATTTTGGCATGTTTTTAAATATTGGGTCGGGACAGTGAGAGATTTTCCCAAATATGGTTCCGACTTTCGAAGGTTCACCGTGGCAAACTTTACCAGAAAGGATTAATCTTCGCTGGTTCCTTCGCTATGGTGAAAGAATTAATCTTCTCCGCGATAAACTTCTCCCGAAAGTTTAGCCAGGATTTCTCATTTTTCACCGCGGTGAACTTTTCCCGAAGGCTATGATCTTCTGTTGACTTCAATTCAACATGTTGACTCCCTTCTCCTTGAGTATCCTACAATTGAAAATAGCAATTTGCAGTATCAATTGTTCTTAGAAAGCTTAAGAAATGAAATTAATACCAATTTTGACAATTTTTACTATCTAATTACATAAAATAAAAGTGCATACTTAAGGATTACTAAGCACAAAATCAAGAATTAGGAGTCAAAAAGTATAGTAAAGGCCATGAAAGTGTTTCCAAATTAGATAATAAACTTAGGCTCAATCAAATTCCCCTACACTTAGACCTTTCTACTCCTGGACAAAGTTTATAAGAGTCAAAGAGACACAAGTGTAAAAGAAAATTTCTTACCATGCTTAAAACAATAATAGGAAATTGGCAAAAATCACTTTCTCAGATATCAACCAAAGCAGATTGAAAGAGTACCAAGAAAATAAATAACACTATAAGAATTTAATCCAAGAGATTGAGCAAAAGAGATTTCACTCAAGGTAAAGTGTTTGCTCTGATCTCACTTGTGGTTAGGGATATTTTCACTCTAAATTTCGCTTAGTCCATTCTCTACCATAAGCTTGTAACAGTCCTACTTCTCCACTACAAGAACTATAATTTTGAAAATCAAGAAGACTTTTCAAGGCTGTAATGCACGGAAGGTCATATAAAGTGGATGGAATGGAAGAAGGAAGAGAAAGTATGAGTACATGCACTATAATTATGAAATAAATGTCAACAGTAAGACAACATTTACACAAACGATACCTTTTTTTTTACAACATAAATATAACACATACATATAAAAATATATTTGTTGCTTCTCTCTCTCTTTTTTATGTATTTTTCTCTTTTTTCTTTCTTTCTTCAGAACCCATATTTTTCTATTTCTTTTTCTTTTAATAAGAAAATAAAAAATAAAAATACAAAATAACATATTGACACCATATAAAGATGCATGCATGTACTTAAAAATAACGGCTCAAGGGGCTAGCAATTGATAAGTGTTTATAGGATTATGTTTGGGTCAAGGAATTTTGAAAGAATGCCTCTATCATGTTAATAAAATTCTAGTTCATAAAGCTTTGATTAAGAATCGAAACAAGTTTTAGATAGATATGAAATAAGTAGATGCACATAAGAATTGAAAAATGTAGGCCCAAATATCCTTCCAACAAGGTAATACCTCTATGAACAATTTCAAGTCTTAAAAACATAAAATGCTACTTTATCAGCATGCCTCATTTACTTTGTGTCGAAAACATCAAAAATAAAATTAGTCAAATCCGACTATCATTGAAAGAATGGTAAGTATTTCCAAAAACTCAAGAATCACTTTTAAACTTATAAATTCTTTGACAAACAAAAGTGAAAAGAGTCGAATGAAGGAGAATTTTAAATTGAGGCAAATTTCTTAACATGAATTAGTCCTGCAACAGCGTGAAGCTGTGACAAAAAATGATCTCGCTGTGGCAAACGTAACAAGCAATCACTGCCATAGCGACAGGCAAGCTCGCCGCAGCGAGAAATGAGTGTTTTGTCGCGGCAAAAAATGGCAGAAACTCAATTTCACAGTCACCAAGTTTAAATGTATGCATAATCCACAAACACAAACATATAAATGGACAAAATGGAGCACAAGCAAGAGATATAAGATGAGAAAAGCTCCTGCACACTTAAATAACACATTGTCCTCAATGAAACAGAACAATTGACAGAATCACAACGAAAAAGAACAATTGACAAAATTACAATCACAAAGGGAACAAGACAGGAGATAAAGAGTAGCGACAGTAAGATGTAAAGGGATTTTTATTAAAATATGAAACTACTGATGAAAGTAAAAATATGGCTAGCTACCCACTGAGATGGTCCTCCCCTACACTTGGCAAGAAAAGTAGTACACCAAAACAAAATATAACAAGGAAAATATCAAAAGTAAGTGAACAAGTGAAGGAGAGAAAGAACCTGATATTTATGGCGGTTTGTGATTCTCATGATAGAGCTTTAAGAGGTGGCCATTTACTTTGAGTTGTGCACTATTTGCTTCATGTACAAGCTCTACCATACCGAAGGTATGCAATTTTATGACCAAATATTGTCCATCCCAGCGAGTATTTAATTTTCCATGTTTAAAGGTTAAACGAGCCTTGAGTAGTAAGACCTTGTCCCTTTCCTTGAAGCTCTTCCTCTGAAGAATCTTATCATGCATCAACTTTGTCTTCTCTTTGTAAAGGTGCAAATGTTCATATGCCTCTAGTCTTATCTCCTCTAGTTCTTGGAGTTGCAGCTTCTGCTCCATAGTGGAAGATTCAAAGTCCATGTTGCATTGCTTAACTGCCCAATAAGCCTTATGCTCCAACTTCATGGGCAAATGGCAAGCTTTTCCGTAGATCAACCGATAAGAGGACATGCCAATTGGAGATTTGTAGGCAGTGCGATAGGTCCATAGTGCTTCTTCGAGGAGACGGCTTCAATCTTTCCTTGATGGTTTTACTATTTTCTCCAAGATGTGCTTCACCTCTCTATTCGAAACTTCATCTTGACCATTGGTTTGGGGATGGTACGTAGTGGAGGTTTTGTATGTTACGCCAAATTTGGAAAATAAGTTACTAATAACCTATTGCAAAAATGTGTCCCTCTATCACTAACCACAACTTTAGGAATCCCAAATCGGAAAAAAATATTTGACTTAAGAAATTTGGATACGGATTGGGCGTCATCTTTTCTAGTAGGAATAGCCTCTATCCATTTGGACACATAGTCAACGGCTAAAAGGATATACGCAAAGTCAAAAGATTGGGGAAAGGGACCTATGAAATTAATTCCCTAAACATTAAAGATTTCACAAAATAATAGAGGTTGCTGTGGCATTGTAAGGCATTTTCCTAACCCTCCAAAGCGCTGACATTTGTCACAGGACTGACAAAAGCTAAATGAATCCTTAAAAAGGGTAGGCCAATAAAAACCAGAATCTGAAATTTTCCTAGATGTTCTCCTTACACTAAAATGCCCACCACAAACCATTGAATAACAAGCTGAAATTATAACGTCAAATTCCTTATGAGGCACACATTTCCGAATTACCTGGTCACTACACATTCTCCATAGATGAGGGGCATCCCAAATGCAATGCCAAGCTTCGCTTTTCAGCTTTTGAGCTTGTGCCTGAGACATAAAAGGAGAAGTGAGTCTGGTCATAAGATAATTGATGATATGTGCATACCAAGGTTCTTTGAAAATTGAAGCACATAAGACTGAGTCAGGAAATGAATCGCAAGTTAGTTCAGAAGAGTCCACTCCCTGTATATCAGCAGGTAGCCTACTTAAATGGTCAGCCATGTGATTTGTCACCCCAGCTCGATCCTTGATCTCAATATCAAATTTTTGGAGAAGCAATGTCCACCATATCAATCTAGGCTTCGACTGTGGTTTCTTGAGTAGATATCAAATGGCTACATGATTAGTAAAAATGATTACATGTGAGTTTAACAAATATTGTCTAAGGCCAAAACTACTACAAACAACTCTTTCTTAGTTGTTGTATAGTTAATCTGAGCTAGGTCCAATGTTTGCGAGGCATAAGCAATAACTCTTGCCATTTTCTCCTCTCGTTGGTCCAACATAGCCCCTACAACATAATTAGAAGAGTCACATGAAAGCTCAAAAGGTAGGTTCCAATCAGGAGAAACTAAAATGGGTAGTGAAATGATTTTTAATTTCAATGTGTCAAAGGCATGTCTGCAAGAATCATCAAACTCAAAATTTTCATCTTTTTGTAAAAGCTTGGAGAGAGGTAAGGCAATTTTACTGAAATCTTTTATGAATCGCCTATAAAATCCTGCATGGCCTAAAAATGATCGTATATCTTGCACATAAATAGGATAAGGCAAAGAAGATATAAACTCAATCTTAGCATTATCATCTTCAATCCCTTTACTAGAACTCAAATGACCCAACACTATACCTTCATTGACCATGAAATGGCATTTTTCAAAGTTCAAATAAAATTCTTTTCAATGCATCTTTTTAAAAAAATTTCAAGACTCAATAAGCAAGCATCAAAAGAATCACCATAGATTGTGAAATCATCCATAAAAACTTCCATGTATTCTTCTAAAAATTGACAGAAAACAGCCATCACACAATGCTGGAAAGTTCCTAGGGCATTACATAAACCAAAGGGCATCCTTCGATATGCAAAGGTGCTAAAGGGGCATGTGAAGGTGGTTTTATCTTGGTCCTCTAGTGCAATGGGTACTTGAAAATACCCATAGAAACCATCTAAAAAGAAGTAATGTGATTTGCCTGCAAGCCTTCCAAGCATTTAGTCAATGAAAGGGACGGGGAAGTGGTCTTTCCTTATGGCATCATTTAATCTTCTATAATCTATACACACTCGCCACAAATTCTGCACTCTAGTGGGAATAAGCTCATTCCTATCATTTTTTACCACCGTGATCCCACTCTTTTTTAGCACTACATGTATTGGACTAACCCACTCACTATCAGAAATGGGATATATTATCCCAGCACTCAATAACTTTGTGACTTCTTTCTTAACCACGTCTAAGATCAATGGATTTAGTCTCCTTTGAGGCTTTCTCACAGACTTGGAACCCTCATTCAATAAGAATCTATGTGTGTAAACGACTGGGCAAATTCCAAGTATATCCGCTAAGGTCCACCCTATAGCTTGTTTATATTCCCTCAAAATATTCAAGAGTCTCTCTTCCTCAGTGTGAGACAAGGTATTGGCAATTATCACAGGTAATCGCTCATCAAACTGAAGAAAGGCATACTTTAGGGTACTCGATAAAGGTTTTAACTCAAGCATAGGAGGTTGTTCAACAGAAGGGATCAACTTATGAAGTTCAAAAGAGAAAAGATCAATCCCTTTTTTTCTGACGTGAAATCCGTCTCTTGGTAATCAGCTATGTCCAATCCATCCTGCTTTCCTAAAATATGGAAAAAAAAACCTTTTCCCAAGATCAAGTGAATGTAATCCAGAATCTGAGGAATTCTTTTGCAATTCACAGATATGGTGGGCATCATCTACAGAAAAATTAATCATATGCACCTCTAAGAGCGAATAGTCCTTATGGGGGTGTTTCATAGCTTCATATATATTAAAGCTAACCTGTTGATCTCCCACCTCTATGGTGATCTTACCTTCCTTCATACTGATCATGGTGCTAGCTGCCCTCAAGAATGGTCGACCTAGAATTAGAGATGTATCCTGAACAACTTCAGAAGACATATCAAGCATATAAAAATTAGCAAGAAAAACCAAACCTTTTACCTAGACCAAAATGTCTTCGATAATCCCAACTGGATTCCTAAAAGATCTATCAGCCAGTTGTAACACAACAGATGTGGGCTTAAGACTCTTAACTCTTAATGATTGATCGATACACCTAGGCATCACATTAATTGCGGCCTCTATGTCTAACAAAGCTCTTCCTATGGTCTCTTTCCCTATTATGCATGGAATAGTAAAAGATCCAGGGTCTTGACACTTGACAAGTATTTGAGGTTTAAACAAGGTTGACACATTTGAACTTACTTGGACTCTGTCATTAAGCCTAAACTTCCTCTTGTTGGTGCACAAGTCCTTAAGATACTTGGCATAGGCCGGAACTCTTTTCACTAAATCAAGCAAGGGTCCATTGACTTCAACTTTCCAAATGAATCAATTATATGCTTTTCATGCTTAATTTCAGTTATATGCTTACTCATTAAATATGAATTTGGAAAAGGAAGATATTGAAGATTTACCTCCTTACCTTTGGCTTCATACTTGCTTGATTCCCCATGCTTATGTGTTGGTGCTTTTTCCTTGGAACCTTCTAAAGTAGCTCCTTTGCTATTCGATTAAGACTTCTTTTCATTCAATAGTACTTTTTCTTTGGAGTTTTGGAATTCTTGATGGTATTCTTGGGTAAAGGCAATTCTCCACCATCCATCTCCTTATCACATGCTTCTTCCTTTTAATCATTAAACTGCACTTGTTTCCTACATCGCAAGGCAATTGCATTCAGACTTTTTGGATTCATCACAGTAATGGAAGGAATGTTCCCACTGCTTCTTTCTTGGTTCTCACTCATATTGTTTGATAATTGAGTGAAAAAAGAGTTGATGTTCTCCGCTTTTGTCTCCTATTGTTCCACACTTTTGTCTCCCATAGTTCCATTCTCTTTTCCAAGGCATTGAACTGAGCAGCATTCTTTGAAGAATCTTGTTGAATCAAAGAAACAATGGCGTTGAGTTGATTATTAGTGGAAGTTCGCTCTTCTCTCATCAAAGTCATCATGTTTTGCAGTATTTGATTGGTATCCTCTTTAGGTGGGACAATCATGAGGTGTTGTTGGTTGGCGAATTGGGTAGTGGGAGTACCAGCTCCTTCTCCTTATTAAAATATGTTTGGAGCTCTCCCCTCTCTTCATCCCTTCAAATAAATCTAGTATTGGCCTTCAAACCCTTATTGTAAGTGTTAGAGTAAAGGTCCCACTTCTGATTTTTTCTTCTCAGATACACTGTTGACACCTCCTCATACCGACCTGGGAAAACACTGGTTATATGCATTAATGACCCACGGGTATCACAACTGGGTGCAATAAGATCCATTGAAGATGATGGTCGATGCACATTCATATTCTTCAATTCTATAGTGATGAAAGACAATTGTGAAGTGATTCTATTCTCCAATGAGTCAACCTTAGACTCCAGACTCTCAATTCTTTTAACCTGAGCTTTCGAAGCTCCCAACTCATGGACCCCTCTGGTATCTCTCACACTATACTGTTGATGATTCGGAGCCATCTTCTTAATCAAATCCCATACTTCCAAAGCTGTAAGTTCAATCAAAGAACCTCCTGATTGCGCATCCAACATACCCTTATCTTGACTTTTCAATCCATCATAAAAGTACTGTACTAACTACTCATCAGGTATCTAGTGATGGGGGGCATCTGGACAGTAGGTCTTGAAAGCGATTCCAATAATCATAACGAGACTCATCATAATCTTGCCTTGCTGAGTAATCTCTTTCTTCATGGATGAAGTCCTCAAAGTTGGAAAATACTTCTCCAAGAAGGCTTTCCTTAAATTGGCCCAACTATGGTAGGCATTTGCCACATGTCTTGGAAGGCTTATGTACCATTCCCGTGCTTTTCCTTCCAGGGACAAATGAAAAACCTCCACAGAACTTGGTCTAACGAAGCTCCCACTGGCTTCATACTCTGACAGATCATAGACAAAGATTGTAAGTACTGTAGGGATCCTCTCGTTCCAAACCATGAAATTTAGGAAGAGAATTAATAAGTAATCCTTTCACTTCAAAGTTAACATCAAAATTAGGACAAGCAGCAGTAGATGGATCATAATTCACATCAGAAGATGTTGCCTCCCTAATGGTTCTCCGTCTTTAATTCCCATTGTTCTCCCCAACTTTCTCATGCTCTCTGTTTCCTACATTATCACCATTTCTAGGTTGGTTGGAATGAAAGTTAGATATTGTTGAAAAGTGGGATTCTCAGCCATGATCACTCTTTCTCTTGACTCCCTCTCACTAGTAGACTGATTCAACTCCTCTTCCACAACTATCCTTCTTCTCTCTTGTTCTTTCCTCTCTTTTCTAATCTTCCTTAAGCTTCTCTAAATCTTAGGTTGGAAAGGGATAAGTCTACCTCTCCGGGGCATGCACAAAAACAAGTCAAATGAAAGAACTTGTAACAAAATTTACTCACAAAAACACAAGTCGAATAAAAGATGAGATATAAAGGATATGAGTGTAGGATGTGTAGGATTATATATGAAGATGGGTATGTATGAAAGATGCTAAGTACCAGAATTCCAACTGTGAACGTATGCTTTTGTTTGCGTTTTCAAAATGTATGCTATGCAAAGAAAAATTAAAAACTATACTATGGACAAGTATGAAAGCAAACTATCCAAATTGAACTCTAAAGGAAAAGGTTCCTTTTATTAATGACCAAAAAAGATTACAATGACTATCTTAAAGAAAACCAATTACTTGGCTCCCCGACAATGGCTCCATTTTGATCGGCTTTGTGCTTGAGTCTTCGTATCACTCCCTTGGAAACTAAATCAAAAATTTAATTCCAAGGATTGCAATATAGAGTGCAACCTCGGGTCGTCTCACTTATCAGAACCTAGAGCAATTGATCTAAGCTAGCCTAATTGTCATGAAATGCAAACTAAATTAGTTAAGAGTGGGGTTTTGGGATGTTTTAATCTAAATAAATGAAAGAAAAGTTTATAAAAAGTTGTTTTTGGATTTTTAGGAAATGAAAAATGAAAAATCAAACAATGATCAAATGTGATAAAATTCTCTTAAAAACGAGCTTTGGTTATCATGGTTCAAAACAAATCTTTTGGGAGCGAAATTCACTAAGTTTCAAAATGAATAACCTTAAAGAACTCTTTAAGTCCAAGGTTTTAATCAATGAACTCCATTTTTTAAAACCTTGTTGAATGCATCTTAGTGTGTGTAGTGGGCAACTTAATGTAAGTGGTCAATTTGGATCAAGCATAATCTCAATATCAAACACAACTAGGCAGACAAAAGAGGATTAACACAATCACTAAAAAGACATATATGAAACTTCATATATTGAGCATCCAAGTTCTACATCAACAAACCCAATAACACAATGTATTGTTCAGCTCTTGATTAAACTCTAATCAAGAAAAATCTAACTACAAAGCTTAAATCCTAACTTAAGAGTTTATAACAATGTAGAAAGATATGAATGAACTACTCCCCTTTGAAGCCCATTGAACTCAAGGCATAGGTACATCTTCAAGAGAAAATGGTGCTTAGCCAAGCATCTCTCTGGAAGAACTCACAACTATGGGTAAACCGACAACATCCATAATAGAAGCAGAGAGTGACGATGAGAGGTTAAAAATTAGTGATGGATGATGGTTGAGAGTAAGAGATGAAGATATGAATGTCTATCAAAAAAGTCCCCGCGTAACCTAATTTGGCATGTTTTAAAATGTTGGGCCATGGGTCGGGTCAGAATAGTGAGAGATTTTCCTAAGTATGGTCCAGGTTTTTGAAGGTTCGTTGTGGCAACAAATGACTCTCACCACGGTGAACTTTTCCTGAAAGGATTTATTCTTCGCAGGTTCCTTAGCCGTGGCGAGCTTCTCCCGAAAGTTCAACCTGGATTTCTCATTTTTCGCCATGGCAACAGGTGGGCTCGTCGCGGTGAACTTTTCCCGAAGGCTATAATCTCCTGTTGACTTCAATTCAGAATATTGAATCCCTTCTCCTTGAGTGTCCAACAATCAAAAATAGCAATTTGCAGTATCAATTGTTCTTAGAATGCTTAAGAAATGCAATTAATAACAATTGTGACAATGTTTACTATCTAATTGCATAAAATAAAAATTCATACTTAAGGATTAATTTAAGCAAAAAATCAAGAATTAGGAGTCAAAAATGTTAGTAGTGTGCCCTAGGCCATTGGATATTTGTGATTCATGTATTAACATTATGACTTGTTAATAATATATTATGAGGTATTCCTTTTATATATACATG
>JANZXR010000172.1:26012704-26022797 GCA_027575705.1 Erythroxylum echinodendron | reverse complement strand
TCTTTCCAACCATATAAAGAATACCCCAAACCGATTCCCCTAGAGAAAGATATGACGCTTGAAAGATATCGTCTGTGTTTCCCAGACTTCCTCTGTGACATTGTTCATGCTATCGTCTGGGTCACTGTTCACGAGTATCTTCTATCCCAATTTCAAACCATCAGAAGACAAAGTTGGTCTTTGAGGTCTTCATGAAAGTTGTAGTACTTGCTATTCTCTTTCAATCTAGCCAAAGAAACCCTGAGTTGGACGTCTATCGTAAAAGCTATGCTCACCACTCTGAATCACGATAATAGAGAAGGTGTACCCTTTTGGAGAATAACTCACGTTTTAAGATACGTTGCATGCGAGTTGGACTTTGGTAATGGGGTCCAGCACTAAGAGTGTGATATTAGCAAGGTAACAACTATTTTATACCTTGATATAAAGATACTAATTTTTTTATAACTGATCTTAGCACTTCTTTACCTAGCAAAATTGTTTTCTTAATTTTAGGAATTTATAAATCTATTTTTCAAGAAAACACCAAATGGCTTATTTCCTGTATGAGATTTTTTAGGGACTTACATGTCCAGGTTCATGTTAACATAAAAAGAAATAATGAGAAATATGTAAAGCAAACTAATAAGAAAGAAATAAAGTTTGATATTGAGCTTAGAGATTGGGTTTGGGTTTACATGCATAAAGAAAGGTGTTTTACACAAAGGAAGTCTAAGTTATAGCTTAAAAGAGAAAGACCTATTTAAGTGCTAGAGAAGATCAATGAAAATGCTTACAATTAAAATTTCCAAGCAATTATGTTAATACAAGTGCTAATTTTAATGTTGCTGATTTATCTTTATATAATATATAGGTGATTCGAGGATACATTTTTTCGATGAGGTCAGAATGATGGATATTAACTTACATCTGCATTTATTTCCAACCATTCTTATTATCCTTTGTAAGGAATTGGAGGTTCAGTGACTAGGGAAAAAACTAAATGCATAAAGGTAGCATTGCAAGGATTAATAATGAAGATCCAAGAAAAGCAGGTTGTTTAAGATGAACCAAATACAATGCTAAGATTAATCACTTTCTACATATCGTTAAGGACGAAATATGCTTAACATATAAAGAATAAGGCTCGAAAGAAATTACAAGGAAAAAAACAAAATGTAACCAATATAGGTTTCATGTTAGTATATGGCATCGGTTTTCCACTGGATTCAGGAGATTTGAGAAAGAAAATTAAATTAGCACTAGTGTGGTACTTAAAACGTATAATTGACATCAAAATCATCTTTATTGAGCATCTGTAAAGTTTTAAAAGCTAATCAGTGCTAGAGTGCTTCCTGGACAAGTGCCAAATATATAGGATTAAATGTTTTGGTTTTGTTAAACTCTAGATTTTTTTAAATAACGCTTGAATTTTCAAAGTTAATTAGATGTTTTTAATTATATTATAATATGAATGCTCTTTCCTTTTTAGAATTTAGTTTTTAGGCCTTTTATGCTTATAAAAGGCACATTATTGATGTGATTCAAAATAATCATCAAATTATAAATCAAATTAAGAGGTCTCTTTACTTTGTGAGAATTTTATCTTTGTTCTTTAATATAAACTTAATCTAATCTTATCAAGGAAACATTTGATAATCAAAATTCCTATAGCTTTAGTTTATAATCAATAATTTTACTTGAGAATGAGTTTTTTAATTGATTTAAAGACATTCATAGGGTTTTAATTCCTCGTGATTCAGATTTTAAGTAGTTTTCAGCCTAAGGTTCATATTAGAATGTGAAAGAGATGGATTATCTCTCTAATTAACAAACTATTAGGTTTTTCTGCTTAAAGAAAGCTTTTATAGTTGGTTTACTTGGGACTAAAATAAAATCCAATAATGTGTTTAAGGTCTCAAGTTTTAACAAGAATTAGAACCTAATTAGTAACCTAAAATCTCACTTCAATTGCAAGATTATATTTATTTATGACCTTAACTTATTAGTGATTAAGTCCTTTTCTCATTTATATCAGTTTTTACAATTAGAATTTTCTTCCTCTCTCCCATTCTTTGGCTAATATAGTTCTCATTCTTGTTTATGCACCCAATGATATGAATATAAAGAAGTAGTTTGTGGAAAAATATCCTTATAAGTAGCTTGAACAACTTTATGCCATGACTTGTCTTAGAGGATTTCAATTGAACCAATTCCAATAATGGAATAAAAGGCTACATGAACCACCAATTATCTTATTATGATGACTTTCACAAATGCATTAACCATTCAAGACTTTTTGATCTATAACATACGGACATCAATTCACCTAGAATTATAAGCAAAAATACATATGATTCATCATAAAAAACTAGAAATATATATGGATAATTCTTTATGGCTTTTAGATTTTCCTCTTACTTACGCTAATTTTGATAACTCTCTATATTTTTTTTACTTAACTATAAAAGTAATCCCTAACTTAGCAACTGGCAAAAGACACACTCCATTTAAGTTTAATAATTATTTTTTAGATGCTCCTGATTTTGAAGAGGTTGTATTGAGAAGTCTAAATTACCAAGTTAAAGGGTTCGAAGCTTTTAAGTTAATGGGAAAACTCCAAGAAATTATAGAGGAACTTAAAAAAAAATCAATAGTGATTTTATAAGTAACTTAGGTATTGCTATCTCAGAGGCTAGATAAGACTTAAATTCAGTGCAAGATATTTTAAAGATACTCTTAAAAGTGATCATTTAAACTAACTAAAAAAGTCAACAATGGCTAAATTGGTTTCAACCTTAATAAAAAAAACTCTACGTTGAAATAGAAAAACTCTACATTGCAATAGAAATCTATAATTCAATAGCTAAGTTGTGGGGACCTTAACACTAAGCTTTTCTATATTGTAATACTAATTTGAAGAAATACTAAGAAAAACTTTTGAATCTTAGATGTGTATCCCTCTACTCACACTAATGAAGGAGTCATCAAATACTTAGCCTACATATACTTCAAGAGCCCCTTATGTATTTCAAATAATTGCTATGATTTACTGTCACATCTTGCATCCTTTATCTCCTTATATCTCTCAGAATTAAGTATCTTTTATCTCTAGTCAATTTGTAAAAAAATTTATTAAAGAAGCATTATTCAACCCAAATGTCAATTGAACAGATTGCCTTAATATGTTGCATGCTGATTCTTTTCAAAAAACATGGAACGTGAATAGCAACACTTTCCTATACTATCCTTGAATTCTTTTTTAAAGAATTAAGCTCCAATACATTAATAAGACTTTTCAAAGGTTTCAAATCTAAGCATATTCAGAGACTATAAATCTATCTCTTATTATAATATAATTAATTTTCTCAAAACATATGCCAATATGCTTAAGATTGTATTAAATATATTCTTCAATCCTTCTTCACGAGCATTCATTTAGGTTCATAACATTGCAACAGTATCTTATTGACTCAAGAACTCCATAAGAATTATCATAGGAAGACCAACTTTTACATTTTGAAAATCAATTTTCACAGATTTGATTATATAGGTGATAATTTTCTATTTAGTAGTTTAGTAACCTTTAGATCAGTGCCGGACCTAGACAAGGGAAAAAAGAGCAATTGCCTAGGGCCCAGATTTATAGGGGCCTATTTATTAAAAAAGTTAAAATTAATTTATTAATTTATCAATAAATCTATACATTACAAAGCGTAGAAATTGAAAAGTCATTAACTTTTCTATATGATGTTTATATATGCCAAAAAGTTTCTTGGGACTTTGCCTTGTAAAAACTATAAAGAAAAAAATGTGGTTGTGTTTCTTATTATAAATTTCAAGCTTTATTGAATAGAGCTAAAGCAGAGTTCGATCCTAACCATTAATTAGGTGGTTTAACAATTCTATTTCAATCATGTTAAGGAAAAGAAAAGAAGTTCTTTTTATGTTTCTCTTTTATATTTTTTATTTGCATTTGTTTCAAATGTGTACATTTACTCAAATTAAAGGATAATAGATATACACACATGCACATTAGACCTACAAAAAAGGAAAATTTGAGATCAATTTGTTAAAGAAATATGTTAATATTTTTATTAACAACGATATATTTTACTAATATAATAATAAAATATATTATTATTGATTTCTATTTTAATATAATATATTAATAAAAAAATTTAATATCAACGATATATTTTATTAATATTAACAATGATATATTGATCTTAATACTATTATTAATGATCTTGCATTTAGAAATGTGCAAAGAAATTGTTTTTCATGATCTTATATACGCTTATTAGTGCAATTCTCTCATGTTTTGCAATCTGATATTACTGTTTGGTTGTTGCTGCTACTATTTTGTTGTTGTTACTACTAATTTTAGTGATTTTATTTTTGTTGACGTTTACAAGACAATAGCTCTTGTTAAAATCATTTAGTATTTTGTTGAGTATGTGGACTTATGACTTGAGTCACTTAAGTATAGTTATTAAATTTTAATAATAAAAATATGTTTTTAAAATTTACATATTTTTATATTGTTAATTCATTAGGGCCCTTCTTTTTACTTTGCCCTGGGCCTATAAAACATTATGAACGAGTCTACTTTAAATTCCTTCCAATTTTTGTTGTATGGCTAATATAATACATCACTACAACTACATTCAGTATCTTGATTATGGGGGAGCTTAATCAACTGTTTAAGAGGGAAAAAAAGGCTTAAACAAGGTGATATTATCTCACTTACTTATTTACTATTTACATAAAAACTCTCATTTAACATTAAGCCAACTTTATAGAGAAGCAAAAGAGATTCAATTTATCTATAAATGTAGCAATTTCAAGCTTGTTAATATTTCTTTCATGGATTAATTGCTTCATTTTCGCAAAACTAACATTGAAACTATTAAGTTGTTCATGAATGGATTGCAATAATTCTTCCATGTTATTAGGTCTAGTTATCAACTCAAGTAAAAGTTGTTTCTAAATCTCTATTGAGTTTATTAATAACTTAACTGGTAATTTTTAAGATTGAATAAAATTTTATAAAATACCTTAGCATCCCATTGGAACAATATGAATTTGTCTTTTAGTAAAAGACAACAACTAATCTTCTTTATGTTGTGCAATCTGCATGTATATTGAAGATCTTATATGTTACTTTCATTAAATTTGAGCAAATTTATTAAGAGAATCTTTAAGAATTTCATATGCCCAGGGGGTAAAGATGATGTTACTAAAGCAAAGATTAAATGGAATGAGGTTTGCTTTCCTAAAGAGAATGGTGATTTGATGTTCCAATTTATTAGAATAAAGCATAAAGTGCTTTTGTTAAGAGAATTTAGAAGCATTTTACATATTTTGAATTACATTCCGTATAATAAATCTATTTGTATTTCTTAAGAGGTAGAAACTTATAGATGGTTAAACTAATACTCAACCCTCTTAGATTATTCAAACAAATTCTTAACTTGAGAGGGAGTATAAGGTTTGAGCTAAAATTGACAATATGAAATGGGAAAAGAACATAGATATGGCATGAGAACTAACATCCTCTAGGATCTTTTCAAAACCATATAAACATTACATCCATCCTTTAAAATTCCAAAGCATTAAAATTTTCAATAATCATGAAAACTAACTCTTGGAATTAGCCATTTTCTCATATGATCACTTTAATAAGAGAAAATATGTGAAACCATCTCCCTAATTCGATAAGTGATGATTGGGTGATATGGTTAAGACTCTCGAAAAGATTCATTATTTAGTCATCTTTTGAGCTGTTTATGTGAAGCAACTTGACAGTCAATTGGAAGAAGATATTTTTATTCTATTTAAAAATTTTTTCCTTTTGGTTTGTAATAGAACTCAAATTATGGACAAAGGATTGCATTCCTTTTGCATGTTTAGATGAGCCCACTTATGTGCTTTGTATCAAGCTACTAAGTATCATAACTACCTTTTTTTTCAATTTTCAATACTCTTCTTCATATTGGTTCTATAAGTGCAACCTATTATGTAATTTAATAAAACTATGAAGGGGATTACACTTTACTTGGAATGGCTTTAGTTGTTTTATTGATATCACTTAAAAAAAAGAATTAATGTTATAAATACCGTACCAGACTTAGTACTAGATTTAGTTTTAGAATAGTACGGTATTGGTAACGATAAATATCAGGTACTATTTTAGATATTTTAAAAAAATTATAAAATAGTTATTAAATTTTTATAAAATTACAAAAGCATCCCTTTTAATTTATCGTTATAAATTATGAAACAAATCAGTTTAAAAGTAACATATAAGATAAACTTGATATCTTTACAAATTGGACTTTTCAAAACTCCTATATTTTGTTTCTAAGTAACATAACACAAGGAAAAGAAAAAGAAAAGGTCTATTTGTAATTAGTAATCTTTTCATAATTATAAATATAAAATATTTAGAGCTATTATTCACAAGCCTTTTCCTATATTTGCTATCAGAATCTATAAAGGGAAATATGATAGTTGCTCATTAGTGTGTATTTTTTAAAGTATTTGACGTGTGTTTCTTACATAATAGGTTATTATTGTTGTGTTTTAGGATTTATTTTGTATATTTTTGTTTAGTTTGATCTTCATTGTGTTCTTTTATGTTTGATATTGATTTAGGGTAAGAATTGATTATTTTGATGTAGGAATGGAGGTGGCAACCTTTGTCATTGAGCTAGAGACCAAGAGAGCAGAAGAGAAAAGGAGGAATTATAATGCAAAAACCCTCCCACAATTGTGGGATTTATGCCAATTCCCATAATCGTGGGATGTCTAACCCAAGGATACACACGGGGTTTACTTATTTTTTAGGTTTTCATGACTATATAAGGTTATAAACCCCTATGGAAGAAAGATCATCAGTAGAGACTTGCCTCCTTGAGTAAAAACACAGGTTTAGAGTCTTGGGAGAGGTAGAGATTCAAGGTTTTTCATTCACAATTAGGAAAAGAATACACCAACAACAGATTTTCCAAATTCGGGCCACAAAGAGGAGTTTGATTCATTTAGTTTTCTTTCATTTTTTCTCTCCTAGTATTTGTATGATGGATTATTTGATTGTTAGGGATGTTATAGACATCATGAGTAGCTGATTTACATATAGAGATTACTTTTGAACTTCTTGTTGAACTTTTATTTTGTTGATTCGAATAAATGAAGCCTTTGATGAATGTTGAATTTATACCTTGCAATATATTGAGAGATTGAGTTGGGTAATTTGTGTAGGGTTGTACAATAAGAATTATCACTTTATAGACCTACAATCATCAAGTTAATTGATTATTTAGAAGAGAGATCTTTGATAATTAATTGATCACCCATAGGATAACTTAATAACTGGTTGAATTGGTGGGTTGATTTTGTAGATTGAGAGGTTGCTTAATCAACTCTATTTAATTTAGCTAGGAAAATTAATTACACTTTAAGAGAGGGTAGTTAATACATTAGGACATCTTAGGTGAGGCACAATTTAGTTAACAAAATAGGAGGGAGATAAGATAGGGAAAATGACCTCTAGCTGTTAAAATCTTGAATTCCAAATTTATGCATTTTTATGTTATCATTTGTGCATTGTAGGTTGTTTAATTTAATTTAATTTTCCAGTTTATTTCTATAGAAAATTTTGGTTTTTAAACAAAGATTAATCTGAATTATGTGGTGCCTAAGCACAATCCTTGTGAGATCAACATCTGCTTTTTACTATAAGTTGCGACCTGTATACTTGCAGTTTTGACCGTAAAATTAGGGTTTAATTTTCATTCAATAAGTTTTTGGCGTCGTTGTTAGAGATCATTTGTTTAGCATCTTGTTTAGTTTAGATTACTTTGATTTAAGAGTTTTGATACTTTTCCTTATGTGTTTACAAGCGCATGAACACAAGGAACATGCGAAGATCGACTGAATTTAGTGAACAAGAGTTATCCGATATCACAAGATGAGAGCGAGAGTCTCGATGAGCGAAGCGCCAAGACATTATAGAAAGAAATATGGCAGAAGAAGGAGAACGAGGAGGAGCTAAGAGGACATTGATGGACTTTATGAGTCTAGGTTTTAGTTCTTAAGGAGTTGTAAGGACAACGATTCAAGCTAATAATTTCCACTCCTCAACATATTTCAAAGTAGTGTACAATTTTATGGGCTGTCCAACGAAGATCCCAATGCCCATAATGTAAATTTTTTAGAGATTTGTGATACCTTCTGGTTTAATTGGATATCCATCATTAAGTTGCGGCTGTTTTCTTTCACTTTGAGAGATCGAGTGAAGGCGTGGTACAACTTGCTCAATTCAGGGCAGATCACTAATTGGGAGCAGCTAGACCAATCATTTTTTGCAAATACTTCCCGTTGACCAATATAACAAAGATCATAAAGGAGATCACAAATTTTCAACAGTGATGGGGAGTCTTTATATGAAGTCTAGGAGAGGTTTAAAGAATTACAGCAAAGCTAACCCCACCACAACCTTCCAAGGGAGTTCCTATTGCAGACATTCTGCAACGGTGTAAATCAGAGCATGAGAGGAACCATAGACGCAGCTATTAGAGGTTCTTTGATGAGGAAGACTATTGATGTAGCTCATGATCTTTTGGAAGAGTTGGTGAGCAATAGTTGTACGTGGTCAAGTGAGAGGAGTAGACAGGGGCAAAAGGAGAAAAAAGGTATGATCCCAATTGAGTCTGTTATAGCTTTACAGGCCCAGATCATAACTCTTACTAAGCAGTTGAGCAAGATGCAAGGAGCATCTTCAGCTACGACCAAAATCTATACAATTATAATGTGAGTTATGTGGGCAAAACAACCATTACACAACTGAATGTATTTTGTTAGGAGTTAGTGGTACAGAACAGGTAAATTACTTGGGTCAGCCACAAAGAGATAATAATCCTTAGTTTAACACTTACAATCGAGGGCGGAAAAACTATCCAAATTTTTCTTGGAGTATTAGCAATACAAGTGGCCAAGCAAGAATATAAGGACCTCTTGGATTTTAGCAAGATCAACTTGGATCGATGGAAAGAAAAATTGACAAGTTGATGGATGTTTTGTGGTCTAAACTCGCAACTTAAGAAAAGAACTATAAGAGGATGTTTTCAAGCCAAGAGGAAAGTCAAAAGAGGATGGAGGCAAATTTCGATCAGAATGTGAAGAACCATGCCTCATCCATCTACAATTTAGAGGCTCAGGTAGGTTAACTTGTTAATGCTTTGTCTTCTAGAAATATAGGTAATCTACCAAGCAATACCGAGTCTAACCTAAAGGAACGAATCATGGCCATCACTCAGACCCAGGAAAAGGAACTTGAACATGTGAAGGAGGACGGATACAAAGGAAAAGGACAAGTAATTATGAAATTTCTTCAAAGTGAACTTGTAATTGAGCCAATCAAGAAATCTCAACCTAAAATTCCATACCCTATTCTAGCTTAGTGGAAGTCAATTTTAAGTAGGGCAACGAGAAATTTTAAGGAGGATGAATCAAACAAGGTTGAGGACATAATGGAACAACTACAAACAAGGCTCACACTAAAGGAATCAGTCAAGAAGAAGGTTAAAGAGCACATAGCCGAAGGACACCCTAACATAGCATAGAAGAAAGAGGACCCAGGGGATTTCTACATTTCTTGTAGTATCAATGGAGTCAACATAGATAGGGCATTCATGGATTTGGGAGCAAGTATCAATATAATGCCCTATACCTTAGTCATAATTTGGGGTTAAGATAGTTGGAACCTATAAAGATATTAGAGAAAACGGTCAACAGAACAGTTTATCAATCGAAAGGGATGATTAAGAGCGTAAAAGGACAAATTGATAAACTTATCTTTCCTGCAGATTTTTATATATTAGATATTAGAGAAGATGTGGAAACCCCTATGGTCCTTGGATGACCGTTCTTGGCTACTTCTTGCTCAATAATTGACATTGATGGGGGTGAACTAACTCTGAAGATAGGAAAGCAGTAAATAACCTTCAAAGTGTCAAAGAAAGACAACATTTCTGTAACATCCCGTTTCCAGAGAACGGGTCGGACCTGAGAAACGGGTCCAGATGTGGTAAATTTCCACATCTCATGC
>JANZXR010000172.1:25970923-26012604 GCA_027575705.1 Erythroxylum echinodendron | reverse complement strand
ATTAATAATATACAACACTTTATAATTTTCAAAAATAAGGGAAAACATTATAGAAAACTTTGATGTTACTTTTTCTGTTTATTTTCTTAACAAGTCTCCATGATATGATCAAAATTTGATACAACATTATTAGATATGATGAAGTTAGTGGGGTTATTGACAGCTTATCAGCTTTTCACATTGTTCTTTTCAATATTTTAGGTGAAAAACCTAAGGCTCTAAATTTGGGGTCGATTACCCCGCACTAAAATTCTGAGAAGTTTTTTTGTCTATATTATAATAGTTTCAAAGGACGCGTGTAAGAATGACCTGCAACTTTGTTTTTTCTAAACAATCAAGTTTTTTTGTCTGTATTATAATAGTTTCAAAGGACGCATGCAGGAATGACCTGAAAATTTTGTTGTCTGTACAATCATAGTTTCAAATGACGCATTCAAGAATGACCTGTAGTAGTCTTATAAAGCAATTCTTGTTTCTATTTTTTATACAATAATTGAGACAATTATTCAATAGCATGAAACAAAAATATGAGAGCTATTCTCGAACCAATACCGATATAAATTAATATGGCATTCTTAGTTATGCTCAAGAGTGATGAAACATCTACATGTTTATTTTCGTACAATAAGCATGCCAAAGAAAGCAACATTTGCAGTATGCATTAAAACCATATGAAAGTAAAAGGGAAAAAAAGAAACAGATTTTGCTGTTTGAGTAGTTGTGTAGGAAGCCAATCAGAAGAACGTATGTTGTACACAAGGATGTAGAAAATCCAAACAAGTGACAAAAGATTTTTTCCGATGATGTTTCATAGGAATAGAATACATCATACACGTCGGTCTCATCATTCTCCCAAGTCTTCCGTATCTTAATCCTGTAGGATCACATGGGCAATGCTATATAGATATTTCTCCTTTTCTCATTTGTCCGTGTGTTAATAATTTTATGATAAGACAATTCTAACGTCAAGTCAGCCACCTTCTTTGTTGTTCTTCTCACACTCTTAACCCTGCAATTCCATGTATATCAAACCCCACGGATTCATTATTTGGTGAACAGAATGCATTTAGAATAGTACTGGAAAACTAACCTCCTAACTTTTTTTGCAGTGAGGGCATTGAATGTTGAGTGGAAAATTTTGTCCAAGTAATGGGGTTGGTTGAACACCCGCACCTGAAAGAAACAACCAAGCTGATGTTAATATACATTAATAAGTAAACTCTATTCTCATAACAGTAGTCCTCTGATAACCATGGTATCAAATATACCATTCGTGTAATCCAAAAGATAAATTGGAGCTAGAGTTTCAGTCAATGTTTTGTGATTGACAATAAAAATGGTAACTGCCAATAATAAAACATATCAATGGGTTAAAGAATCGTTATTGAATAAATGAGGGTTTTTTATATTTTGTTCTTAGGTTTAAAACCACACATCTTGAATCAGTATGCATTAAAACCATATGAAAGTAAAAGGAAACAAAAACAGAATGTGATTTTGCTATTTGAGTAGTTATGTAGGAAGCCAATCACGAGAAGTTATGGTAACTGCCAATAATAGAACATATCAATGGGTTAAAGAATTGTTATTAAATAAATGAGGGTTTGTTATATTCTGTTCTTTTGAGTCATGCATTCAAACCATATGACAGTAAAAGGGAAAACAAAAAGAGCGTTATTTTGCTATTTGAATAGATGTGTAGGAAGCCAATCAGGACAAGTCACACCTGCCAACTCTATGAACAGCGGATCTTCAATCTTACAAGTGAATAAGCTCAGTATTGGATCTATAATCGGATGACCAAATTGATCTGCCAAACTATAACCCTAGGAGAAAAGACTAGTCAGGAGATATGTTACATGCATTGCGATTAGCAAGTTGTTAATTTATTAGTACCTGTCTTGAATACCATCTAAGCCCCCTCAGATTTATCTGAAGTTGGCAAGGAAAAGATAAGCTAAATAAAAGTTTCATTCCTTGTATGATTAGGTTTAACCTAAGATTAACAGTCAGTAAATATGCCGGAGCAACACAAAAAGTTCAATGCTAAATTGAGAATTCTTGACTTACATCACAGAAAACATTATTGCCATTGGCATAGGTATCGTTCCTATCAATACCATCAAATCTCTGGGGAAACTGAACATACCAGACTTGTGTTCCTGTCAATACCATTAATTCGAACGTTGAATTCTTGGTACTCTCTCTGCAATAGAAGAGGGAGGAGTATAGTATAGAAAAACGCGAAAAGTGATTACTATTGGTAGCTCACCATCAAAGGTTGCATCTTGGACGAAATTCGCTTTGAAAGAAGAGCAGCAAGACCTTGAAAAGGAAAAAAAACAATTGGGGATAAATTTACCAAGAGGAGGAAGATGGTACTGCTAGATTTTCACGGTCTTGCCTCCACGTAGCCAAGCTGCTTTGTTCTCTTCACCGGCCATGTAAGTGCCTGATCTCCAGTCGAGGTTTGACTTTTCCAAAGAACTAAACTTAAACATACTCGTTTCTTTGTTATTAACTTATTATCGTTATTATCAGCCTCAATCCCTAAAGTGACAAAGAACCAAAAACCAGTTAACAATTCCATTTTACGTTGCAACAGAGGGAGTGTGAGAAGGGGAATGGGTACCTCAAGAGAAGTAAGATTTCTGCCAGCAAGGTCGAGTCTTTCCGAGCTCTTCAACTCGCCCCAACACAAGATTCAAGCTCATCTGGACAAGAACATGAAACATCGTACAAAAACCCAGATTCAATCTCATCGGCCAAAGAACATGAAACATGGTACAAAAACCTTATTAGATTTAGAAAAACCATGTACGATACAAAGTAGCTAAACAAATCTAAAGACTTGAGAGATCAAAATAAGAATACAAGCTCATCTGGAAAAGAACATGAACCATCGCACAAAAACCCCCAACACAAGCTTCAAGCTCATCAGGCAAAGAACACGAAACATCGTACAAAGACCTTATTAGATTTAGAAAAACCATGTACGATACAAAATAATAATAGTGGAGTATCGATCGTCGTTAACCTTTGTAAACCTTGACAAATACTTCTCCACCTCATCTCATTCCCCATTTGTTACCGTATCCTCAAAGTACCGCATGTCAACAGATCTGGAAACAAAACACATACAGAACAGCAACCAACATATAGATCAGGACACGATCTATGATGATGAGACATCCACGCGCCTCTACCATTGACGGGCACGATTGGTTTTACGTGGTTGAGCAAGAAAAACGGTTGAGAGAGGAAAGAGAGAGAACTGTTCGAGAGAAAGAAAATGGTTTGAGAGAGGAGTGAGAAGGAGAAAGAATTGTTTGATTGTTTGAGAGAGGAGAAGAAAATAATTTGAGTCATTTGACAGAGGAGAAGACAAAAGGGCCATTGTTTGCAGAGGGACAAAATTACATAGAAAATGATACAAAAGTAGACAAAGCATGATAAGATGTCAAATTAAATGATAGAAAAGTAGACAAAGCGTGATAAGATGTCAAAAAATTAAATGATGCAAACTGTCGAATATGCAAACCGTCAGATCAAAGGGACGAACGGGATGGATTTCGTGGTCATCCATCCCGTCCATCCCATTCGCCCTTAGTAAGTATACTTAATAAGACACCTATTCCTGCAACTGAGTTTAAAAAATCTATACTCATTTTGATGGCTCTTATGAGAGTTAGAAATCCCATTTACTAGCCAAGTTTCTCCAAGACTTTACTATATTCAATTTCATCCTTATATTATTGAATTATTCTAGTTCTTAAACTAGTAAGAGTTCCTAACTTAGATCATATGACATCTTAAGGCATGCAAACCTTATTTAAAGGTTAATCAACCAAAATTTCTTTCAAATCTAGTTACCCTAAGAATGCTTTAATTTGCTCTATAAACAATCTTGAAAGGTACCCTATCTTAGAAAGATCTTATGATTTTCTCTCAAATAGCTTATACTTAACTCTCGTTATTCACATTATGACATAAATATACATCTCATCTCTCAAATATCGATGCATGAATGAAAATTTGAACCACTTCCACTCCTTTAATTTAATTAATATAAAAG
The DNA here is from genome assembly GCA_027575705.1 of Erythroxylum echinodendron. Lineage (NCBI taxonomy): Eukaryota > Viridiplantae > Streptophyta > Magnoliopsida > Malpighiales > Erythroxylaceae > Erythroxylum > Erythroxylum echinodendron. Next base: position 26,008,529 of record JANZXR010000172.1, on the reverse strand, counting down.
CATGAATAAATCATACAAAAATTATAATTTCGTTAAACCAAAGAGTGCATCAGAGTTATTTCATCCTAGGTTATTCCTACGTAAATATGTTTCTCTATTAGTTCATAACCGCATCAAGAATATCAACATAAAATAATAAAGAAAAATATAAAGAAGTTATGTTCTTAATTCTTGAAATCTTTAAAGAATTGTTGAAATTTTCCTTTATCTTTAAAGAATGGTGAACCTTTGCTCAAGATGACGTAAAACAAATTCAAAGTGACTTTTGGAATTTTTTTTGGCCAAAGAACCTCTCATTTTTGCCTTCTCTTTTAATTAAAACTCAAAACCCTAAATTTTAATAAACTATAGGCTCCTAGAGGGAGAGGAATGTCATGATCATGTAAGATTGAAGTTGACGCAGCAAGGGAGCCCAAAATGTGCATATGCATGAAGATAAGAGATAGTGCACATTTGTGCACATACACTATCATGCAAAGGCAAAATTTCTAGGTTGCGAGTTTTTTGTATTTTTAAAGATTTGGGGCTATTTTTAGAATATAAACAAGTGAGGAAATTTTAGAAAGCACCATAAGAGGATTAAGAAATATTTTAGGGAAAGAAAAATACAAGAAGAGGGCTAAAGCATCTCATAAAGAGATCAAAGAGGCAAAAATTCCAAAAGAACAAAGATGTAGAATTTTCTAACTCAAAGACAAGAAGAATAATACATCCAAATTCAATATTTTACTATTTTCTTTTCTTTCCTTGTTCTTAAATGTTGATTATAAACAATTGTGGATTTATTTCAGCTATGGATTGCTAAATCTATTTTAGGAATTACTCTTGAATTGTTTTGTTAAACTTTTATGTTCTTGATTTACTAGAAACACACTTCGATATGGTTATTATTTTAATCTTTGATCTGAATTGAGAGATTAGGTTGAAATATTTGTTTGTGTTACACAACAAGAGCTAGTACCATAATAAACTTATAAATATCAGATTAATAGGCAATTCAACAGAGATCCTAATTGTTTATTAGTAATATGTAGGATTACTTCAAATCCAATTGGATAAGAAGAGTTTTAAGAGATCGAGAGGTCATATTTCAATTCTTATCTAGTTTAATTAGGATTACTTTGTTAGATATCAAGAGAGGCTAATTATAACTATTAAATATCTAAGTTCAAGTATTATTAAATCAAGAAGGTGAGGTGAAAATAAAACAAGAATAGAAGTAATTCCTAAGTTGTTATCAAACGATTGTCAATTTTCTCTAGTTTAGTTTATTTTCTAGCTACATTTATTATATTATTTACCTTAAACAATGCATTACACAAAATTTTAGGTGTCTAATAATAATCCTTATGGGAGCGATATTAATTATATTATAAAATACGACTTATATAGTTACAGTATAGATAGATTAAAAAAAACTAAACAAACACCTTTACAAGAACATATAGGGTATTGTGTTCTTCTTTCAGGGAGCAATACATGGAGTATATAGGTTATATTAGAAAAAAAAACATCTTGTAACATAACCCTCAACATAGGATTGTATATGATATCATGTTCTATAATGCTTTTCTAAATCTTCTAAAATTTATTTATTTCAATCTAATTCTTCTTCATTCTTACTTCTTTGCCTTATATAGACAAAAATAAGACTTGAAATGACAAAACTTCTTAAATTAAGTTTCAAATCCTTCAAAATCATCCAAAACATAAACAATATACCATAAACATAGTGTTAAGGCCATACCTATTCCTTTTTCCAATACCATATGCATCTTAGATGAAGGAAATGCATGTATGATACCTTTCTCGTGTGAAGGAGGCATATCCACCAACTAATTGTTATGCAACTCTCCAAAGGCATAAAGAAGGCAACCCATTTATTTGGTGGTGTTAAAGGAAAAAGAAGTAGAATCATCATTAAAGGAGTTTCCTAAGGAAACTTTCACGTACTTGAGAGGAGTTCAAGGATGTTATGCCTCCAAAATTACTAGAGAAGCTCCCACTAAAATGGGATATGGATCACAAGATCGAGTTGGTGCAAAGGGCTAGCCCACTTGTAACAGTTCCTTACCTTATATCATCTCCTATACTTGAAGAGTTGAAGAGACAACTTAAGGAGTTATTAGACATAGGCTATATCTAACCATCATAGGCCCCATACAACACACTAATGCTCTTCCAAAAGACGCACAATGGTTCCTTTTTGTTGTGTATTGATTATCAAGAATATAATAATATTAGGGTGAAGAATATGTATCCCATTCCATTGATTGCTAACATGTTTGATTAACTTGGTAAAGCTAGTTAGTTTACTAAGCTTGACCTAAGATCAGTGTACTATCAAGTAAGGATTGCATAAGGAGAGTTGCTTAAGATTATTTGTGTTAAAAGGTACAATTCCTTTGAGATTCTAGTAATGCCATTTGGACTTACTAATGCGACTACTGCATTTTGTACCCTCATGAATCAAGTAGTGCAACCTTTATTAGATAAATTTGTTGTGGTGTAATTGAATGACATAGTGGAGTGTAATGAAAAAGTAAAAGAGTATGTTTTGCACTTAAGACAAGTTTTCTAGGTCTTAGGGGAAAATGAACTACATGTAAAGAAGAAGAAGTGTGCATTTACATAACATTAAGTCCGTTTTTGGGGCACATTGTTCGAAGTCGCAAGCTATGGATGGATAAGTCTAAATTACAAGCCATATATGAATGGGAAACACCAAAGAAGGTATCAGAACTGTGTTCCTTCCTTGGCCTCATCAATTATTATCAAAAGTTCATCAAAGGTGATTCTTCCCTTTCTTATTTACTTACTAATCTATTGAAGAAAAAATAGAATACAAATTACAATAAGGCATTTAAAGCCCTAAAGAAAAAGGTGATAGAAGAATCATATTGTCCATTCTTGATTACACCAAGGCATATGAGGTACACACTGATGTTTTCAATTTTACACTTGATGGTGCACAAGATAGGCATCCATTTATCAATAAGATTCATAAGCTAAAAGAGGTTAAACTTCACTATATAGTCCAAGAGAAGTAGATGATTAAAATGGTGCATTGCTTGCAAACTTAGAGAAATTATTTGTTGTGTTCTAAGTTTTTGGTGAATACGGATAATGTCACCACTAGCCACTTCCTCGCATAAAAAAAGATGAAGCTAAAGCAAATTAGATAGCAAGCATTTTTTGGCAAAGTTTGACTTTCTGATAGAGCATAAGCTCAGAAAGCCTAACTTGGTTAGTGATGCCCTTAACAAAAAAGGGGAGCTTGTTTCCATCATAAGCCTAAGTTTTCCTCTAGTGGATTAGGTAAATGAGGGACTAAAGGTAAGATTCGCAAGCCATAAGTTTGTTGGAGTAGGAAAATCATAGAAAGGTATGCCAATTTTGGTTTCAAGATGAGGTGGCTATAACCAAATTTTATCAAATATATATGCCTAAATGGCAAGGACTACGAAAGGAAATCATTAAAGAGTGCCATTAATTTAAATGGGTCACTCAAGAGTAAATAGTGTATTGAAACTTATAGAGAGCATCTATTATGGGCCCTAGATGTGCAACAACATCAAGTTATACTTAAAGACATGTCTTGTGTGTCATCAAGACAAGATAGATCAATGCCAATTTGTGGGTTTTCTAGAGCCATTACTCATTTAAAAAATCTTTGGGAGAGTATCTTTATGAATTTCATTATATACATACCAAATTCGAAGGATGCGATAACATTATGATGATGGTAGGTTGGTTCAATAAATATGGAGTTTCCATCCCAGTACTGATAAAATTTATAGTTGAAGATGATGCACTTTTATTTTTCAAGCATGTAGTGAAGTATTGAGGAATACCAAAGATAATTGCGAATGATAGAGATACTCGCTTCAAAGGGAGATTTTAGATGAACTTGTTCCTTTATAGGAGCATTATGGCCCATTATGAATAATAATATTAAACATTTTACAGGAGCATTGTGGCCCATTAGATCAAAAAGATCCTAGCCATCCATTTAGGGGATGAAGGACTATAAATAGCCGTAGGGACATCATTTGTAAATGTTGGGTTAGCCATTGTTGCATACATCACATGCATACAAATCCAGTGAAAATTTTGGAATCAAGATTCCGACACCAAGACAACCCCAAATCCACAAGATCAAATATGCATGCATAGATATGTATAAAAGAACATGAAATGTAAACCTTTTACCTTGTGCATATCCTCCTTTCTTGATTCTTCTCCTTGTTTGGGTTGTTGCAAACACCAAACCCTTCCTTGATCACCCAAGAACATGCAAAGAAGGAAGATGAAACAATGTGTAAGGGTTTTTGAACACCAAACTTAATGTATTCAAGTAGATGTTCAATATGGGAGATAGATCAAGATTATCTTGCATGCATGTAATATTTATACTACAATTTTATAAATTTGCATGAAGATAACTCAAAAACACTTCTCACTCTCTCTAGAACTCTTCTAGAATCCTTTCTCTATCAATTGAGTATGTAAGAAGTGAAGGAAGCTCGTGCACATAAGTGGAGAACTCACTTATATGTCACTTCACAGCTTCTGTCACAATGGCATGCCTCGCCTTAGGCCACGATCGTGGCCCTATGAGGCACAATCATGGCCTACTTAAAATAGACCATACACATTTATTTTTCATCCAATTTTTTATGCATGTAACCCTTAGGTTCTTGGCTATTTTAGGCACTTAAATTAACTCTTAATTCAAACATGATTTCATAATGCTTATTTGCTAGAATATAAATGGATTAACACACAAACTCTTTAATAGTTAATTATCCAACTTATAAACCTTTCCATAGACAATTACCATGCAATTCATCCTTTCACTATACTATAATCCACTTGGTTCAGAGTATGGGCTATGTGTCAACTCCCACTAGACTGATTACGCCACATCTAGTTTAAGTGATGTTAGTTCTTGTCCTGGGATCTCATTACTCTATGTGTCATTGAAGACTCTCTTTATGACACATAATTGCTCTAGCCAGAGACTCCCAAGTAACTGACAAGAGGCTTTGGGTATCATCTCCTTCTATCAGGAGTAATGAATCCTTTATTGGCTACCCAATTACATTCGAATACAAATAACTATACCCAATCATCAACCTAAGAGAGACCTCGTCTTGAGGTAATAAGGAATGGTGCCAAAGCATAGGATTTATATCCAAGTTATCCTTGAGTACCTCAAGTCTACGGATATTTGCACCATAACTATGACGAGATTAATCATTGACATTCGATAGATCATCCATATGATAACCTCATATCAGGTCATTCGATATACTTACTACCCTTACTAAGCATCCATATATTAACTCTAAACATCTCATGCTTACAGTTTATGAGATCCACTGCTTGATCAAATCAAAGAGTATAATATGTGCTAGTCTTTCCAAATTAATAATGTCCTGTCTTATTAATCCTATGACTAGGGATTATTTAGATACTAACATAACTGCATAAGTTATACCAGGTTTTGTGCATAACATAGCATATATGATTGATCCTATTACCGAAGCATATAGGATCATACTCATGCAAGTCCTCTCATCTTGTGTCTTGGGACACATAGATTTTGAGAGTTTTATCCCATGAATCATGGGAAGAAACCCACTCTTGAACTGCTCCATGCTAAACCTATTTAGCACTTTGTCTATGTATGTTGACTGTGAAAGACCTAGCAACTTCCTTGATCAATCTCTATAGATCTTTGTTCCAAATATATAAGTTTCTTCTCCAAGGTCTTTCATGGAAAATTATGGGACAACCAAACTTTGACTGATTGCAAACTTGAGATATCATTTCCTATTAGTAATATTTCATTCATATATAACACAAGCAATATGATAGCACTCCCATTAACCTTCTTGTACACACAAGGTTCATCAGGATTTTGTGAGAAAACCAAACTCTTTAATTGTCTGATCAAATCAGATGTTCCAACTCCTAGATGCTTGCTTCAATCCATAAATGAATGTTTGAAGCTTGCATACCTTTCTGCCATCTCTGGATATGAAGCCCTTAGATTGTATCATATATACATACTTAACTAGGTTTCCATTTAGAAAGGTCGTCTTCACATCCATCTGCCATATTTTATAATCATAATGAGTAGCAATGGCTAGGAGTATTCTAATGAATTTAAGCATATCTATGGGGCTAAATATCTCATCATAGTCAATTCCTTGTCTTTGACAATAACCTTTAGCGATTAGCCTCGCTGTATAGGTAATCACATTACCTTCCATGTCGATTTTCTTCTTGAAAATCCACTTGCACCCTATGGGTTTACCCTTCGGGTGGAAAATTCATACTTGGTTTTCATACATGAAATCCGTTTCAGACTTCATGGCTTGAAGCCATTTTCAGATTCTGAACTCGTTAGAGCCTCTTTATAGGCTATAGGCTCATTGTCCTCTATGAACAATACATCATTTTGTTCACTTATGAGAAGTCCATATCTCTTTAGAACATTACGTATCCTACTTGACCTACAACCATGTTCTGTGTCAAAAGGTTCAATTGTTGTCTAGTCTCTGCGAGCAACAATTTCGAGTTCAGGCAATTGATTTACGTCTATTTGAGCATCATAAACTTCATTAAGTTCAACTTTGCTCCTACTGTCTTCTCTTAGAAGAAACTCTTTCTCTAAAAAGATAACATGCTTTGAGACAAACACCTTTTGCTCTAAAGAATTATAGAACTGATATGCCATTGTTTCCTTAGGATATCTTATAAATAGACATTTATCATATTTCACTTCAAACTTGTCTGATTAAATCCATTTCACAATATTCGGACAACCCTAAACTTTCATGTGTCAAAGATAGGGCCTTTTGTTAGTCCATATCTCATATGGAATAACTTCAACTGCCTTTGAAGGGACTTTATTTGTCACATAAACAATAGTCTCGAGTGCATAACCCTAAAACGATTTCAGTAGATCTACTGAGCCTATCATCGACCTTACTATATCTAACAAGGTTCGGTTTCTCCTTTCATCCACACCATTATATCTAGGATACTATCCCATTTTCTTCGAGATAAGTTAGAAATTACTCATTTAAGTATTCACCACCTCGATCTGATCGAAGTGTCTTAATACTTCTATCGAGTTGCTTCTCTACTTCATGTCTAAACTGTTTGAACATTTCAAACTCTTCAGACTTGTATCTCATTAGATACATATACCTATATCATGAATAATCATCGATAAAAGTAATGAAGTACACAAAACTACCTCTGGCATAAATGGATATCAAACCACATACAACAGAATGTATTAGGTCTAATAACCCATTCATTCGTTCACCCTTTCCTTTAAAAGGTAATTTAGTCATCTTGCCTAACAAACAAGGTTCACATGTTTCATATGATTCATAATCAAATGACCCTAGGCTACCATTCTTGTGTAGCTTAATCATGCGTTTCTCACTTATATGGCCAAGTCGACAATGCCGTAAGTAAGATGATTTTAAGTTATCTCATTTTTGTCTTTTATTGTCATTGATATTTAAAATTGGATTGGACATATCTAATATATAAATTCCATTACACAATGTAGCAGTACCATACAACATTTCATTAAACTTAATTGAACAACCATTATTTGAAAAAGTTAAATGAAATCCCGCTTTATTAAGAGATGAAAAAGATACAATGTTTTTAGTCACAACGAGTACATAATAGCAATTTTTTAAAATTAACTATAGCTCACTAGTAAGATACAAAACATATATCCCTACAGCTAATGCAACAACTCTTGCTCTATTTCTTACTCGTAGGTCCATCTCTCCTTTCTTAAGCGGTCTACTATCCTTGAGACCCTACATATCAATACATATGTGCGAGCTACATCCGGTATCTAATGCCCAAATGTTAAGATCAGAAATAGTATTAACCTCAATGAAAAATATCTTACTTGAAGTAGACGGTGGGGCATCTAATGCCTTCTTCTGCTTCAGTGACTCCAGATAAGCTTTGCAGTTCCTCTTCCAATGTCTTTCCTTGTTGCAATGGAAGCATATCCCCTTTCGTGCTGTCTCCTTTGCCTTCTTCTTCGCCACACGTCCCACTGGCCTCTTAGACTTCTTCTTCCTTTGGTTCTTCTTTCGAGAACCAGAAGTAGAGTCCAATAGCATCACAGCCTTACTATCCTTCTTGATAGTTTGCTCTCCTATTTTAAGAAGATTAATTAGCTTAAGAATCGTTATGGATATTTGGTTCATCCGATAGTTAAGCATAAATTGCAAATAACTATCGGTCAAACCAGTCAGAATTAAGTCTATACTTAATTCATGATTAATAATGAAACCCAAACTGGCTAATCTCTCAATGTAGCCATTCATCTTCAACGTATACTGCACCGGAGATGATCCCTCAGCCATTTTTGAACAGAAAAGCAACCTTGAGGTCTCGAACCATTTAAACATAGCTTGCTCATCAAACAGTTCCCTCATATGGTAGACTATGGTATGAGCATCCATAGCCTCATGCTGCTTTTGCAGTTCTGGTGACATAAAGGATAATATTATACAGCTAGTCAACTTACTATCATCCAGTAGCTTCTTGTAAGCCCTCTGATCTTCATCAGATGCATTGAGAGCAGGGGGATTGGGAAGTGATTCATCTAGGACATATCCTAGTTTTTCAGATTTGAGAACAATTCTTAAATTTCGTAGCTAATCTAAGATGTTTGGTCCCATGGGTTTGTTAAAGTCTAATAGGGAGTGTAGGTTCACACTAGAAGACATCGTACGATTCGATAACCTAGAAGAACAAGACAAAGTGTTAGATTGTACACTTAATGCATAACTATGAGGACTTTAATAACATGCATTATAGGTCCCATTATTCTTATTCAAATCCACAGCCCTCACCACGAATTCGGAAAAACATATAATTTTCTTAATTGGTCGATATCCGATATCACCAAGAATGACCTTGGGTTTGCCCAACAAGCCACCTTAGATCAATCGGTAGGTATCATCATACCAATTGTATTCAATTATGCAACTATCGACTTATGCCATCAACTGTTGATTTAGCACACTCATTGGGTTATCAACTCTTGATTTATATACATCCTATGTATATAATCCAACTTCGCCTTTATCCAAGTTGACCTTGGTTTTGCCCAACAAATCAACACTTCTAGTTAGGACCAACCCATTAATTTAGAAATCTAATTTCCATGATTCGAACATATTCATGTAGAGCGGGCTTGGATTTGCCCAACAATCGAACTCTAAAAGAACTCTAGTTCTTACCATATCAATGGAAGGCGTAAGTCCTAATATTTTGGTTGAAGGATTTGTCCTTTGATCTCATCAATACTTGGATGATCTTGATTATGTATATCACATATACATTTAAATTATGGATAACTCAATTGAATTAAGCCTATTCCCATAACTACCCTTAATATGCATCTAATGCATGTATTACATAAAGGAGGTTTAAATTTAGGTTGTGACTTGACTATGCATTTAAAGTTTGTGAATCGATTTAACTCTTAAACCTAATCGGGTACTAGTGTTAGTCTTGGCTAATCTGAATTATGAATGTGATTCGATTAGGAAACCTAAAATTTAATTATTTTGATGCCTAGATTAAACACTTTAATCCTAGTTTATAACCCTTTATCTAGTCACACTAGAAATGCTACGCTCTACTTGGATTAATTCTAAATTAATCCCTAAGGTTTCCTAAATTCTCGTAAACTAATTAGTCCTCTATAATATCCCTAGGTCATCTCAAATTTATCTAAACAATTTTGGCATATGCAAAAATTTTCTTGATGGTCAAAATCGTCAAGATAAATAAGTTACCCTACTAGACACTAAAGAGACCGATTCGATGTTTGGAAAATTTTTAGAACCCTAATTTCAGACACGTGCATTAAGCAAGATGATATATTTCTTATCACATAAGAACCTTATTTAGGTCTCATAATCGAAATACATATATTATAAGTCATTAAGTAAGTCAACTCCATCAACTTTCAAAAAGTTAACCAATGTTGACTTTGACTTTATTTATTAATTGAATTAAATTCAATTACTTCTGGAAAAATTTCAGAGTCTTATATACATTCTAAATGTGTCTAATAAAAAATTATAGAACCTAATTCTTAGGAATTATTTATTAAAAAATAGGAAATAACCAGCACATAATATGTGTATGTCACATTACCTATAATACTAACCAATCATTACATCATACATGCATAGGATAACCACTTTAACAACAAGTGTCATGCATCTCATATAGGTGGCAACATCTCATCTTGAATTTGCATGCATAAAATTTATAAAAAAATTATTAAAATTAATATGGAATTTTCATGCATGCATGTTCATCACATTTCTAGAATTTCCAGAACTTTATACATGTATCAAGCTGAAACAAAATTCGTAATAAAATAGTAAATGAAATTCAATTGTATTTTTCTTTTACTAGAACATAATATAAAGTCTTATAAACATTTTGGTCAAAGAAAAATAGAAAAAATTTATAGAATTAATACAATTTTTTCAAAATCAGCATATGCAATCAGTTTTCCAGAAAATCCCAGAAATTAACATATGAACAGTCTGGATATAAATTCGAAATAAAATAGCAAATGACATTTAATTGCAATATCCTTTTACAGAAATATAATATAACATCTTATAAAAAATTATGTGAAAGAAAAATAGAAAAAACATTTTTTACAATTTACATGAATTTTCCAAAACAACATGCAAGTTAGTTACAACCCAACAAACACTTTGCACATATTCAATATATCATCTATTACATGCACAAACATGCTCTGATACCATTGTTAGGTTAGGCATGGTTGCATGCTTCACATGCATTCAGATGCAGCGGAAGTGTCAGAATCTTGATTCTGACACCATGATAACCCCAAATCAACAAGATCAAATATGCATGCATAGATATGTATAAAAGAATATGAAATGTAAACCTTTTATCTTTTGTATCTTGTCCTTTCTTGATTCTTCTCCTTATTTGGGTTGTTGGAAACACCAAAACCTTCCTTGATCACTCAAGAACACGCAAGGAAGGAAGATGAAACAATGTGTAAGGCTTTTGAACCCTAAACTTGATGGATTCAAGTAGATGTTCAATATGGGAGATAGATTAAGGTTATCTTGCATGCATGTAAGATTTATACAACAATTGCATAAATTTGCATGAAGATAACTCAAGAACACTTCTCACTTTCTCTAGAACTCTTCTAGAACTATTTCTCTATCAATTGAGTGTGTAAGAAGTGAAGGAACCTCGTGCACATAAGTGAAGAACTCACTTATATGTCACTTCGTAGCTTCTGTCACTTGTTTTTCATCCGATCTTTTATGCATGTGACCCTTAGGTTTTTGACTATTTTAGGCATTTGAATTAACTCTTAATTCAGACATGGTTTCATGAAGACTATTTTTGGAATATAAGTGAATTAACACACAAACTCTTTAATAGTTAATTATCCAATTAATGAACCTTTCTATAGACAATTATAGTGCAATTCGTCCTTTCACCATACTATACCCCACTTGGTTTAGAGTACAAACTATGTGTCAACTCCCACTAGACTAACTATATCACATCTAGTTCAAGTGATGTTAGTTCTTGTCTTGGGATCTCATTACTCTATGTGTCATCAAAGACTCTCTTTATGACAAATAATTGCTCTAGCCAGAGACTCTCCAGTAATGACCCTGACAAGAGGCGATGGGTATCATCTCCTTCTATCTGGAGTGGTGAATCCTTTATTGGCTACCTAATTACCTTCGAATACAAATAGTTGTACCCAATCACTACCCTAAGAATGACCTCATTTTGAGGTAACAAGGAATGGTGTCAAAGCATAAGATTTACATCCAAGATATCCTTGAGTACCTTAAGTCTAAGGATATTTGCACTATTGTTATGATGAGATTAATCATTGACATTCGATAGATCATCCATATGATAATCTCATAGCGAGTCATCTGATGTACTTACTACACTTAGTAAGCATCCACATATTAACTCTAAACATCTCATGCTTATAGTTTATGAGATCCACTGGTTGATCAAATCAAGGAGTATAATATATGCTAATCTTTTCGGATTAATAATGCCCTGTCTTATTAATCCTATGATTAGGGATTATTTAGATTCTAGCATAATTGCACATGATAGGAATCTCATTATCATGATCTCATCATGATTTCCTTTATGCTATGCTTTGTATCATAACTTCTTTAATTTGATTTAAGATCAATATTAGTTCATATATAAAATAAAATTTATTGAAAAAAATGCCTTTCTCTTTAGTAATCAAAATAAAGTTTGTATAAAAGTGTTAAAGGTGATTGCCTTTAGAGAATTACTCTAACAGTAAATATCCAACAACATCCAACATGATATACAAGAGACAAATATTCTCTAAACATTCTCCAAGCTCTCCATTAGTATCTCTTATTCTTTTTTCATTGTGCTAGTTTCATACCTAGCATTTTTTAGTAAGGATAATGAGGTTAAGTTGAATAATAATCAAATATCACATAGTTCATTAATAAAAGGTACAAGTCTATAACAAAATTCAAACACATCATTTAGTTTAAGATCAAACTCTAGAGAAGTTGTAAATTTTCAAAAGATAAGGAAAAGAATCCCTTTTAGCCTATGGCATTCAAATTATAATAGAAAATGCACCCTCATTTTTTGAGTCTTGAGATTGGGAAGATGTAAGTACACCGATTATTTACTAGTAATACAATGGTGAATAAAGTGTTGATCTACCATAATGAAGACTTAAAACAATCTCCTACTATTACCTAAATAATTAAATAAAAAGATTAGTTTGTTTATTAATATTAAAGTTAAGAACAAATATAAATGAAGAAAGAACCATTAGAAATAAAAAATTAAGTGATCAAGAGAAAAAATTATGAATAAACATTTGGATAAGATTTTCTTAACTTTATCTTTGTATTGCTTATTCAATAAATCAATAAAGTTTTCTTGACTAGATATGTAAAATTTTCTCACTTATAAAATTACTCTCCTAATCACAACTACTTATTCTGAAGTTGATTAACTGATATATATATCCAATTAAAACTCTTAGGATTGCATTATGATTAAAGAAAATTTTATGAAAGATTTGAACCTGATGCTAGAGTTGATCTCAATAATCTATTATGATCTACTTAACTGAGATGATCTCTAATCTTCTTCCTGTTTGAAAACAACTCAGTCTCTCTAGGGTATTTTTTATTCTTGATGGGTAACCCTAATTCTAAAACTAAAAGTAATATAAAATTATTTTCTTTTTATGGTTTCCATACGTATTTACATAGAATTCTAGTGGTAGATACTAGTTAAGACCCAACTCTGTCCCAAGTTGTGCTATTCTTAGTTTCTTATATGAGAGTTACACATGCATAAGCACGATAACATATTATTACTCATGTTTTTTATTATGTTTATTATACAATTGGAGATAGGGACATACAGATGTCTTCAATCATGTTTCTTATTGTTTCTTATATTTTATTTGTGGAAAAAGGCATGGACACACACAACCCCTATGTCCATAACTATATAGTTATCTATTTCTTCTAATATCTATGAAACATCCTCTATCCACTTGTGTCTATGACTCTGCTTTTAATGTTGTTCAAGAAATAACATAGGTAACATATAGATGTGTGCAAGACCATGTTTTTGTTAAGATTAAGACTTCTCAATTTTCAAAGCTCATCCCCAAGGAAATGCCTCCTTAATTACCTAAAAACATAACATGAAATGATTAAAATAAGTCAATCACAAAAGATATTAGTCCATATAAGTTTTGATTATAGAAAGTAACGAATAAATCTAAGTAAACTAATATCACCATTATTTGCATAATTAACTGATTCATCAACTAACTCTCTAAAAAATGAAGTAAAATTATAGTTCAATCTCAAGTTAACATAGCAAATGTTTGAATTTAATTCAAGCCAAACAAATTTACCTCATACATATTATGAACATAAGAAAAGTAAAAGGTTTAAGCAAATAAATATTAAATAAGCCATACTGAAATCAAACTAATGAAATTGTATTTTAAAAAATTAGAAAATTCTTGACTTGGTTGACATATGATCTCAACCATTTGATGCAAGGGTAAATACCTTGTCATGTATACCTTAAATTACTTAGTATAGTCATAATTTCAACTACCTATAAGCATCACTTATAACTTTAACCTATTAATTAGGTTAACATTAGAAGAGTAGGATTTATTTAATGCTCAACTTTATTCAATTTTTATTATTTTATCATTTTTTTTAACAATCAATATGGACTAGTTAGTTACTCATGAGCTAAACTTTAAACTTAAAATAAGTACAATTATATAATTGGTAAATCATTCATTCTAATAATCTTTCTTAAGAATATTAGATAAAATTTTAACTAAAAATATTATCAATGATCATGTTTATTAACCTATTGTAATAGACTTACAAAGTAGGCTCACATCTAATAGATTTTATTTACCTTAATTTCCTTATTTAATTTATTAGAACTGTAAGTCCCTAAATTGAATATAGTTGGATTAAATGCTTATAAATGCACTAAGGCTAAAGATAATGCCTTCCCTAAACTTAAGTTGCACATTACCCTCAATAAAAAAATTATAAAATTATAAAAAAGTGGGGAAGAAAAAAATTAAGTTCAAGAAATTTCTTTAACCCATAACATTTATGTTGCTTGTTGTATCATTGAGATGCATCTCTAATTACTTTGCATATTACATAAATAACTAACAAAATTATGATTTATAAGATTCAAAAAGATAATAATATAAGCAAAATAAAAAATAAGATACAAAATTGAAAAAGGAAATAATATAAAAAATAAGTTAGTTAAAAAATATAAAGTGAAAAGATACAAATAAGAAAATATAATGCAAAAAATATAATTAATAAATCCTTCTTTAACTACACCATCATTATTGTTGTCTTTAACAAACATAGATGGTTAAGGATGAAGAAAATGTTACTATGGCTCTAAGAACTCCATAATATGGATGTAAGTTGATAGTCACTCCTCCATTTGACTTAATTATTATTTATGAGCATAGAAGCTCCTTTCAAGTCTCTATAGCATCTAGCTTTGTTCAAGGTACCGATTCTCCATTCTATATACCATCATTATAATCCTCTCCTATATGAGTTATTGGGATCTTACTTTAATATTACTTGGCTCCAACACCCGGACCTCTTATAGATCAATAACTAAAGGTTTCTCCACCCTCTCTCTCACATCTCCCTATTCTTCCTCTTAGGAGCATCACCTTCTTACCAACTCCATTTGTTCTGACTAGAATAAATGCTCCCCCATATCTTTTGAATAAGCCATGAACAACTTCAAATTTAAGTTAAGGAGAGACATCACAGATAAAATTGTTAATTACAAGTGATTAGAGAATATGCCTGGACTTATGGCTTGTAAAGTGTGATATAATCCTACATAATTCACTCCTTTTTTCTTAGTAGTAAATGCTCTAAGTTTATGAAAAATAGTATCCCAAATGGAAAGGAAGGTGCCCTACTATACATCATAAATAGAATAAATCCTTAAGAATAAGTGCTCCCATTCTCCCTCTCCTAATCAAAACGGTGTATGGAGTTTATGTAAATAGTGAATGACAAGAGAGGTAATAAGGGTACTTTTAGTTTTAATGTTGTTGCACCTACCAATTTTATATGATATCCCACTCTAAAAATGCTAGCACAAATATATCATAAGAGAAATGAGTTTTTAAGGTTTTATAGGACCTAGTTTGTGTATATTTAGGATAAAACATGCATTGTTATGAAATCCATAATTGATAATTTTACTAGCATATCCCCTATCCTAAATCTTATTCCCTTTAGATCATCTCATTTTTCTTATCTATCTAGTTCACAAGTGGATAAAAATGTAAGGTTAACTCCTTATAGAAGTGTTTTATTATTTTTAAGAATAGTGTCTAACGAACATTATGTATCATTGCCCTCACCTCTTCTTATAAACATATGATATTTAAAAATGAAGTCTATACTCCTATTAGGCTTAAAGTGTTAAGTTTATAAGGTGGCATAACTTAATTGGTGTATTGGTGAAAACTAATATTAGATGTTTACTTAGAGAATAAACCTTTGTTAATTAGTGGAAGAGCCTCCCCTCTTTACTCTTTCTTTAACTCTTTTGTGGAATGACTTTTACTTATATTTTTCTTCAATTTCTTCTTGTATGTCAAGATTTTGTGATGAAAATTTACCCAAATTGCAAACCCGCAAAATTTAAACAAATTGTTCCTTAGGTTTACAAAATTATAAATCCTAACGTATTAGTTTCCTTTAACCAATGCAAGAGATTAGCCATATATAGTCGTAGGCCTTAGAAAAGAGTAAAAGACAAAAGACAAAAATGATGAACAATTATAGTCAAAACACAAGAAAATTTTAATATAAAAAGTCTAACACTAGGGTTTTAGGCCTATTTAAATAGGTAACACATCTTTTTTTTAGGTGAACATGATCTAAGAGACAACAATGTCTTAACCTATTTATGTTATAACTTAGTTTCTAAAAAGGGACATGAGCTTTAACTTACCCATTTCCTAAGTTATGTACCTTATAGTAATTTTTTATGGAGATAAAAATGAGCTTTGACATGCCCATTCTTGAGGCTTTGTCACTTTTAGAGTTTGAAGTTAGACCTATCATGATGATCCAAATGAAAGGACAAGCTGAAGAATCATAATTATAAAATGTAAATAGCACCAAATTAAAGGATAATTAGTATCAATCTTACACTATTATTTAAAACTAAAGAATAGTCCAGGTTTTTGGAGAAAAATAGTGCTTGAGTTTAATATGTAATGTTTGTTTAGAACAAAACTAGCATCAATTATTTTCTAAGGCAGGTGTTAGACCAATGTTTTTATTCTATAAGGTTTATTATTTTAAGTATATATTTCCTTTTCAAAATCTAGTTTTAAGGGTTTTATGCCTATTAGAGGCTTAGGGATGCTTGTAAATGGGGACTTTATGATATTGTTGATTATTAAAAACCATTAGAAAGTTTTTGTTCCGTCTTTTAGAGTGATCTTGCTTAAAGTTCTCTAAAAACATTAATCTGATTTAACTTGTTGGCGGTAATGAAAACCTAAGGATCTTATCATTTCCAATCCCTTATATTTATAAAGTTTGACAATTCATGTCTTTCTTTAAGTCTTTTGTGTGATATTATTGTATTAACCTCTTTTTAATATAATGGTCCTAAGTTATGTTATATTGATATTGAATGTCATCAACCCGTGATAGTTTTATTAGAATTTGGTATCAAAGCCCAATTCCTTATTCATTTTTATTTTTATATCGTTATTTAAAAATTTAATATATTTTTATATTGTTATTTACAAATTTAATATCATTAATTTTTCATTTTTAAGGTTTGATTAGGCAAAAATTGTTAGTAAGTTTTTGCTTTTTATTTCTTGAGTTCTAAGTCATAGAAAAAAGTTTAAGAAAGTTTTATAAAGAAAAGCTAGAAAGTTTCATTTAGAGCAAATAAAAAAAGACTAGTAACTGCATTAATCATTATATGAAAACTTAATTCCCATTCCAATAATAACAAGGAATCTACTACCAAAAATATTTTATTAATCTAGTAATTCTTGCTCTTATTGCTTTTGCCTAGCTTTTATTAATTATGTTGATTCATTATTGTTGAATTCTTCTTCTTTTATTAAGTCCAATTAAATCTAAATTTTTTTCTTGATTTTTCATGTTCATTGGCCTTTATTTTCATTTTTTATTTATTTCCTGACTAAATTTGCTTCTTAAGGAGCATTTGAATTAGAAGGAGGATTTAAACTAGTTTTCTTGATTTAGAATTCCTATTTTGAAAAGAACCTTAAGTTAAAAGTTATGTGGTGAGTTGAATATTGAGAGGAACATGTCAGGAAGTGTTTTGGTGTTAAATTTTTATACAGGGGCAATATAACTCAAACTTAAAGTAAAACCTTTTTTAAATATAAGGAAGTTAATGAAAAGGAAAGAAAGGGAGTAGACCAAGAGTCATTTGAGAATGTCATCTAAGGTTAACTCAATTAAATTATTTGATAATTTAATGAATTTTAG
Source organism: Erythroxylum echinodendron (assembly GCA_027575705.1). Classification (NCBI taxonomy): domain Eukaryota; kingdom Viridiplantae; phylum Streptophyta; class Magnoliopsida; order Malpighiales; family Erythroxylaceae; genus Erythroxylum; species Erythroxylum echinodendron. The sequence goes on along the minus strand of JANZXR010000172.1, from coordinate 25,990,320 downwards.
GAGAGGTTAGATAAATATGATGTTGTTATAGCTATACTAAAACCTAATTCACATACAAATACTATGATGGATGACTCTAAGGTGAATGATGGAGCTAAACCTACTACAAGGGAAATCCAAACCTAAGGGGTGGTAGAGGAGGAAGATGAGGAAGAAAATAAAAAGGGGGCAAGTTTGATGTAGAATGCAAAAGTTAGTATGGTTTAATAGTGGATAGTAACATATATCGTATTAAGATCGAAATATCACCTTTTGTAGGGAAGATGGATTGAGATGCATGCTTAAAGTGGGAGCTGTAAGTGGAGCTAGTTTTTAATTGTTACAATTTTTTAAATAAGAAAAAGTTTAAACTAGCTATTGCAAAGTTTAGTAACTATATGGTGGATTAATGGGATTAATAAATACTCAATAAGAGAAGGAATCAAGAGATGTTTATTAGAAATTGTAAGGAGATGAAAATGGTGATGAGGATGTGCTTTATGCCAAATTCCTATTATAATGAGCACTTTAAAAGGTTATAGATGTTGACCCAAGGTTTACATATTATAAAGGAATATTATAAGGAGATAGAGATTTACATAGTTAGGGGAAACATTAAGGAACATTAGGAGGTGACAATGGCTCAATTAATCTGCAGGCTAAATCCCAAAATTGCCAATATCATAGAGATACACCACTATGTGAAGTTGGAAGATGGAGTGCATATGACCATTTAGGTAGAGAGATAGATCAAAAGGAAGCCTTCTAACTGATTTGGTGTGTTTAGTGCAAGTTCTTCACCATGGAGCAAACCTTGGAGTAAAAAAGAGGAAAAGAATCCAAAGCCTAGGTATAAAGTAATTGAACCTAAATTATAGGTACCAAGTGAATAGAAAGTTAAGGTCAATTATATTAGCACAACTAGGAATTGAGACATAAAGTGTTTGTAATTCTTAGGGAGAGGATTTATAGCGTCCCAATATCTTAACAAGAGAGCGATACAAGGGAAAAGGTGTTATCTTGGTACAAAAAAGGTCCTATCACTCTCCTACAAAAGTGCTACTTAAGGGTGCAATCAAATGGAAATCTTCACTAATTGGATACTTTATTGAGAATAGCTTTCCTTATGGTTCAACATTGGGCCAATACAAATTAGAAGAAATGGGGTCTTCAATCTACACTAATAACCGAAGATGATTTATTCATATTTAGGCTCTCTTTAAAGGAAATGGTTGGCAATAAGAATGTCAATTTTGGTTTGGCATGCCTAGCCCAGTTTGAGGCCAAGAGTCGGCGACGGGACAAAATTGTTTGGCCCGAGCTCGACTAGCCTCGGTTTGAACTGTGGCCTGATTAGAATGTAAAAAATGACGTCATTTTGTAAAAAAATGACTTTTAACTTCTTTAAAAAATATATATAAGGTTGGGTCGAGCCGAGCCACGGGCTACCCAGCCCGTGGGTCAAATCGAGCTAAGCCAGGAGTAGCCCATTGACATCCTTAGCTGGCAAGGTAATGAATATGGGACCTTGGCATATACAAGGTAAGCCAATGTTTTTAAGTAAATGAGAAATGAGATTCAAGTTGGATAGAAAAGAAATCAGATCTATCCCAATTTGGGTAAATATGCATAAAATGGTCATCTGAGGGTTTGATTCATTTAGTCAGTTATATTGGAACACCCCTGGCTATGAATGAAAACACTAAAAATATCAAAAAGGTGGGATATGCGAGGGTGTGCATTGAATTTGAACACAAGATTATGCTAGATAGGATTCCTATTATGAAGTTCAATATTGGTGGAGAATTAATTGAGGATAGAATTTTGTTATCCTATCCATGGAAGCCTCATATGAAATTAGTCACTAAAATGTGGATTCCCAAGAGAAAAATTAATGAGGAAGGCAATGAAAGAAAACAACATTCAGTTACACCTTAAACTAAACAAGCAGATGGAAAAAGTGCAAATGTAGAAATTCAAAATCAACAAGCAACTCAATCAATCAACTTGGGAAAGACAATTTATGGTCATGTTAAATCAGCTGATGTAGACATGGTTATGATTGTTCATAATCAAGTTGTAGTAGCTAATGATGAGCATAACTATGATGAAGAGATTGGTAATAAGCAAAATGTATCTACACTTTGAACCTATAAATAGATTGCAAAACTAGGATAATAAAGAAATCCAATTGCCATAAGTGGAAATATCTAAGATCCAACAAAATATGGCAGAAGAAGCTGTGAATAACTGTTAACTATGATTAGCAACTTCAGGCATTGATAATCATGAGAAAGAGGAGGGCAACAATGATAATAAATTGCAGCATGAAGAATGGCAAGCAACAAGGACTAGAAGTAGAAAATATAGGAGAAGGACTAAGTCCTCACACTCCTAATGATTTTCACTATATGGAATGTTAGTGGACTTAACTGTCACAATAAGAAACTAGCTTTAAAGGATTATCTTGAAGCTAGTCAATCTTATTCTATTGGTTAAGTGGAAACTAAAATTAAAGAGGAAGTATTTCAGAATGGGTTGAAATTTATCCCTGTAGAATGGAAAACTTTGAGCAATCACTCTAAATATCCTAATGGAAGGGTTATAGTTGCAATAAATCTAGCTCACTTTTCTATCTCCAATTGATACTGTACAGAGCAATGGATTTACTGTGAATCTGTGCTAAAATTTCTCAAAATTCTAATAATAATAACACTTGTTTATGCTATTAATTAGGAATTTCAAAAAGTAAGCTTGTTGAAAGAATTACAAGATATTGATTCAAGCATGTCGATGCCTTGGATGGTGGCAGGGGATTTCAACTGCTTGCTCTCTTCTTTTGAATCTTTAAGGGCAAGAAAAGTAGCACATGCTGATATTAAAGAACTGACTATGTTAACATTTTCTTTTAGACTTATGGATCTTAGATATTAAAGGCCTATATTCATATGGAGCAATCATTAAAAGGGCAATAGACTTATTTAGAGAAAGGTAGATAGATGCTTAGCGAATAACAGATGCTTAGCTCAATTGACAAAAAGCTATAATGCTTTTTAGGAACCATTGTTCTCAGATTACACACATATTAAGGTCCACATCAATGACAACTCATTCAAAAGAAAATCACCTTTCAAATAATCTCATTTTGATTCAATTATTACATATGTTATTGGTATGAACTTGCAGGGTCTAAATCATTTCGAAGAAATATGAAAGGAATAAGTTAGTATGATGACACATTTTAAGTGATTGGTTCTTAAGGTTAAGTTAATTCTATGATATTTGATGTCATTGTACCATTATTATATTGCTGTACGATTGCATGTTTATGTAATTATATGTTTTGTGTTTTATATGTTTTAGTTTTGCTTTAGGACAAACAATGGTTTAAGTGTTAGGATGTTGATAGATGTAAATTATAATATGTTTTGATAGATGTTTAAGTGTGTTTTAAAGTATTTCTTAGATGAACATCATGTGTATAGGCTTAGAATTGTGCTATTGTTAGTGTTTGTATATATTCTAAGTGTTTGTGTGGTTTAGAGCAAAAATTGGATCTTAATTTAATGTTTTATGAGGTGTTTGATGTGCTTGTGAGTGTTGGAAATTAGACAATTGAAGAACAAGGAATATTTGAAGCAAATTAGGGATACACAACTATATACATGGCCGTGTATGTCTCTTAACCTTTTCAAAATCACAAATATTGGAGATTTTTGAGTTATGTTGCACGCTCGTGCATTAGATCCTACATTTCCTAGACAATAATTCCAACAGGTCAGCATTCCCAAAACATTTTTGGGCTATTTTTGGAACCAAATTAAGTGGGAAAATCTTAGAAATAACCCTAAAAGCATTAAGAACTATTTAAGAACATGAAACATTCTTCAAAAATGTAGTACCGATCATACAAAAGTGGATCAAATGTGGGAGATCAAGAGAATGTCCAAGAATTCCAGCTTTTTGGATCAAGTTTCAAAATTAAGTTTTCCTTCTTTTCCTTTTGTTATTTTCATCAAACTTGATATGCAAAATGAATTCTTAGATGTTTATTACATTCATAAGTTTCTAATTTCCATATTTTATTCCAAATTTATTTTGTGACTTTCATCTTTATTGATTTAATAAATATTTTGGTGTTATGATAATTGTACATGCTCATACTTTGACAAAAAATCAAGAGAGTAAGTCAAAAGTAATTAGATTAGTTTGTTCAATGATTGTTGGCAATTTAATAAGTCATACAATTATCAAATTGACGATCATTCAAAGAGATATCTTGTATAAGAACTTGATTATCCGATAGATAACTTCATATATAATTGAAAATGTTAGGAAGTTTTGTGAATTGAAAAGTTCCAAAATTTGAAATTTCAAATTCAATTAGGGTTAATTAATTAGTTCTTAAGGGAGAGTAACCAATCTCTTAGGAAATCTAGGATCAACATATAATTGATTCTTGCATAATCCTCGTGGGATCGATACCTTTCAATATTACAAGATACAATTTGTATGCTTGCGAGTATTGAGAATTTTTCTAGATATAAAACTTGCTCAATAAGTTTTTGATGTCATTGTCGGGAGCTCAATAGTTTCCAACCAATCATCTAAAGCTTCTTTAATACTATTATTGGGTTTTATGTAACTCAGAGTTGAAAACATGTAATCATTTTTTTAATGTAGCTTCTTCTATCAAGTCTTACACAAGCTCTAAGAACTCTACAATATGGAATGAGATAAGAGACAATAAGTAAGTATAGTTAACTGATCCCTAAAGAACCATCATTAAACTAAGGGGACAATATCTTCAAGATAACCTTCAGTTGCTCCATTTATAACATATGAAAGGAAAGAAATGCTAGGATATTTAGGAATGATCAAGTTAATATGAACTCCTTATTTCAAAGATTGTTTCAATAGGTTAGAGAAATAGCATTAGATAAAGGAATGACCATCATATTAAAGCTCTAATTTGACCTCTAAATGGAACTTATTGTAGAACCCAGGATTTAAATATTCATAAGACATTATATGCTACATTTGCATGATTTTTAGCCTTTATCACAAACTAATATCCTTTATCTTGTGTTAGATATTTGATTTTGCATTGCTCTTACTATCTCCTTAGTCATATTTGTAAACAACTTTTTGTGACTTAATACATATTTAACTTTCAAAAAATAACTCACCATGACCAAAGAAATATGATACATTATGATTAGTAATATCAACTGGATTTTCACTATCAAGATCATCACTAAACACATCAACGTAATTTGTCTCTACGTTTTTCCCTTTTGCTTTTTGATTATATACTGTTTGAAAAATACTAAATATCATTAGGCAAATGCACCCATTCTTATACTATAGCTTAGCGAGTATTAATAGCACAAAGACTATGTACTAGTACTACTATCTTTTATTAGCTAATCTAATAAAATATATGGTTGACTTAAAAAGAATTATTAACAAACTAAAAATACTAAAATGTAAAATAATGAACGAAAGTAATGAAGAAGAATGAAATAATCAATTAATAAATAAGATCCAGATATAGAATCCCTCTAGAACCTTTCTTTACTAATTCAGTTACTAACCCTAGTTTCTTAAGTTAGTAGAAATACTAAAGTTACAAACATATTCTTTCTTAAGATATATAAACCCCCTACCCCCAAGTTGATTAATTGATCTCTTTTTAATCAAAACCATTAAAAATGGATTAACTTGTTATATAAATTCCCTTTAGATCCTTGAAGATTTATGCACTCATATCTCTACGATTTCATGAAACTCTTATTATCTATGTCATGATCTATTTATACAAAGGATTTCTCAATCCATATATATGAAAACTAAAATTGAATCAAAATGCTACCATATTTCAATTCAAACATAAGGAATAATCATGAATAATTCACAAGATAATTATGATTTCTTTCATTGAATCAAAGAATAAATCTAATTAATAGTTTTTAAAATTTATCCCTGTATAGATCTATCTCAATAGATTTCATACTAAGATTAAAAAAATAACAATAATTAAGAAAAATACAAAATATAAGAACTCATTCTGAAAAATCTCTAAATCTTAATGTCTTCACTTGAATCTTAATGGAAATCCTTTCTTTTCTCTTTAAAAGTTGTTCTTTTCTTGTGTCAAAATGCCTTAATTTATGTCTTTAATGATGTGTTGCAGTCTCATCCATAAAAGCCTCCTTTTACTCTGTGTTAAATAATCTTCACACCCATTAGAGTTCTCATCTTCTACTCTTTAAGAGGATTATTAAGAAGATTGAAAAATGTATCAGGAGTTTCCTTTAGTTAGGCAAGATTGACGATCTTATTGGTGCCAAAGTCAAGTGGGAGCATCTATGCTAGAGAAAGCAGGAAGGGGTACTAGGTCTTAATGCCATTCATTCTTTTCAATCTATGCAGGTAGCCAAAAGAACTAGGAGACTATTCAATGATAGGGAATCTCTCTGGAGTAAGTGGATTAATGAGTTTTATCTCAAGAAAACTAGCTTATGGCATATAGCTACAACAAATGAATTCTCCTAGCCCTTTATACAGATTTTGAGGAGTAGATCTAGTGTCTATCAACATATCTTCAGCTAAGGAATGGGAAAGGAACATGGTTTTTGTATTATAATTGGACTTCACTTAGCCTTTTATATCTAGAGAGGATATTTATTTTTTTCACACTAGAATCCCTTTTTAGGCAAATGTAAGCAAAGTAATTGTGAATAACTCTTGGCATTTTCAAGGCAGAGGTGCTAAGAGACAAAATAGTTATTTTCCCAACTATATGTCCAACTCAATTCCTCCAGACATACATTTATGGTCACTACATCAGAATGGAGACTTTTCAAACTCTGCATGCATCAAAGCTCTTAAGCCCTCTCACGTTAATTTTATTCCTTGTTATAATATTGTTTAGAAAGGCACTTAAAGCCAAAAGCTTCTTTCACTATTTGGCTTGCAGCTATGAATAGGTTGAAAACTAAAGACAAAATTATAGGATATGAAGTCAAATTATGTGAACTATGTTACAGTAGGCTTGAAAACATTGACTACCTTTTCTTAAGTGTGGTTATCCAGCCTCCATTTAGGCCAGTATCCAGCACACTCTTAGCTTCTACTATCATGAATCAGATTAGAACAAAATATTGGAATGAGCTTGTTATAAATTCAGGTCAATGAGGAAAGATAGAGTTTGCTTAAGACTCAGCTTTAATAGTACAATCTACTCTATTTGGAGAGAAAGAAACCGTAAAGTTTTCAACAAAATCAACATAGATAAGCATGTCTTAATTATGAATTATGACATTCGCTTATTATAATTGTTTTGCACACAAAGTAATTCAAATATTCATTTAATAACACCTAGAAAGTTAAATAAGGGCATTTTTATTTCATTTATGTTTTTATTTTTATTTTTGTTTTTAAATTTAGTAAAAAAAAATTGTTTGCATTTATGACTTCTGTTTTTTTTTTTCTTTTAGTTAGGGGGAGTTCAACGTTGGTTTGACACTATCATGAACCTTAAAGAGCCTTTAATATTTTAATAATGACATAACTACGGAATTCGTTTCAATGACAAGGATGAGTCAAAACAGTAAATCAGTTTGCAATATAAAAGATACTGGACTCGCTAATTTCGAAGATTCTTCTTGTGTTAGTGTTCATGATTCCTAAGCCGCGTAAGCTTAATGTTTAACCTTAATTTGAATATGCACCCACAAAAGCTATACAGTTAAAGGCTTAAATTAACGTTTATTATTATTATTATTATTATTATTATTGTTATTATTATTATAACAACTAATAAAATATTTTTTTGGTTTAATAATAATAGTCACTAAACAATTGATATGTAATTAAGTTCTTATTAAATTTATACACTCTTATATAATATAGGGGTAGGAATGTCTTCCCTGATCTAAAGATGTTTTATCCAAGATGCGAAACCAAAAGAAATAACATGAAAATTGTGCTCGCTAAGGCACATTTGATGATGGTAACAGTCAATACATTGAGTAAGCCAATCAGGAAAATGACAAGATCGCGCAAATGATTGATAGACCCAAAAACCAAAAACAAATTGAGTGCAAAGTGGGAAAAAGCTTATTTACGCCTTTTGGACAAGAGGATTGAATAGAGTGTTGATTGAATAAAGTAGAAGCATATTGTAAGTTATGACTCCAACGAAGCCAGAGGCCAAGGCTCCGGTTACTTTGTCGCAGTACTTGGGAACTTGGCCACAGATGGGAAGCCAACCTGCATGAGAATTCCCTTTCTTACCCACATGAGCAATGGCCAAAGCGGCTGAAATGCTTGACGTGAGCAACATGGTGAATACCTATATAGTTTGAAAGAATGAAAAGAAATGCGAATAGCAATGAAACACAACATCCGACACTATATCAACACAGTCATTTCCACTCAAGCTTCTATAAATAGATAATACGGCAACGGTATTTTCACATCAACAACTAATTCATTGCTTGATCTCGAATAGTCATTGAGAAAGAGTTACTGAATTTTCTTCTATGATCATGTTTTTAGTATAAAAATGCAAACTATGGAAATGGTTTTCCTATTAGAACAAAGAACACCCACTTCTTTCGTGATGCTGGAAAAAATCTTTTTACTATCAACAAATCAACTGAACAATATCATGCGTCTTATATAGCAGCTAATTCTGGCATATTAATTGAAGCAAAAACGGTTCATATAAATGTCCATGAAGCTATGTTTGCAGAATTACCGCGTCCAGGGCAACAACCAAGCGCCAAAGCATACTTTCAGAAGGAAGAAAGAGAACAAGAAAGCCATAGACGCTTACAACACCATTTGCGATTACAAAATACCTGTACCCAAATGAAACTTGAAGTTATCAGACAAGAAAAAAACAGAAATAACCATGAACGTGAAAGTGAAGACACTTAACTTGAAGGCTGGTGTGTCAGTGTATTTTGCTTCATACGATACTGAAAAGAAACTGCCCCTTTCACGGCTGGTAGCCATGATAATTGAGGCTGCAAGCATAGCACCTAATGCAATGAGCCTTATCATAAGAGTTAACAGTCTCTTGGTTTTGGCCATGGATAAGATCGGAGAATCTCAGTCTAATAATGATTGGAAATAAATGGGAAAACTTGCATCGGCATGTATATAAAGCTGTTAGGAAGGCAGATGAAGGGTGGTGCACCTTTGTTAGTTGAAATTCTCATCTGCCATCACCGCCGTCCATCGGTATGTATATAAAGCTGTTAGGAAGGCAGATGAAGGGTGATGCACCTTTGTTAGTTGAAATTCTCATCTGCCATCACCACCGTCGCCTATGACTTTTTCAACTATCTCTCTGTCTTATCTATCTCAGCACCTCAACCTATAGCCTTCGTGTCGTGCATTGTCAGTTTTCTTGTTACATCTAATCAAACTTAAAATATATGCTTAGTATCGAATATTTAAAATCCATGAACCCATCCAACTTTTCTCGTCTTCAATTCTTCGATGTTCCTAATCCTAAACGTTCATTCCACTAGAAATTAACTTGTAATTGGCATTTCTCGTTCTTTTTACTTTCATAACATAATCACTGTAAGGTTATTCAAAATGTCGCTCCCGCGCCACGAGCACCAAAGTCCACCGGTAAGGGATTAGTTTTCGCCTAAGCAAGGCTATGGAGTCGACCCCGCTTGTGTATACAGCAATGTTAATTAAGTACTTGGTAGCAGTACTTTGCCGCCCCTCGTAGTCCCACCCGGCACGAGAGGGAATTAGTTTGAGCGTGACAATAGCTTAAATGTGCCACCAATAGTTTGGGCCACCCAGGACATCTTGTGGACCTATCCAAAAAAAATCTCACTCCTGCTCACTACAAAAAATTGTATTTTAGTGAAAATAAAAGTTGTCACTAAAAGCAGTAACATTAGTCATTGTTATTAATAGTGTCCAATTTTTGTAGTCATCATCTCCTGTTACAAATACGTCTATCACTAATAAAATAGTAACTAATTTGAAGAATGATCACAATTATGTAACACCTTTTGTGACACAAATAGTGACACTAAAACTTATGAAATGTATGACAAAACTATATGGTGACAATAACTTTACATATTTACGACAAGTTTATCGTCACAAATAATATAACGTAGTGACGAATTAAGTCGTAACAGTACTTCATTTCATCACAAAAATGAAAATTAGTTCTTACAAAAAGTATTAGAGATAATGTGTTTATTATTATCACAAATAAAACTATCAATTCATCAACATAATTACATTAGTTGCAAAAGAAATTTACATCAGTGGCTATATTGTCTAACAGATTTCATCACAAATATGAAAGTTATATGTTACAATAATTTTCTCACTAAATAAGGAATATATGTTACAATAAATTTATCACTAATGTTTTCGTGTTTGTCGCAAATAATATTATTAAAATTTAAAATTAAATTACTTAATTGATAAAAAATTTTGCATTGGTGGCCATAAAATAGAAGTTCTTAAAATGATACGGATTTTTAATGCAAAGATATTATCAAACAAGTAAATAAAAATTATTAGAATATATAAAATATACAAAAATTACCAAAATGTATAAAATTTTAATTTCCAATATAAAAATTGGAAATTTTAATATCCAAGAAAATTATTTATTACAATCATCTCAAACTACTATGTTCTAAGTTAAGCTAAAACTCTCTAAGGTAAAATTTCCTGGTTATTCTTCATGATGAAGTTCACTGTTGATTTATTTCCTCCGAAATAAATACAAATAAATCAGTAATTAGTTTATAAAATATTAAGCTATAAATTTAGTACTAACATTTTATAATAATATAATGATAATGATAAGAAGTGATACTAACTATTCTTGATTTTATAAATTTATAAACTGACATGAGTAGTTGGGGTATTTGATATTGTGGCACTTGATAGATTTTTAATTAAGGCAGAAGAATTGAGAAACAAACTAGAAATTACACCAGTATTTGCCAAATGTGCAAAAAAAAATGAAATTTGTTTCATTTATATGGCTTGCTTCTTAATAGCTGCATCCTAAGCTTGAATCTTCTCATTTTGAGCTTGAATCTTTTCATTTTGTATTTTTGTGATTTTATTAAGTCTTGCAACTTCATCGTCTAAATCATTTGCATGTTTCTTTACAGCCTCAGCTTCAACTATAATTACACTTTTTCTCGAGACTTAGATGGTATCTCTTTAACACCTAAACTGTGTGAATAGCTTGACTTTCTTTCTAAGACAAGACCTAAATGCTCAACGAGTGGTAGAGGTGTAGACAAAATCTTTTTTTATTTTTCTCTCCCTCTTCTTGAAGCTTATTTTGCATGTTTAGATAGAAATTGAAAATTTAGTAAAGTAATTTTAAAATTTTTTAAAAATATAATTTGATTATAACTTTCATATCATTATTTCTTCACCATTTGGAATACATGAAGTTCCATTTGGCTTTTGTTACAATACCTTCCAAACTTTAACAGCATCAAGCACTCATCATAATCCTTATCTTTCTAAAAAGAAAAAAGAAAAAAAAGACAAAGAAAATTAATGATTAACTGGAACTTATTTTTAAGAAAAATATAATTTTAATTTTAAGTAAATAGAATTTTACTTTACCATCCCATATGCAATTTGTACAATCGACTTAGTACTAGAAACTGATTTCATCTCTTGATTTCCCTTATTACTTGTGTTTCTTTTGCTTTGCTCCTATACATTGATAAATAATTTATTTTTAATAAAAGAAAACAACTAACAAAATAAGTTAAAGTATTTAAAATTTAAAATTACCTTAAAATTTAGAGTCTCCCATTTATTCTCAATCAACCATTGCTAATCACCTTCCTCCATATCCTTTAGGCAATCCTTGCTTTTGAGATAGCTTTTTGTGTAAATGATAATGTCGATTTTTATATTGTGCATGCATTTGTTGCATCACAAAGATTGCACATGATTTGAGAAATTGAATTTATCCTAAAATTCATATAAAAATATTGTTAGGAAAATTAAGAAGCAAATTCAATGCAATAACAAAATTAAACTTTATTATAATTAAACTAAACTCTATTGCAATAAAAATAAGTGTCGTACCTTTGAAAATAACCACATTGCCTTCTTATCATCCTTAGAAATCTCTTTCCAACTAGAGATACGAAGTGGTGCAAGTTGTCGAATGCATATAGTAACTTTTGACTTGAAAAGGCTGACATGCTTACCACATACTTTATAGTACAAAGGAGAAAATTGAACATCAATTTGTTTTCCTTCAACTTTCTTCTTAGCAAATCTAGCATTAATTGTTGATCATCGTCCACGTTTTTTAGAATTTACATTTCCTATTTAAAAAATAAAAATTAATAGACATATAAAATATTATATTAAAAATTTAAATGTATAACTATATAATTTTGACGATCACGTTACCAATACTAATAACTTGTCCTTCTAGGCTAGGTGCATTATTTGAAGTTCCAACTGTAGCACTGAACTGTTGATTAAGAGCCTCTATAGCTTCTGACTCCTCTATCATACTAGGATCATTTTGTTTGTCATCCATATTTGATAAAGATCTACCATTGTTAATCGTCTTGGGATTTCTCATATAAATTCTAAATTTAACCATCTTGCACTTTTAGAAACAAATACATATTAGGAACAAGCAACATACGCACCTAAAACAATTGTTATAAAAAAATTAATGAAGTCAAGCAGCAGGAAAAATCAAGAGAAAACAAATATCTTTGAGTCACTTTCCACTCTATATATTCAAATTAACGATAACAACAATGACCTTGACTATTACTGGCACCATTGGCCTCCTCATGTCATACTATTTTGTGCATTACCTTTTTTCATCCGTAAAGATTGACTAAAAGCTAGCTTTTGTTTACTTCACAAACACTTGGGGAAGATAGTTCTACAGGAAATGCAGGTTTAATTGATTTATATTTTTTCAATTGCTTTCATTGAATTTCCTTTGATAGATTATGATCTTGTTTTGCACAAAAGACTTGTATATGAGAACATCCATCAAGGCCTATTATACTTTTAAGATTAGGAAGATATAATACTAGTTTTGATCTTTCTTAAAAAAAATAACCTTGATTATTTTATAGTTCACCAAACTCAGAACCACAAGCATACAGTTGTTTATTATACACTTAAGCAACAACTACAACAAAGGTGATACCTTTACATTTTCCTTATCTACGTAGCTGACAACTGAACATAAATCATACTAAATATAAGTTCATAAATCATACTAAATACAAGTTCCTGATTTTGAAATAAGATAGGGAAAATATAAAGAAGATAGAAAATAGAAAGAAGCATTAAGCGGTGTAGGAATATGTTATATGAGGAGACGTTTTCATAAAGAAGCAGTTTTGCCTAAAGTAAGGTGAAGGTGATGAAGGTTTCCTGCTGGTGAAGGTGATGGAGGTTTTCGACCGTTCAAGTGATGTGATAAAAAATTTATAATCCAGAAGCAACCCATTAAAAGTGAACAGGACGAAGAGAAGCAATCGTAAGTAATGTGATGATCTAGTGCGTGGTGGGTGGTGGAGGTTGAAAGAGAAGCAATGATGAAGAGCAATAAAAATTTGTCAAGTTTTTGTGTTTTTATCAAAGTTTACCAATGAGGAATCAATGGTAAAAGAAAGAGTAGCTCCATGGTTAGAGAAAAAGTAGTTACACTAGAAAGAGTAGTTCCATGAGTCTGTCTAGTTTATAGTAACAGAGTAATGCTAAAAAAGTAATGTATTAAACTAAATCATAAAAGAATGTGTAAGATGAAGCTAATAGTTCTTGGGAAAAAAAAGTTGGCAACTTGAGAAGAAAACCCATTATTGTCAATTCAGTAAAGAACCCATCAGGCAGCAAGATCAGAACAATAAGTTAGACAAACAAAAATAGCTATTCACCTTTTAGTATTTGAGCAGAGGAATTGGAAGATATGGAAAGAAGATTGCAATGACACGGAGAGGAGAACTACGCCCATGAAGAGTAAGCAATTTATTGACACCACTCATAACGAGTTTCTTGAATAAGTGACTGTTCACAGTTCCTCTTCTTCCATATATCAACTACTCCTTTTCTGTTTTGTTTTTTCCGGTTGGTTTAATTGTATTACTGTGTTGTCATTTTATTGTTTGACAATTAATTACTCTCCTAAAGCAGTTCTTCAATTTTCCCCTATCAATACAATTTTTTAATTTTGAAAAAAAATATTTCATGTTAAAATTTTTAAAATTTAGGTCATAGTTTAATTTTTATAATAAAAATTTATATTTTATAAATTTAAAATCAGATTTAATATTTTTACAATACATAATAAATATAGATGAGAGTAATTTATTTTTTATCATAAACTATTATATTAGTGGGAGTGTTACAAAAATTTTGATTTTATTCATCTAATAAAAATAATTGATTTTAGATAAAAATTTATTTAAAATTTTAAATAAATATTTATTTCAAAGTTTTGTTTAGCAAATATCTATTGATATGTAAAATATTACTTTTGGATTATCAATATATGTAGTTTAAACATTTTATAAGAAAATATTTAAATTTGTTTGTAAATAATAATATTAAAGAAAAATTGTGACACGTAATTTTCAGTCCCTAAAATTCGTACAACAATGACAAAATTAAGCTTTCTTAGGCAACAAAAATATGTCAACATCTATGAATGCAAAGCGAGAAGACAATTTAGATGAGATAGTCGAATCAAGTATGAAAGAGATCATCAAACTTAGATGAGCGTTAACAATTACAATTTTTTGTGGTAACTTTGACTCGCAATGTGTGTGCTATAGAAAACGAAGACTATGCAGCGACAATTGTAGGCCATGTTGTTCTTTAAAGTCATTGCATATAGTGAGGACTATTCGTTTTGTTTAAGAAAATGTAGATTATGTATTTTTAGAGCAAAAAAGGAAAAATGTTACTATATAGAAGTAAGATAGACTAAAAAGATAGCATTGTAACCTGTGATTAGCAATGATGTAGTCACTGCTAAGGGATCGCATTCCTTAAAAGTGTTTTAATTTTCTTCAACATTCTATGAATCACATATTTAATATAAATAACTTAAAAATAAATTTAATACATAATTTCTAATGTATATTTTTCCCTTTAAAAAAGATAGCATATAATAACCTTACGATTTTACTTCTTATAAAAATATTAGATATTCAATTGTCGAATAATCAAATTTCATTAACAATATATTTTGACTTGTGAGAGATAAAGAGAAGAATTTTAGTTGATTAAAAACTTTATCTTTTCTTTTATTATTAATGTTTAATAAAAACGCAAACTTACAATTTGCCTTATAAAAATCTCTAAATTTCTATCTTTATTTATTTTGAATTATTAAATATTTTATAATGATAATTTGTATTTGAATTATTAAATTTTTTCTATTAATCTAAATGAATACCTAATTTTGTTTGATATTTATTTCATCATATGATACTACCTTTGTTTCCATTTCCTTTATAATAGATTAGACCCACGTGTCCATTCCCACGTAACCCAGGTGTAATTGTTAATTTTTATTCAATACTACTACCCCATCCTTCTTATTCTTCTTCATTTACACATATAGATAAACACATATAGATTTACCCCATCTTTCTCATTCATCTTCATTTACACATATAAACACCCCAATTCTCCAATACGACAACGATACTGTTAAATTTTATTTAATACTACTACCCTTCTTATTCTTCTTCGAATTCTAAACTTACCCTATCTAACCATCCAAGATAAACAAATTTACAATTCGTAAGAAGACCGAACATCAACCTACCACTAAGGGAATCGATCGAATTTCACCTCCTTCGATGATGATCAGCCACATACTGCGATAAAGGCACCACCTTTGAATTCCGTCAAACAAGGCAAAACCTATTAAGCTTAAGTCTGGGTCGATTGTGCACAAGTGAAAATAATGTCATCACTTAGGCATCATTCGTAAGACATCTAAATCCTTTTAGTCACTCAAGCAGATTGAACAAGTAAACACATATATACATGAATTTATCTCCTCTCCTCCACTGCCGAAGCTAAAACTCATTAGGTTTTCCCTCTCTCTGTCTCTCTCTATCGCCTTCTCTTTTTTGTCTTATTTAGGTCTTTTAGCTAACCGAGGCTAGCTTATTCATTATGGGTGTATTTTAATTTCTTCTAGTAAAATTTTGTTGATCCCATTTAATTAATTTTTATTATAGGACAATGACGTTTGACAAAACTTGGATGGAAATTTCTAATAGAGCACTGCCACAATATGAAAAAGGAGTTAAATGAATTTCTAGATTTTGCATTTAGACATTTTGATGAAGGAAAAGCAGTTCATTGTCCTTGTAAAAAATGCAACAATAATTTATTTAGGATAAGCCAATCAATTTATGAACATTTGATGTTAAATACGATAAATAGAAACTACAAGTAGTGGTAGCATCATGGAGAGGTTCTACAATATTATTCTGATGACGACAACGATAGTAATCAGGGTAATAAAAGTGAAAATGATGATGGAATGCGTGATATGTTACGTGATCTTGTGAGACGTAGTTCTTATGATCTAAATGAAGAAGCTGATTATCATATCAGAGATGACCCCATCAAGTCAAATAAGGAAGCTACTAAGTTTTATAGATTATTGAGAGAATTGGAGCAAAAGTTATATCCTGGCTGTGAGGAATCTTCCATACAATCATTCATTATTGAAGTATTGAATTGGAAATGTCTTTAAGGGATTAGTGCAAATGCAGTTGATGGAATGCTTCAAATAATGAAAAGATGGTTTTCTAAAGGTAATAAAGTTCCTAGCTCATATATTGACTGTAAAAAAGTTTCTCGAGATATAGGGCTTTCATATGAGAAGATAGATGCTTATGTAAATGATTGCATACTTTACAGAAATAAATATAAGAATGCTAAATCTTGTCCAACATGTGGTGAATATAGATGGAAGAACAATGGGAAAATTGGGAATATCATTAATGAGCATGACCAAAGGAAAAAGATTCTGCAAAAAGTCTTGCGATATTTTCCGTTAACTCCTTGCTTGCAAACATTATACATGTTATCTAATTTTGCTAAAGATATGAGATGGAATTATGAAAAACCATCTAATAATGAGTTTATAAGACATCTAGTGGACTCTCCAGGTTGGAAAATTTTTGATACCGTGCATCCTTTTTTTGTAGTAGACCTACGTAATGTTAGACTTGGTTTAGCAAGTGATGTTTTTAACCCATTCGGGAATATGAGCACTTCTTATAGTGTATGGCCAGTTATGTTAGTTCCTTATAATCTTCCACTATGGTTGTGCATGAAAGATCCTTATTTCATGATTTCACTTTTGATTCCTGGTCCAAAAGCTCATAGAAATGATATTGATGTATACTTAGAGCCATTGATTGATGAGTTTAAATTCCTTTGGGAGATAGGTGTAGAGACATATGATGCATTTTTGGAGAGTAATTTTCAGTTACGTGCAGCTCTATTATGGACCATAAATGATTTTTCAGCTTACTGTAATTTATCAGGATGGATCACCAAAGGTAAGTTAGCATGTCTTGTTTGCAATCTTGAAACGTCTTCTCGCAGGGCTCAAAATGGAAGTAAAACATACTATCTTGGTCATTGTCACTTCTTACTAACTAATCATTCTTAAAAAAAATGCTAAAACATTTGATGATACCAAAGAAAATCGAAGCTCACCAAAATAATTATCAGGGGATGTTGTTGTTGAATAGTATAATTAATGTTCTTAGGTGAAGTTTGATTAATTTTAGATTATGTGTATATTTTATCTATATTCTTTTTTCTTATTTCCACTATTTTCATTAAACAGGTGAATTTTGGAAAGCCTATAAGGAAAAGAAAGCATGGAGATGCTCTATTTCTCGAAAATTGGAGAAAACAAAGTATTTTTTCAACTCTCAAATTGGAGAACACTTAAGTTGCGACATAATTTAGATGTCATTCATATCAAGAAAAATGTATATGATAACATAATTGGGACTTTGTTGAACATTGAGGGGAAAACAAAGGATGTTATAAATACTAATTTTGATTTAGAATCTATAGGTATACGTCCTGAGCAGTACACAACTCCCACAAGTGATGGCGGATATGGATTTCACCCTGCATGTTGTACACTGTCTAAAGTTAAAAACGAGCATTTTGTAAGTTCTTAATTGATCTAAAAGTTCCAGATGGCTATTCTTCCAATATTTCTTGATCTGTGAATCTTACTGAATGCAAAGATTTTGGAATGAAATGCTATGATTGTCATGTATTTCTTCATCGATATCTCCCTTTGGCTATGTGTGGGTTGCTAGGTAAAGAGGTGTGTGAAGCATTACTTGAGTTGTGTACTTATTTAAGAGATTTATGTGCTAAAGTTTTGCATTTTAATGATTTGGAGAGACTTGAGAAATCAATTCCTTTGACACTTTGTAAATTAGAGAAAATATTTCCTCCCTCATTTTTGACATAATGGTGCATTTAACCATTCATCTTGTGAGTGAGGCTAAACTTATTAGGACAGTACAATATCGATGGATGTATCCTATAGAACGATATTTGTGTAGGCTTAAATCATATGTAAGAAATAAGGCACGTCCAAAAGGATCAATTGCTGAGACATATATTATGCAAGAATGCATGCATTTTTGTTCAAGGTATTTGTACGGAACTAAAACTAGGTTGAATTGTGTTGGAAGAAATGATGAGGGAAGTGATGCTCATTCTCATTCTGGGTTTCAAGTTTTCTCACAAGCTAGATGGCCTTTGCTCGGGAAAAAATATGATGAGTTGAGCTTAGCTGAATGGGCTCAAGCTAGAATATATGTTTTAGAAAAATGTGAAGAAAGCAGAGAGTTTATGAAGTTAGTTCTCTTAACTTTTGAAATTAGTCATTTTACATAATTTGTTTTATGATTTATATATTCTTGAAGTAACAACTAATATTTCACTTATTATTAATGTGAAGCATGCGTAAAGAAAAAATCAAGGAGGATCCTAGAAATGTAGAAAGAAGATGTCAAAAAGAATTCTATCAGTGGTTTAAGAAATATGTAAGTACTATAAATATATTTTCACCTATAACTTATTATAAATTATAATTTATATAATATAAATATTTAATGCTCAGTACTCATGATAGGTCACCGAATTGCATGATAAAGGAAGTGAAATGGTTACTGATCAATTATTGCATTTAGCTTATAGACCAGATAAGCGAGTTTATCGGTATAAAAGCTTCCTCATCAACGATTAGAGGTTTAACACAAAGGACAGAGATTTGCAATTGAAATCACAAAATAGTGGAATTTTTGTAAAAGGTGATGTGAATACAG
>JANZXR010000172.1:25947692-25970823 GCA_027575705.1 Erythroxylum echinodendron | reverse complement strand
GGCCGAATCACCGACGTTTTCTTCCGTCGGTAAATAAATTTACCGACGGTATATTGGCTTTTTCCGTCGGTAATTTCTGTCTGTAATTTACTGTTTTCTTGTAGTGATTAATGCTTATAAAGTTCCCTATTCTAGCAAGTTCTGTGTCAAATTTTGCTGAACCCATTCAATTAATTTATATTGTAGGACAATGATGATTGACAAAACTTGGATGAAATTTTCTAATAAAACACTGCCACATTATGAAAAAGGAGTTAATGAATTTCTAGATTTTGCATATAGACATTCTGATGAAGGAAGAGCAGTTCACCGTCCTTGTAAAAAATGCAACAATAATTTATTTAGGACAAGTCAATCAATTTATGAACATCTGATGTTAAATGGGATAAACGGAAAATACAAGTAGTGGTACCATCATAGAGAGGTTCTACGATATTATTCTGATGACGACAATGATAGTAATCAGAGTAATAAAAGTAAAAATGATGATGGAATGCCTAATATGTTACGTAATCTTGCAAGGGATAGTTCTTAGAATCTTTATGAAGAAGCTGATGATCCTATCAAAGGTGGCCCCATTAGTCCAAATAAGGAACTTACTAAGTTTTATAGATTATGAGAGAATTGGAACAAGAGTTATATCCTGACTGTGAGGAATCTTCCATAATATCATTCATTATTGAAGTATTGAATTGGAAATGTCTTTATGGGATTAGTGCAAATGCTGTTGATAGAATGCTTCAAATAATGAAAAGATGGTTTCCTAAAGGTAATAAAGTTCCTAGCTCATATATTGATTGTAAGAAAGTTTCTCGAGATATAGGGCTTTCATATGAGAAATAGATGCTTGTGTAAATGATTGCATACTTTACAAAAATAAATATGAGAATGCTCAATCTTGTCCAACATGTGGTGAATATAGATGGAAGAATAATAGGAAAATTGGTAATATCATTAATGAGCATAACCATAGGAAAAAGATTCCACAAAAAGTCTTGCGATATTTTCCGTTAACTCCTCACTTACAAAGATTATACATGTCATCTAATTTTGCTAAAGATATGAGATGGCATCAGGAAAAACCATGTAATAATGAGTTTATGGGACATCTTGGGGATTTTCTAGCTTGGAAAAGTTTTGATATCAAGCAACCTATTTGCGTATAACTATGCAACACAAGCTACTCATTTTACGCTCAAAAATCGTAAGTGTAAGGGTTGTGACTTGTAGTTAAAAAGCGAATATCGATCCTACAGAGATTGATGCCTAGACACCATTTAATTCAGACAAAACATTGTTTCAGAAACGAAATTGTTTAACACAAATAATCTGAAAAATTAAATTAAAATTTAAAGATTAATAATGAACACTAAAAAATACCAAAATGCAGAAAAATCAGAATTTAAGAATCTAAAGACTAGAGATTACTTTTTTCCTATTTTGTCTCTCTCATATTTTATTAATCGAATTATTTCTTAGCTAAGATTTCCATATGTATTAACCACCCTCTCTCAAGGTGTAATTAATTGTTCCTAATCAAATTAAATGGAATCAATTGAATGATCTCTCAACCAACCCAATGACTCCATCAATTCAACTAGTTATTAAACTATCCTATGGGTGATTAATTGAATTCGTCGAGATCTCTCTTCTAACTAATCAATTGACGTGATGATTGCAAGTCTATAGGTTTCTAACTCTCATTGTATATTCCTTCACAAATAATCTTACTCACTCTCTCAATTTGTTGCAAGATAACAAATAAGATCAACAGTCACCAAAGACACTTTCATTTAATTCAATAAAATAGGAGTTTTAACAATATAGTTCAAAAGCCATCCCTAAAACTAAATCAGCCAATCATGGTCTCCATAACATCATTAATACACAAATAATCCATCTTACAAAGATTAGAAGAAAGAAAAACACAGAAAATTAAATAAAAGAAACTTCTTCTCTTCGTTGCTAGAATCTGGAATTTTGGATGTTGATGTGCTATTTTCCCCAATCTTGATTATAATCCTTGACTTCAATCCTTCCTCAAGGATAAAAACTTGTGTTCTTCACTCAAAGATAGTGTTTCTATAGAAGGGTTTCATCTCTCCTTAATGATGGAGGCTTAATTCTCTTTTAATAGTCCAAAAAATCATAAGTTTAATGAAGCCTCGTATAATGACTTAGATTATAATTCCCACAATGACTCAGATTATAATTCCCATGATCGTAGGAATTGGCATAATTCCCACGATCGTAGGAATTGGCAACAAATAGTCTCCTCTTTTCTTCTCCTCTTTGATCTTTAGCTTAATTTCCAAGTTGCTCCATCTTCCTCCCTATATAAAAATAGTCAATTCTTTCCTTAAATTAACATCAAACATAAAAGAACAACAATGGAAATCAAACTAAACGAAAACATGCAAAATGAATCATAAACTACAACAATAATCAACAATTATACAAGAAAACACATGCCAATTACTCAAAAAAACATAGGCTAATGCACAACTATCAACATCCCCACATTTAAATCTTTGCTTGTCCTCAAGCAAAATAAATATAATCAATCAATTATATCACTTCATTTTCACAAAGATTCATACATTCTCTCAAATTAAAGCCAATTCAAATATCAAGTTAATACACATATCATGACTATTTTTTCATTGATGTACATAAGCAAACTCAACAATTGACACCATTACTCAATGATAAGTAAAGATGCAAACTGAATCTTCCTCATAGTTTTCACTTATTTCTCTCAAATGTTTGATGGTTAGTGTTTCACTCACACTTCCTATAGGAAACTACACTCCATAGGCTTGCTAATACACTAATTCTCCTCTACAATGATTGCATGCATAAATAGATTAAAAGGACTTATTTAGGATTGTAATGTGGTAAGGGTTAAGGTGGGCAAAAAGGGAAAAAGGGTTAAGCACAAGCATTTGTAAAGTAAAAAGCAGATAAAACGGGATAACAAAACATAACTCCAAGATATACAATAAAACGGGATAACAAAACATAACTCCAAGATATACAACTATAACTAATATTCTGCACTTATTAATGCTACTCACTTGTTCTTCCTTTTTCTTTATTTTTTCAACATTTTAGTTTTATTCTTTTTTTTAAATACATGGAAGAATTATGAATCAAAATAGCATTGTATACATTGTAATCCATAGGTGGCAATATACTTAACTCATCTTGGTAAAATTTTCATAACAATCCCAACTAATGTATTACTTAATACTCTACTAAGCTTGTGAATGGGTAGGTTAATGAGGTTTAAGGTTTTAAAAATTTCGGGTGTTTTCAAGAAACAAAAGGTTAAGGCTCAGCGAGAGTAGCAAGGGATAATACAAAGGGTAGGTCATTTAAGTTAGGGTTAATAAAAAGGGCCTAATTCATCTCTATTAAGCATGCATCTAGTAGACTCAAACCAATCCAAAGTAAGTTCTGAAGGTGATAACCTAAGAAAGTATCACTCAACAAAGATATAGAATGACTATAGATGGAGTCATATGGTTCAATCCTCACATTGGCTCAAATGAAATGTATCTCTACACTACCTCATTGCTCAAATGTCAATTTGTGACTAAGCTTATGTAACTAACTACTTTTCATCACTCTATATAGTTCACTTTTTACTAAAGTAGCCTAATTCAAGTTCAAGCATGCATGCAATCTAATTCCAACTAGTATGACAGAATCTTATGGCCATATCCATCAGAATGATTCAAATGCGATTCTATTACTGACATAAAGCACATGATATGCATAAACATGCATCCTCTTTAACAAAATGCAAATAATGCAATTGAGAAAGTCAATGTCACCTCCCCACACTTAAAGATCACATTGTCCTCAATGTGACAAGTTAAGTACCAAATAAGGGAAAATGACCTTAAACCAAACAAAAGAAATTGAAATAAACAAATTATATGAAACCAAACAAAAAATGATAGCAAACCAAACAAAAGAAAATGACATGAAACCAAACAAAAAAATAAAATTAAACCAAACAAAAGAAATAACAAATTTTAAAAGTAAAAGGGTAAGAAAAGCTTATTGAGGTGATGGTGGCGACGGTTTTAGTGAAGGAGATTCAAAATTGTTCCTCTAACAGAAATTGAGGAACTTTTTCTTCAGGCCTTGTGGACTTGCCCATTTGGGTGCTAAGCTCATTGAGTTATGATGTCATTTGTTGTTGCTTGGAGGCCATCTGGTCTTGAATTTTTTGAAATCAGTCGACCTCCGCTGGTGCACTAGGTTCCTCCTCCGCTGCTTCCTCTTCTGACTCTAGGACTATTCGAGATGTGGAGGGTCAGGAGGCGGCTATAGTGGTGCCCTCCTATTCCTCACTGCAGTACGCCTCTAAGGATTTCGTAGTTCTATAGAATGGAGCTCCAAAATCTCATAGCTTCTCAAATACGATATATCAAACATATCGTATGACGTTGTATGCACCTCCCCACATCAAGGTTATAAAACTGAGCTAAAGCAGTAACAACATGAGACATTCCAAAATATGAACTATTTTTATTTACCACACTTACTATTGATCGAAAAATTCTAAAAGGCGTGTTAATTGTAACTTTTTGTTATATGCACTATAAAAAGAAAATTTCTTTGGCCGATCATTTATTACTTTCAGTTTTAATGAACATAATTAAGCACATAAATTTGTGTAAAAGTAATTGCTTGACACTACGTATTAAAGAATTTGGTGCATTCTTAGAGTTAAAGTTTGCGTCCCCAATCAGAGTTTTCCAATAATCATCTAAATAAAAACCATCGTGATCTTCTAAAACTTGTCAAAAAGTGAGTCATGATGTGAAATAGAAAATGAAGACTTTGCTTAAAGAGTACCAACATGAGAAAGATAGAAAAGAGACATTGAATTATGAAATTGGTAGTGGAAGTTCATCTGTTGATGTTCAAGATGATAGTGGAAACGTTGAAGGTGGTAGTATTCTTACCCAATAAGAAGTGAATATTACATCTGGACCTAAGGTTAGGAAAAGAAGAAGATAGGTGTTTACTTTTTTTACACCATGAATAACTCCTAGAGCTCAGCCTCAATTCGTAGTGCCCTATAATTAAAATAAGTGACTCATAATGTGGAAATGACAATGCTAGATGGTGGTATGATTAAGGTATAGTATTCAATGCTCTCCAGTCTTATTATTAACCCATGGTAGATGTTACTACCTCTTATAGTCTAGGATACAAAGCTCCTTCAATTGATGACTATAGAGGTAAACTTTTGAATAGTCCTATTTTCAAAATTAAAAGTTATTTGAATGAATGAAGGATGGATTGGGCTACTTTTGGGTGTTCGATCATATGTGATGGTTGGACAAATAGGAGATATGAGCCTATTATTAATTTTTTGGTTTATTCTGTAAAGAGCTCAATGTTTTTGAAGTCTATTGATGCATCTAACGTTTCTAGGATATTTTATTTGAAATATTCGATGAAGTTATGAATGAAGTAGGGCCACAAAATATTGTTCAGTTTATTACTGACAATGATTCTACTTATAAAAAGGTTGCCAGAAGATTACAAAGCAAGTATAATTCTTTTTATTGAACTCCTTGTGTTGCATATTGTATTGACTTAATGCTGGAAGATATAGGGGGTGTTAGGTTTTTTTCTATTATTGGTGAGACTATACAGAAAGTAAAAAAGGTGACAAAGTTCATCTACAATCGTACATGAGTCTTGAATTTAATAAGAAAGAATTTCACTAATAGTAGGAATATGTGTCTTCTTGCTATTATAAGATTTGCAATAAATTTCTTGTCACTTTAATATTTTATGACGAAGATGGAGTTGAGACAGATGTTTAAAAGTGATATATGAGTTGCATCCCAACATGCTAGGTTTACTGATGGATTGAAGGTTTCCATAATTATACTTGAAGATATTGAATTTTTGTCTCAATGTCAATTTTTTATCTGAGTTTGTGGGCCTTTGGTGAGGGTATTTTGTCTGGTTGATAATAATGACAAGGTGACAATGAGTTATTTTTATGATGTCATAGAGAGAGCGAAGGAAGCAATCAAGGCCTGTTCAAAAAATAAGTCTTCTTTGTATACTCCTTATCTTGCAGTTATTAATGAGATATGAGAAAGACAACTTTACTCTCTATTGTTTGTAGCTGGGGCATTTTTTAGTCCTAATGTCTATTTCAGGCTAGGTTTTAAAAAGAAAGTTGAAGTTAATAGGGGAATGATATCAACTATTGCAACCGTCATTACCTAAGAGATGATGCAAGATTTTCTAAGCTCACAAATAGAGATTTATAAGGAGGCCATCAATTTATTTTGATTATAACACTACTTTTGTTATCTTATGACTTACAATTTCTTGGCGAGACCAATTCAGAAGTAGTGTTCCAAAATTATAAATGTTTGCAATAGGAATTCTAAGTCAATGTGTGATTGCAATAGGGTGTGAAAGGAATTGAAACATGTTTGAATTTATCCATTACAAGAAAAAGAATAAATTGGAGCACAAAATATTGAATGACTTGGTCATTATTTGATATAATTTAAAGCTTCAAGAAAGATATGTTATTATCATTATTAAGTTAAATATAATTTCTTTTAATTTTTAATAATTTAATTTTATTGTTTAATATGACTCTTAATAGAATAAGTAGTTTAGTAAATCCAATTTATATTGATAATATCAATCTTTTGGTGGATTGAGTTTGTGAGGAATCGGTTTTGATAAATGAGAGTGACTTGAAAGATAGTCTTGGATAAAAAAATATTGACATGTCATTAGGTGTAATAAATTTAAATGATGGTGATGATAATGCTCCTTTCAATGATGAGAATTTTTTATCAAATGAGAACTAATGTTAACGCAAATATAGTAGGCTTTCAATTGAATAAAGTTCCAGGTTTTTATTTCTCCTCTTCTATATTTGATGTATATGTTAAATTTCATATATGCAATATAATTGTAAACATTTTTGTTTCAGGTTTCGTTTCTAGTTAGTTTTTTGACATGACCTCTTGTTTTAAATTGTAATTGTTAGAGACTAATGAATATTTATTATTCATTTTATTTGATATTTTTGAAGTAATTATTATTTATTATATGATGAAATTGTAATATTTTAAATACTTTGTATTGTTCTTAATTTTATAGTTATATGATGATTAAATAATTTTTTTCATGTTAATTGTGGTTATTATTTTTATAAGAAATATATGAAAATAATGTTAATAAATAAATAAATTATTGTTATTTTAAAATTTAATTATTAAATTGTTGGTTGGAGTAGATTCAACACACCAAAACACGTAGTGAGATGAGAAAAAAAAGTTTAGTTAAGAATGTTTTAGTTAAACCACTTTGTGAGATGAAAAATATATACTTTTGATAAGCCTAATACTTAATCTGTCCAAATTAAATTTAATAATAACACATTTATATTTAATTCGTATGAAATTATATTTTAACATTTTTAACAAATTTCATTTATTAAATTTAAATTTTATTTAATTATTCATAACAAAGATTAATTAATTTCTTTTAAAATTGAAATTATGATCCATTTCAGCTTAAGAAAAAAATGATGAGAAAGATTGAAAATTTAGAGGGTTTCTTTCTCATTTTTGGAAGCTGCTTTCTCTTTTGCGTCCTCTCATCTCCTTTCCTTTTTTGCTACGTATAGTTACTGTGATTCATATATTGAGATGGAACGAAATAAAAATTTGGAGACAAAACAGAACAAAAATTAGAGACAGTAAGGTGTTTAATTGTAATGAACAAAATAGATAAAGCTGTGTGTCTCGTGGACATAAATGTATTTGATTGTGGTTAACAGAACATAGAAAATAGTATCAATGACCAAAATACCCCTACAGTATAATTTGATTAGAAACATATAATTCATTGATCATTTTAAAACGAATAATTTGTATTAGTATTTTTAATTGTATCTATAAATAAGGAATTAAAAAAATAAGAACCTAAAAATTTAATGAAATGAGCTATTGAACAGTAAAAAATTTGTATAAGTTAACAATAAAATGAATTACGTAAATTTATAATTGTATCAATATTTTTTAATTGTATTTGTATTTTTAATTACGATGAAATAAAATGAACTTAAATATTTAATGAAATGAGAAATCTAAAAATTTAATGAAATGAGTTATTGAATAAAATAAATCCTACAAGTTAGAAATTCTAGTATCTAATAATTTAATAAAACATCTAAACATTTATGAAATTAATTACCTAATAGGTTAAAGATACATTCAAGCCTTATATTTTATTAAGAATGTCTTTTTTTACTATTTATAGTAATAATATGAGATATTTTTGTTTAATAACATGTGTGTTTTGTTTTTGTAATAGACACAAGAAAATTGTGCCGTAATTTTAGAAGGAACAAAAAATTTATATTTTTATGAATTGAAGACGAAACAAAAATAGGAAATATCAACAGTCAGGACTTAAATTTTGTATTTTATTATTTGTTTATAAAACATTATCCGTACGCGGCGTTTCAGTTCACCTTCTTTTGTTGGCTTCGTAAAGAACCTAACCTTAAGCCTCTTTCGTCCCTTTCCTCCAAGCCATATCTCCTCCCTCTCTCTCTTAAACAGTATTCACATCCCATTATTTTCATTCTTTCTCCTCTCGCCTCCAACGTCTCTTTTTCACGTTGGAATCCTGTCTGGATTTGCTTTTACAACATCTAAAGAGCTCCGTTTTATGGTTTGTGGGTCTGTTCCTTTCTATATTTATTTATTATCATTTGACCTTTGATTTTCTGATTATGTTATGATAGGTTGGTAAAATCATAAGAATTTCTGGGTTTCTGGTTCGTCATTTCGGAATTCTGTGGCTGATACCCTTATGATGCTATTGCTCTGTTGTTTCTTGATTCCACATTGTCCCATTCTTTCGTGTTGTTGCCCTTACATTTCTGTTTCTCTGTTGCCTGTTAATCGTTTGACGTATTCTTGTTTAATTCCAATTCCTAAATTGTATCTGGTTTATGTTTTTCATGTTTCCATGTTTTTATTTCTCTTTCTTTCTTTCGGCGTTATATTTGTATCAGGTCAAAAAAAAAAAAAGGACAGACAGATTTATGGCTTTCACACGATTCGAAACTTAATTTATTTGTCTATGTTCTGTTCCGTAATTCTTGGCTGATTTCTTTGAGCTCAACATTTATAATGGATTCTATGGAAGTATGTAGGAAAGTTATTAGTTTTTGTTCCCATGCTACGTTGCAAGTTGATAAAACCAGTATCTAGAGAAGGTAACTTCTAGCCCAAGGATAGTAATGAATACTGACGATGCTCTTGTTTATTGAATTTCGGAGAAAACCTTATTACAGAATTATAGAGGATTTGAATGAGTTCCTCTAACTCCCTGAATTCTCTCCGATAACTACCAACCCAAAAATCCCCTTCCTCTTCTATTTAATTTTCTATTTATAATAGCCGGTCCTAACTACTTTACCCGCTCCCCTTATTTCTGAATTTAAAACTACATCGGTTTAAGTGTGGGATAATGATGCCTATCCCGCCCCCTCACCCTTTCCCTTCCTTCTCCTCACATACACTCGGGTAACCTCAGGTCCTATCCTATCATTACTCCCCCCCAGAAGATGCACCTTGTCCTCAAGGTGAGACAAATCAAAAGCAGAACGCAGAGAGGACAGATCCTCCCACGAATTCTCACACGGGGGCAAAGGAGTCCACTGAACCAACACCTCAATAACCCCAGCAGCGGACGTCCGTAACTGCAAAAAATCAGCAGGTTGGACTTGAAACTCTAGATCATCCGAGAGACAAGAGGGAAGTTCTTGAGGAACAACCGCTAGCGACACCGCCTTCTTCAACAAGCCAACATGAAAAACAGGATGTATTTTAGCAGTGGGGGGAAGTGCCAAACGATAAGCAACTGGCCCAACTCGCTGGACCACTTGATATGGACCATAAACTTGGGACTAAGCTTCTCATTACGCTGCTTAGCTAAGGATTTCAATCGATACGGTTGAATTTTCAAATACACCCAATCGCCAACATCAAAAGCCACATCTCTTCATTTGCGACCAGCAAACTCTTTCATTTTCTGTTGAGCCAGCAGCCAATGGGAACGTAACTCATCCAATAACACATCTCGATCCTGCATCAAATTACGCACCTCCTCCATCTTAGATGGATAAGTTTCGCCCTTAAACACTACTGGAGGTGGGCGACCATACAAGGCCTGAAAAGGCGTAGTTCGTAAGGCTGAGTGAAAAGTGGTATTGAACCAATATTCCGCCCAACACAACCAAACGGGCCAATGGTGTGGATGCTGGTTGGTAAAACAGTGCAAATAACGTTCAAGACAGCGGTTAACAACCTCAGACTGGCCATCGGTTTGTGGATGATACGCTGTACTGTGCTTCAACTGAGAACCCGATCTGCGAAACAACTCATTCCAAAAATGACTGAGAAAGATAGGGTCTCTATCAGTCACTATAGTATTCGGAAAACCATGTAAACGTACTATTTCTTGAACAAACAGCAGGGCCACATCCTTAGCATTAAAAGGACGACAGAGGGCCAAAAAATGAGCAAACTTAGACAACCTATCCACCACAACCATAATAGTATCCTTGCCCCTAGCCTTTGGCAGTCCCGTAATAAAATCCATTGAAATAGAGGACCAAACATGCTGTGGTACTGGCAGCGGTTGTAATAAACCAGCCAGAGAGTGTGTTTCATACTTGTGGCGTTGGCAAACATCACAAGCTGCAATATATTCTTTGACCTTGGCCCTCATGCCCTTCTAATAAACCACAGCAGCCAGCCTCTTATAAGTACGCAAAAAACCTGAATGCCCTCCAATCGCTGAATCATGAAAATCATGCAATAGCTGCTGGACCAATGAAGAATTAGCTGATATCACCACTTTACCTTGATAAAACAACCTACCCCCAGTAACCGTGAACCCATCCGGAACTGTTAATCCTTGGATAATGGACTGAATCATCTGAATAATCCAAGGATCACTGTTAGTAGAATCATCCACCAAGTCCCAAAATTTAGACTGTACCATGGAAATAGCCTGAAACATCATTTGTCTAGACAAGGCATCTGCAGCCTTATTTTTCCAACCCCGGTTTGAACTGAATTTCAAAGTCTAATCCCATCAATTTGACAGCCCATTTCAACTGATCCCCGTTCAACACCCGTTGGTCAGTCAGAAACTTCAAACTACGCTGGTCAGTACGAATAATAAAATGCTGTCCCATAAGATAATGACGCCATTTCTGCACAGCAAATACCACTGCCATCAACTCCCGCTCATAAACCGATCGTAATTGATTCCTAGTAGAAAGGGCTTGACTAAGAAAAGCCAATGGTCTTCCTTCTTGCGACAAAACAGCCCCTAGACCCTTGCTGGATGCATCTGTTTCTAGAACAAAGGTTTTAGAAAAATCTGGAATTGCCAACAATGGTACTGCCACCAATGCTTGTTTCAAGGCTTCAAAAGCAGTTTGGGCTGTTAAGGACCAACCAAATGCACCCTTTTTGGTCAACTCTGTAAGTGGCTTGGCAAT
Source organism: Erythroxylum echinodendron (assembly GCA_027575705.1). Lineage (NCBI taxonomy): Eukaryota > Viridiplantae > Streptophyta > Magnoliopsida > Malpighiales > Erythroxylaceae > Erythroxylum > Erythroxylum echinodendron. The sequence goes on along the minus strand of JANZXR010000172.1, from coordinate 25,959,227 downwards.
AAGACCAAAATTCTTAACGAATTTCCTATAATATCCAGCAAGCCCCAAGAACGCCCGCAAAGCTGTGACATCTCGTGGAACTGGCCAATTAGCTATGGCCTCCAATTTAGTTGGGTCAGCCGCAACCCCATCTGCCGAAACCACATGACCAAGATACTCAACGTTAGCCACCCCAAAGCAACACTTCTTCTTATTAACCACCAAACTATGTTCTGCTAAAAGCTGAAAAACTGCTGCCAAATGTTGCAAGTGAGACTGCCAGCTGCTACTGTAGATCAAGATGTCGTCAAAAAAAAACCAACACAAATTTTCGAAGAAAAGGCCTTAGAACAGTGTTCATAAGAGCTTGAAAGGTAGAAGGAGCGTTTGTCAACCCAAAGGGCATGACCAGAAATTCAAATGACCTTCATGAGTACGAAACACAGTTTTATGAACATCGGTTTCCTTCATCCGAATTTGATGGTAACCGGACTTCAAGTCCAGTTTAGAAAAAACAACAGCCCCAGCTAACTCATCCAGCAATTCATCAATAATGGGAATCGGAAACTTATCAAGAATAGTAATTTGGTTCAAGGCATGATAATCGACACAAAAGCGCCAACTACCATCTTTCTTCTTAACCAACAAAATAGGACTGGAAAAAGGGCTAGTACTTGGCCTAATAATTCCACTTTCTAACATCTCCTTCACCATTTGTTCAATAGCATTCTTCTGATAAAAAGGATACCGGTATGGCCGTAAATTAGAAATGGGAGCCCCCTCTTTAAGCACAATGGCATGATCCTGAAGCCGTGCGGGAGGAAGGCCCTGTGGGTCATAAAAAACTGCAGGAAATTGAGAGAGAACTAAATCAATATCAGCGGGTATCACCCGTCCCTTATCCTCATACTGCATCGTCTCAAATTGCACCATGTAACCTTCTCCATCATCCTGCAAAGCTTTGAACATAGACTTCAAAAAAAAAGGTCCATAACACAACTCTGGATCTCCTTTTAAGACTATAGTCCGTCCACCCTCTTGTACTGTTAACAAAGATTTTCCAAAGTCCACTGTGACAGCCCCACAAGTGTATCCAACCATTGCAACCCCAGAACCACCTCTGCACCTCCAATAGGAAAAACATAAAAAGGTTGGGAAATCACCAATTCTTCCATAGCAACCTCCACGTCCAAACACTTTCCTTTGCTGGCAATCGTAGCACCAGTACCAACACGAACCTGGAACACTGTATCCTCTTGCATTGGTAATTGTGTGGCAGACACCAAGTTAGATGAAATAAAATTGTGGGAAGCCCCACTATCAATCATAACACGAACACGTTGGCCTTTGACCATTCCCCACATTCGAAATGAACGTGCATGGCACTCATCTGCCAAAGCATGCAAAGTCATTTGCAAGACATTAAATTGCCCCGAATCCACATCCTCAGCATCATGCCATTCCGTTTCACCAGAATTTTCTAACTCATCCGCCATCACCAGAAGTCTAAAATGCTTATTCTTACACACATGGTCCGGCGTAAATCGTTCATCACAAGTAAAGCAAAGTCCCTTAAGTCGCTTATCCCTATATTCTGCATTAGATAAAGCCTGAAAACCACGACCTCTCCCAACACCATTGATACCCCGACTTTCACCCTTAATTCCAACAGAATCCGCATCCCCTTTAATGAGCAAACTCACCGTTGTAGTGTGAGGAATTTTATCCAGAGCAAAAACCCTAGCCGCACGACTGACAGGGGGTCTACTGTCAGTACATTGCAACATCAATCTATTGCGACAATCCACCCTCTCCGCCATATCCATTACATCCTCTATAGCTTCAGATAAGGGATGAAGTTTCAGTTCAGCTCGCATCTCAGGTTTCAGGCCATTCACAAACAACCCGATAAGGTACCTCTTCTCTGTGATCTTAAACGGACCAGTGAACAACTCAAACTGATTTTGGAAATCCTTCACTGATCCCTCCTGTTTCAACCCAAACAGTATCCCGCCCCCTCACCCTTTCCCTTCATTCTCCTCACATACACTCGGGTAACCTCAGGTCCTACCCTATCACAAGTCAGCATCAACAAACAGTCCATCTGAACAAAGGAAATCTGTTCAGATAATCTCTTTTGAGCAAGCTACAAGAGATTAAGTCATTGTGAAAGGGTCCTAATAGAAAAGTAGATAAGTTTATCTTTGACCTTGAATTTGTTTAACTAACAATTGTTTTTATTTCTATTTTTCAATTAAGATAGCCTTTGTTAGAAGATGTTACAAAGTGTTAGGGATGTCAAGAGTAGTTTATTAAAGCTTTTACAAGCTGGAAATAAAGTAAGCAGAATTCTATTTTCATAATTCCTTTCTTTTAAGAGATTGAAGGATTCTCTTTAATAACCCCTTGCTTCTTAACTGACCAAAATAGGTTGTAAAAAGAAGAAAAGCCCTTTATAAAAGCCCATATGATATTATTTTGCAAGGTCCCATAACCAAAAGTCTATCTAGGGCTTCTAACTGTTTGGTATTAGCCTCATTGGTTATGGGAGAACAACATAACTTACAACAGTAGTTAGAAAGCCTTTACAGCTATGTACCAAGAGGATTGAGCCAGGGCTTAATTTGTACAGAAGAGCCATAGGGGAAATTGGCGGACTCTTTTTGTCAAAAGGGGGACCAAGCAGAGATGGATGAGAAGTGTGCCAAGGAATTGTGTTTCAATTGTGATGAGCGGTACAAACTAGGAAATCATTGCAAAAAGTTGTTTTTAGTTGGAAGGTACTTGATGAAGAAGAGGCGATGGGAAAATAGGACAAAGAACAAGTAGTATCATTTCATGCTATAATAGGAATGCCCAAATCTCTGACTATGCAAGTAGAGGGATTTTTAAATGGTAAGACTTTACTAATTTTAATTGACTCTTCAAACACTCACAACTTTTGTGGATGTTGCTTTGGTGGAACAACTAAAAATTCCCATAGAATCCAAGGCTAAATTGTGGGTTGTGGTGGCTGATGGAGAAATGTTATGTTGCTCAGACATATGTTGTTTGTTGGCCATATGGTTAGAGACTTAATTTTTCTATTTGAATTTATATATGTTACTTCTTTGTGGGTATGGTGTAGTTTTGCGAAATACTTGGTTTAGAGTGCTTGGCTGCCCTATATTTTGGAATTTTGTTGGTATGAAGTTGAGATTTAAATGGCAGAATCTAGAAGCATAGTTGATTGTCATTAAGGATTCCTCCACTAACACAATTGCTTCCTTATCCACTTCTTCCTTAGAATTGGGTTAGGAGATAGAACTCTAAAGGTCCTTAATGAGTTCCAACTCATATTTAACAAGCTACAAGGCCTATCCCCATCCAAAAGTTATGACCATTGTACAATTTTAAATCTATGAGTAGGCCTTATAGTTGTTTGCCCCCATTGTTACCCACATATTTGTAAAAATGAACTAGGAAAGGCAATGCTATGAGTTGCTCAAGCAAGGAATTATTCGGCCTAGTTAGTCCCCTTTCTCTACTCCTATTCTCTTGGTGAAGAAGGTTGGTAATTCATGGAAATCTTGTGTTGACTACCAAGCATTAAATTTCCATATGATGAAGGACAAATTTCTTATACTAATGATTGATAAATTATTGAAAGAATTACATGTAGCTTGTTTTTATCTCTAAGTTGGACTTGCATTTTGGGTATCATCAAGTTAGAATGAGAGGGACGAATGTGGAAAAGACTACTTTTCGCACCCATCATGGCCACTTCAAAATTTTTTCCACATACTTGTGTCTTTCAATTGCCTCATCTACTTTTCAAGCTATCATGAATCATGTATTCAAGTAGTACACGAGGAAGTTTGTGTTGTAATCTATAGGCACACATGGTCTAAACTCATTTAGCAACTTTGAATTGTCTTCAAATTGCTAAAACAACATTGTTTATATCTAAAACATTCTAAATGCTTGTTTTGGATGGACCCAAATTTCCTATTTGGGGCATTTAATTTCCTCCCAAGGAGTGTAGCTAGCCCACAAAAATTGTAGCCATGATTCAATGGATGAAACGAGGTACTGTCATGCTTTAGAAGAATTTTTGGGCCATTACAGATTTTTTTTAGAAATTACGAAATCACCACAGCTCCCTTGAAGGCCATGTTGACAAAAATTTCTTTTTCTTGGAACTTGGAGTCCTCGAAAACTTTTAAAGCTCTAAAACATTGCAGTTAATCAACCCTAGTATTGGCTCTTCTTGACTTTAGCAAGTTTTTTTATGGTCGAATGTGATGCTTTTGACTCAATCATCGAGGTTGTTCTCCAACAAGAAGGCTGTCCAATTGCATTTTTCAATTGCCCCTATCTTAGATGACATCAACACTTGCCCATTTATGAACAAGAGCTAGGTTAGCACAAGCAGTCAGCTATTGGAGGTCTTACCTATGAGGTTAACTTTTTAATTAAAATAGATCACTATAGCCTCAAAATTCTGTAGGATCACATCTCAACAACATTGTATTAGCAAGCTGATATGGTTTGATTTTTCTTTGGAATACAAAACATGCTAGGAGAATGTTTTAGCAAATGCTCTCATGTCAAGAAGAGGATGTGGTTACATTATCTAATTTCCATGCCACAATTAATTTTCATTGATGTTATTATAACGGACATTTCCAACTCACTAGATTTACAATAGATCATTGACTGCATTGTTACTAAGGAAGAAGGGCATAATTGGACTTATAAAAATGGACTTATTTTCATATTGAAGTTTTAATTTCGAGTCCTTTTCCTCAAGCTAATATTTTTGTAATTCATTCTCAGTGCCATGGTGGGCATATTTTTCCAAATACGCTCACTTCTACTATTTCATACATGACAATTTTTATGGCTCGTCTTTTTTAATCAGGTTTTCAAATTACTTGGCATGTTAGAATCTACTGTTTAGTGATAAGGATGTCACTTTCACCAGCTTATTCTAGATGGAATTATTTTCGTTGAGTGGCTCTAAACTTTCTTTTAGTTCAACCTATCATCCCCAAGTAGATGGTCAAATGTAAGCTATTAATTGCATTGGAGACGTATCTTTGATGTTACGCTAGCTAGCGGCCATCTCCAATGCTGGCTTAATTGGGTTGCGTGGGTAGAATATTGCTATAGCACCAGCTTTTACACATCTTTAAATGCCACACCTCTTGAGATAGTGTGTGGTTGTCCTCCGCCAAAATTATCTTATTGGCTTAATCTTTCTAAAATTGCAACAATTCATGTTGAATTGCAAACTAGATAGCAGCTATTTGCATATTTGAGGATCGCCTATTGCAAGTTCAACATGTGACAAAGTCAAAATATGACTCCCATCAGAAGGAGGTTCAATTTGAAGTTAGTGATATGGTGCTTCCCAAGTTGCAACATTACCTATTGCCCTCTTTGGCTTCTAAAAACAATTGAAAAGATTATCTCCTCATTTTTGTTGTCTATCTTTTGTTGTTGAGAAAATTGGACAAGTTGCCTATCACCTCATCCTTCCTTTTTCATCTAGTCTTCCATGTTTTTTGTTTGAAGAAAAATTTCAATTTGAACAACACTATACCAACCTATAACAATTTATAAAGGTGTTGTCTAGCCTACACCTAAAGCGTATTGGATTCTAGAATTTAGCTGGTGCCCAACAAATTTTGGTGTATTAGGAAGGTCTCTCACCAGTTGAAGCTTTATGAGAACAAGTTTCAACTATTCTTTAGCGCTATCCTCTTTCACACCTGAGATTAAGTGTGTACTTGAGCAGAAGAGTAATATTGAAAGTCAGCAGCAACAAGCAATCTAGTTGCATAAAGGGAAATTGTTGGGATAGTACTTATTGACCATGTCTACAAGAGATACACTTACGGGAAAAAGAGAAAGAAAAGTGAATAGGTTGTCAAGAGGAGTCTGTTTAAGCTTTTCAAAGCTGGGAATAAAATAAGCGTATTTTATTTTCATAATTCCTTTTTTTAAGAGATAGAAGGGTTCTCTCTAATGACCCAAAACCCATAGAAAGAGCTTGCCTGATTTTATTTCGCAGGGTCTTGTAACTAGAAATCTGTCTAGGGCCTGTAAACTTTTTACATAGTGACACATCCTGGTATTATTGCCTGTACCTCGCATCTCATAGTTTGTTTTATTATTCGTGATGTTCAACCCTTCTTGCATCTTGTAGTTTGTTTTATTATTTGGTGATGTGAACCCATCTTTCACTGTGACTATTATTCACATTCATTAATAAGGTGAATAGGTAAATAACCAAACTGCCACAAGTTTGAGAATATATGCACGGTAGAGTATCAACATTTTAAAAACTTTCAAGAAACAATAAACATTTGAAGAATTTTTCAACAGAAGTGTGTCTTCCCTAAGCAAGAAACATAAAGCACTATGGTTTCTTGCGTCACTCTCTCTTATATATTTGTTCTAGTTTGCCGATTGTCTACATTATCATCCTAGCATCCTGATCTGGTTTATGCCATGGTACTGGTTTGATTTTCTACATTCTAGTCAAGTCTGTGGTATTTCGTATTGATCTTTGTCTCCTCTTTATCATATCCATCTTGGTCAATTGTTTTGTCAGATCCTTTGATCGCCTACTTTGTTACTGTTTTTTTTAATCGACATTCTTTCCCTTCTTTTATTGTGTTATTTATGATCCAAAAGGTTCTCTATACTTGCTGCCTCTTCTTATCATTATTTGTATACACCTGCGTGAAACTTAGAGAAATCTTTTATTCTTATCGTATATACGTTGATGAAAATACATGTATAAATAGTTGATGCCTAACCCCAAAATAGGAAATACATTCAATAGTAATACCTTACTATTTTATCACTATACAGCTATATACAACTCAACATTTCCCCTTAAGCTGGAGCATATAAATCACATGCACCAAGCTTGTTACATATAAATTCAATATGAGAACCTATGAGAGATTTGGTCAAGATCTGCTAGTTGATTGGTTGAACTGACATGATTAGTAGTGATGCAACCAAACAAAACTTTTTCTCAAATAAAGTGGCAATCAATTTCTCTATTATAGGTTCTTTCGTGAAATACTAGGTTAGAAGCAATATGGAGGGCAGCTTGATTATCACACAATAACTTCATCTATGATACTTCTGCAAATTTTAACTTCATCTATGAACTAATTGCTTCAATAAAATGAGCTTACTAGTTGCTAGAGCCATTGCACGATATCCTACTTCTACACTCGACCTGACAACATCTTACTTCTTGCTTTTCCAAAATATAAGATTTCCTCCAACAAGAACACAAAAGCCTGAAGTAGAACACTTATCAGATGGAGAACCTGCCCAATCAACATCTAAGTATCCAATAATTTGTGAGTGACCCCAGTCTTCATATAATAATCCTTTTCGGGTGCAGCCTTAATTTACCTCAAATTTCGAATAACTGTACCCCAATGATTATCACATGGAGCTTGTAGGAATTGACTAACAACACTAACCAAGAAAGAAATATCAGGTCGTGTGATGGTGAGATAATTAAGTTTTCCCACTAATCTTCGATATCGGCCAAGATCAACAAATGGCTCCCCTGATTAGATAAAGGCTTTGAATTAGGATCCATAGGAGATTCTATTGGTCTACATTCTGACATCCCTGTTTCTTCTAAAATATCCAATGCATATTTTCTCTGAGAGAGTACAATACTAGATTTGGATTGAGCAACTTCTATACCAAGGAAATATTGGAATAAACCCAAATCTTTCTTCTGAAAATGACAGAACAAATGTGTCTTCAATTGTTCAATTCCACCTTGATCACTTCCAGTAATGACAATATCATCCACATAAATAATCAGATAGATACATTATTTTAATGATGTATATTTATAGAAGACAAAGTGATTAGAATCACATCGAATCATACCAACCTCTTGAACAACATGACTAAATTGTCCAAACTAGGCACGAGGAGATTGTTTCAAACCATGTAAAGAGCAACGAAGGTTACACACTAAGGTAGACTTCCCCTAAGCAACAAATCCAGGTGGTTGCTCCATATAAATCTATTCCTGAAGCTCACCATTTAAAAGGGCATTTTTAATGTCCAATTGATAGAGAGGCCATTGGCGAATGACAACCATGGATAAAAACAATTGATCGGAAGACATCTTGGCTATAGGAGAGAAAGTTTCATAATAATCCAACCCATGGCGCTAGGATTCAAGGTCTTGGTTTGAATAATCTGCTCCGGAGCGAAACTTCGTTGTTCAGCAACCCAATTAGGAGGGAGTTCACCCGAAACCTGATGGTTTCCTGCAACTTTCTTCAGTTGAGAAATATGGAAGGTTGGATGAACCTTTGAACTTTGTGGCAAAGTCAATTTGTACACAACAGGACTGATCTTCTGCAACATCTGAAACGGCCCATAATAACGAGGATTTAATTTGTGATGCACTCGTTGTGAGAGTGAATTTTGTCTATGAGGTCGAATCTTCAAGTAGACTTGATCTCCGACATTGAATTCAACGTGTCTATGGTGGTTATTGGCCTGCTTTGTCATCCTCTGTTGCGCGTAGCTGCCGCAAGATTTCATTTTGGTCCTGATGTTCAACTGCCACTGTAGTGACCTTAAACTCGCCTGGCAAGTACTGAACAATAGTTGGTGGTTTCCGACCATAGACTAACTCAAATGAAGTAGCCTGAGTTGCGCCGTGAAAATTTGTATTGTACCAATACTCTGCCCAGTGCAACCAGCGACTCCAATTCCTAGACTATTCAGATGAGAAACACCCCAAATAAGTTTCTAAGCATCTATTTAAGACTTACGTCTGACCATCTGTTTTCGAATGGTATGCAGTGCTCATTTTTAGTTGAGTTCTCCATCCTTTGAAAAATTCCAACTAGAAATTACTCATAAAGGGTCCCTGTCACTAACAATAGAATGCGACACTCCATGAAGCCTCACAACCTCCTGAATGCCCCCTTGAGGGGTACACTGAAACTCTCGGATCAGCTTGGGAATCCACGAAGAATTAGCTGGTAAAAATAGCTTCCCATTAAAAAATATTCTCTTGTTCACGATCTTTTATTTCTTGAATTCAATAGGGCAGTCAATAATTCGCATTTTTAGTTTTTGATAAGTACCATCTGTTGCCATCTCTTTATTTAGGTCCGCTCATTGAGTCCAACTTGGCAAGGAAATTGCGGACAGCTCTGAGTCTTCTTGTTGTCTTGACAATGAGTCCGCAGCCTTGTTCAATATACCCAACTTGTACTCTATGTCGAACTCATAGCCAAGAAGTTTCGCCACCCAATTTTGTTGAGCCGGAGTAGTAATTTGTTGCTGAAGTAAATGCCTCAAGTTGCAATGGTCAGTGCACACTATAAATTTACCCCTACTAAATATGGTCTCCAGTGGCGGATGGCCATCACAAGAGCCATTAACTCCTTATAAGCCAGTTTGGCTAAATTTCGTGGCGCCAAACTCTTGCTGTAAAAAACAATTGGCCGTTCCCCTTGCATCAAAACCGCTCCTACTCCTCTAGATGCGTCACACTCCACAACAAAGGTTGGTGAAAATCTGGCATAGCTAGGGTTGGTGCAGTAGTCAGAGCTTGTTGAAGTGCTTTAAAGGCTTCTTGCGCACCTGATGTCCACAGAAACTTCTGCGAAGACTATTCCTTCAATAACTCAATTAGTGGACATGCTGTATACCCATAATTTTGTATAAACCTTTTGTAATATCCCGTTAAGCCAAGGAAAGCTCTCACCCCTTCAATCGATTTAGGTTGCGGCTAGTGCAATACACTTGCCACCTAAGCCGGATCCATAGATACACCACCCAATGAGATGATGTGCCCCAAATACTCAATCTTGGCTTGCCCAAAGTGACTTTTCTTCTCATTCACAACAAACTGTTGCTCCTCCAATATCTCCATAACAATCAACAAGTGACTCATATGCTCGTTCCAATCCTTACTGTAAATGAGGATGTCGTCAAAGAACACCAGTACATATAGCCTCAAATATGGTCGAAAAAGCTCATTCATCGTTGCTTGAAACGTGGCTAGGGCGTTCTTTAACCCAAACGACATAACTTTGAATTCGTAATGACCTGAGTGTGTCCTGAAGCTGTTTTCGGAATATCTTCAGCCCTCACTCTATTCTGGTAGTAACCAAATTGTAAATTGACATTGGAATAGAACTTGGCGCCCTCACTCATCTGGGGGTCTGATCCGTATTTGATGATAACCACTTTTCAAGTCAAGTTTAGAGAATATCTGAGAACCATAGAGTTGATTGAGCATGTCATCCAATCTAGGAATCGGAAATCGATATCTCATGATAATTTTGTTAATGACCTTACTGTCAACACACATTCTTCACAATCCATTCTTCTTAGGTGTCAAAAGTGCAGGAACAGCATAAGAACTCATGCTTTCTCGGATCAAGCCCTTTTTAATCAATTCTTCCATTTGTTCTCTTAGAATATCGGCTTCTTTAGGGTTCATTCTATAATGGGGCAGATTAGGAAGCTTAGCTTCAGGTACTAGATCAATGTGATGTTGAATATCTCTCATAGGAGGCAATTCATTAGGTAATTCAGACTGGACCAAATTTGACAACTCCTCCAAAAGCGGCTGGATCAAATCTGTATTAGCTCCATTCTCCTCCTCTTTCTCCTCCTTAACTTCCTTCTCAAAAGCTTGCCCACTAAGGGTCAGTAATGTCTTTCCCTCCTCTCTAAGAGTCTTTGGCCTATCAAAGGTTGCATTTGTGGGTAGCATGGTCACTTTCTTGCCTTTCCATTGGAAAGAGACTGTGTTATCTCTTCCCCTGTAAGTAATATCCATGTTCAATTGCCATGGCCTTCCTAGGAGTATGTGACTTGCATTCATGTCCACCACATCACAGTAAACAGTAGCCTTGTAAGACTTTCCTATAGAAATAGGAACTTGACACACTTCAGTTACTCTTAATGCTGACCCATCAGTAAGCCAAGCAATGGTGTAGGGATGAGGATGCTTCTTAGTAGGAAGCTTCATATGATCCACCATCTTTCTTGCTACTAAATTCTCATCAATGCAATTGTCTACAATCAAGTTGCACACCTTACCATTAATAGTGCAGAAGGATCTAAAAATGCTTCTCCTTTGTTATGGCTCCTTAGTTTTAGATAAACAAAGTATCTTCCTTACCACTAGACTAACTCTGTCTCGACAAGTTCTTCAGTAAACTCCTCTTCTTCTTCTCCCTCTTCTTGAAGCTCTTCCAAATCTTCTTCACCGTCATTAGGGTAGTCTCCTTTTTCAACAACGTTGACCATCTTTCTCTCAGGACAATTGCTAGAGATATGTTCAAGCTTCTGGCATTTATAACATATGTTTATTTTTGGTGGTGCATATGGGTTGGAACTCTTAGGAACTCCTCTACAGCAACTGCTGCTGCTGCTGCTGCCACCTCCTTCAAAAGACTTCCTTTTGTCCACTCTTAGATCTTTAGGGGCATTATCGATTTTCAATGTTTCAGCTAATGCTTTCCCCTTTCCTACCACTTCATT
>JANZXR010000172.1:25902643-25938642 GCA_027575705.1 Erythroxylum echinodendron | reverse complement strand
GATTATCGATCCTCATTTGATTTGGGTAGTCATAACGTCTTGCTAGAGGCCACTTATGACTTATGGGCCTTAAAGTGTGATCAAGCCCATTGCCAACATCAAATGAGCTATAGGGTCACACACAAAGAGTGATGTGATTTGGGCTTATTCTCTTGGGCCTAATTTATTAGGCATTAAATAAATATATGGATATATTTATTGGGCTAGAGTGAATTAAGTTTTCGGGCTTTTATTATATGAGATATAATGGGCCGAAACTTATTGGGCTTTAATGGAATTAGGTTTTCTCTATAAATAGAGAAACTTAGGTCTCATAAGAATGAGACACCATTGTGATACAAAATCCTAGCCACCATCCGAGAGAAGTGCATGTGGCATTCGGAAAGAGTTTCAGGACGTGCCAGCACACGATAGCCGCAGCCCAGATCATGCATACTCTTGTGGATACCGGTAGAGGACATTCGCGTGTAGCAGTGTCTACGAATCCGAAAAACAACCACCAATCCGTGACAAAAAGGTATTTTTGCGCATCCTATATGTTTTCGGTTATACATCGTGTTGTGTTATGGTCTCTTCCGCAGCGTATTATGAATACTCGAGCCATACGCGATCTAACATTGGTTCGATAGATATTCGAAAACAACATAAAATTGAATATGTGAAAATAACTCAATCTAAACAGTAACAAAGTGATAAAATTGATTAATGGGTTGAAATATGGTTCTTTGGTTTAATCTTGGCCTATGCTTTCATTGTATTATCGTCTTCACACTTCTGTTTAGAATATTGATTGTGAATTAACAACAAGCTCTGTTAATTCTGGTTTTTCCTTAAGTCCTAGTTAATTAAGAAAAACTCGTTAATTAACCTTAACTATCAGATAACCTAGAAATAGCTCTCTAAGTTTAATCATAAAGTCGCGTTAAGAATGACAAAAATAGACCAATCGAAGCAATAATCATGCAAGCTTGGATTATTTAACTCATGCTAAGTTATCCCTAATGGTTTAATATCGTTAGTTTCCAAATACAACTTCAAACATGACTATTACGTATCATATTCAAGTTTTAGCAATGAGTTTTCATGAAAAACAATTTAATAGAGCATCAAAATCATTCTTATAGAATACCCAATCATTAAACACAATATAACGTAAACAACCCGAAAAAGAGGGAAAGAACTTGATACACAATGACAATATGCTTAATGTGCTCCCTAGCATTGATTTACCTCCGAACTGACATCGAGAAGGTTAGCCCTCCATTTTCTCCATCAATCTCTAAGACTCAGCAGAGAATCTCCCTATTGTTGAGAACTGACCAGAAATGAAGAAGAATGAGGGTTGTTCGATTTTTGACCCCCTCCACACATCTCCTTCTCTTTATAATAAAAGCTAGGTTAAAGGAAATGGGACATGTGGCCTTATCCTGGTAGTGTGAGGTGTATCACATGCTTGTAATCCCTGTTAGAGCTATGAGACAATGCTCACAGTTGTAAAATCGTGAGACAATGCTCGCGGCTATAAAATTTTAATTAAAATGTTGCACATGCATGTAATTCATTTATTTGTTTATGTCTCATGTGCATGCAATTCATGTTACAGTCATGAGACAATGAATATGGCTGTAACATGTTAATTGCTTATCCGTGAGCCAAAATGCCTTTTTTTCCATTTTTATGATCTATCTTGTCTCCTCTTCTTGTAATCTTCTGCTTCTTCTTGCTCTATGAAGATAATAGAGTATGAATATCGAGAAGATGGCTCAATTAGTATGCTTTCGACTCGCTTTAGTTGTTATGCTTCCAAATTGTACCTAAAATCCAATATGAACTAAAGTAAGTGTCATAAAAATTTTAAGGCATCAATCACTAAGTATAATATATTAAATGTAACAGTTAAGCACATATCATCAGCTTTGTTGGAAAAAGCAACAAAGGGGTCTTGGTCTTGCCTTAATTCCAAATTTTAGGAAATGCAAGTTGCAAAGAGGGCTTGGAGATTGTTCAAGGACAAGGAATCTTTATGAAGTGAGTGGATTAATAAGATCTACCTCAAAAAAAGCAGTTTATGGCAAATCATAGAAAGAAAGAGAATTTTTGGCTTTTTATCCATTTATTATGAAAAAGGCAATTAGTATACCCTTTCATTATAATCCAAGTGGGAATAAAAATGGCATTTGGTTTTGGTTTGACAATTGGACTTCCTTAAATCCTTTTTACCACAAAAATGACATCTGTACTCTGTCTTTAAGAATTTCTTCACATGCTCAAGTTAAAAGTATCATTGAGAACAATTCTTGGCACTTTCAAGGCAAGAGGACAAAAAAACTTCAGATTTATCTTCCCAACGACCATCCAAATTCCGTAGTATTAAATAAAACTATATAAACCTTAAGCAACAATGGGGATTGCTCCAATTCTTCATGCATCAAGGCACTTAAGCCTTATATCCCAACCGTTCCTTAGTTCAATATTGTTTGACAAGCTTCCTTGAAGCCTAAGGCCTCCTTCATAACTTGGCTAGCAGCTAGGGGAAGATTAAAGACTAAAGATAGTATTATTGGATTCAATGACACTCTATGCAAGATCAAGATCTGTAGCATTGAAGAAGAAAGCATTTCCATATCTACTTTAAATGTGGATACACTGCCTCGATATGGGTTAGAATTCAACATGGTTTAAATCATTTCTGTTGTGAAGCAAACTGGAGCAATATTTTGAAATGGACTGAAGCAAAATACCATTTTATAGGGAAAGATAGGGTTCGTTTAAGTCTTAATTTCAACTGTACAGGGTACGCAATCTAGAGGGAAAGAAACCAAAGAATTCATAACAAGATCAAAACTAATAAGCATACTCTAATCCACAAGCTACATTGCTTGATAAATGAAACCCTTGTAGCTCACCAAGTTGCTAATAACTTAAGCACTCACCTCATAAGGCAATGGAACCTTTAGTTCCATAATTTTTTCCTAGGAAAACAGTTATGTTGTTGTATTTTCTTTTGGCTGAAACTATCTTATAATATACCTTTAAGATGTCTTTCATGGCTATTAATGGATTCTTTATTTAGCATCCAAAAAAAGAGGCATATCTAAACTTTATGACTACTCTTAGGCCCTTTAAGTGATGTTAGTTCACTCGCTTCCTAACTTCGAACCACTCCAGAATATTACGCACTCTAACAAAAGTTAGCATATTATGCTAGGATAAGAGATATCATCCACTGGAATCATGTTTCCTTAGGTGAATTAACCAATTATGCTTGTAGGAACTTACTTAGAGTACCCTTTCCAAAAGTGCCTTGGCACCTGATGATTTTATATTCCCAGGCATGCCCTATATCCTCCCTTATTTTATGGTTAGACATTAATGGGAAGTTGAGAACATTTGACAAAGTTAAAAAAATTCAAGAATGTATTGAAAACTTGTGTTTTATGCAGGAATGAAGATGAAATCGCATAGCATATTTTTTGGATGCAATGTTTCCTTCAATATATGGAACGTAATCATGAGCACGTGCAACAAATCTATCTTAATAAGGAATTAGTAAGACCTTGTCTAATGATGCTGGCTGACCTAAAGGAAAAAGGATGGAGATTGGACAACTTTCAAAATAATTTTAACCAACACTATATATAGGTTATGGTTAGAGATGAATAGGATAATTTTTAAACTAATATTCACACATAAATAATGCCTGCTTATCTTCTTCAAATAATCTAATAGCTTATAACACACCAACTTAATTAGACCTATAGCACTTTGTCATTGAACAACTTGAGAATGTAATATTGCAACATTGGTGTTAGTATAGAAGAAAATTAAGATTGGAAAGACAACTGCAAATTTTAATATTAGGGTTTTGATCCATGTAAGGTGTAGCTGTGACATGAGATTGGAATAAGTCAAAGTTGGTATAGGAGATGATTGTTGCCAACTCCTTTCTAATTATCCCAATGCTTATACTTTTTTCTACGGTGGTTAGAAGTTTGTTGCCTTTAGCTCCTATGGATGATACCTTGAAGATCAAAATAATTTAGTAAAGATGAAGTCAATATTTTGCTCTTCCATAATTGAAGTATTACTAAAAATTGCTCAAAAGAGTGACTTGTTCTTAGCAAAAGCATAATTAATTCAATGCTTAGCTTTATAGCAATTTGATGCTAAGTTCATGATTTTCCTTGTTGGTTAGCTTTCATTTCTAAGTTCATGATTAGTTCTTTGTAGCCTTTGGGTGATACTTTGTGCTTAACTCTATATCATTTTAATTCAACGCATTCTAAAAAAAAAAAATTTTAATCACATAAATTGAAGGTTTTAGTTGTCTCTTATTCTCAATCTTCTTTACTTTAGGTAATTAATAAGGATTATATTAATATGAAGCAGTAAATGAACGAATAGAAAGGCTCCCAAGGCTCCGTAGAAGAGTGAAATATAAAATCTTTTATTTTTACCACTAAAAAGTCAAATTTCGGTTGTCTATTTTCCTGGCTTTCCTCAGTTTCTCGAACTTTCCCTCCGTCGAACCCAAAGAATTAGTTATGGAGGAATACTTGCAGTGCATGAAGACTTTGCGTTCTCAAATAACCGGTACCGTTTTCTTACTACATCCATCTTTATGTGTCCTTGTTTACAAATATTATCGTAGTAATATAATTTGTGATATGGACTGTTGATTTTGAAATGGAACGAGCGCGTTGCAGAAGTAGAGGATCAATCAGCAAAGATAACCGCCGAAGAGCAGACACTCATGACTAGAATCCAAACCATGTCTAGTGATCTTAGTTCTGGTATATGTATCTCTACTCGCTAAAGTTTTCGTTTTAGTAGCTCTTTAATTGATGTTCTTTTGTCATGTTTGTAGCTTTTTTTTACCAATTATTTCACACTTTTTTTTAATTTAGGTTTGATGAAGTGCTCTTCTTTTTTTTCTTCTCCGTTTCCTTATTCACCTAGAGAAATATCTTTTTGTTTCATTATCAGTTTCTGGAGGATTCCTTTTAGTACATAATTCTTAATGGAAACAATAAGATTATGATTTATGGATATCAAATAAAAAGGATACGGTTCTGATTTGGGAGTTAGGAGATGAAATATTCTACTGAGTCTGAAACAGTAAATTCAAAGCTTAATTGTTTGCAGTTGAGTTGGAAGAATAAAAACATAAACTAAGTGAAAACAGAATGGTAACTTGCTTTACTCATCACATTCATGTTGGGACGATTGGTGTTGGGACATTACATTTTACTTTTCATTTGGAAGGTGAGTCATTTAAGTGTTTATACTAACTTAAAAGTGGATAACACTCATTCCCAGCTATGGTTATTCTGTGGTCATTTGCAACCAATTTGAAACATAAATCATTTGCACTCAAGAGTAACCTTTGATTTTTCCAATGGTCATTACTGCTTTCTCTGATTTTGCAGCAAAATCTGAAACAAACAGAATGAAAGAAGATACTCATAGAATGATAAAGGAAAAGGGGAGCTTATGCTCAGAGATATTGGATAGACAAAGAAAGATTGCCTCTTTAGTGTTTGACTCATCTACACTTGCTCAAGTATATAATTATAATTAAATCAACATAGTTTTTCTGCTTTTATCCATGTAAAAGAATGGTTACATTTGAGCTACAATAACTATGCAAATATATTTGTTTTCATAGAAAGTACATTGATTGTTGTAAAACCATTAGTTGGAATAAGGCGATTGATGAAGAATATGCTCTTCTTCAAGTGCAGCTTCTCTCTTATACTTCTCTGCATAGTCTCTTCAATTAGTAGAACTAAAATCATTGTCAAATTATTGGTCTTAAGGGGTAGTAGAATGATGTTTTTGATCGTCATGGTTTAATAAGAATGGAACAGTATGTCACCTTTAATGTTGAATGTCAATATGATGGGCTATGAAAACATTATAAATGTTGTTTTCTATTAAATGGATATATTTTTATTCAAACATGTCTTCTATAAGGAATGGTTGTTCTAGAGTGCATATATAACTTTTGGTCACATCATAGTAAGCAATTCCCTTTGTTGCAAATTGGCTCATGATTTCTTAAAACTTGCAGTCACAGGTGCTTATTCAACAAGAGAGACTCATTTTATCTGCTAAACTTGTCGAGAAGAGGTACTTGAAAGCAAGAAATATAATTGAACCACATATGCAACATAGCATAGCTGTCTCACTTTATCTATGTGTACCAAAACAGAGCTTACTATTTGCAGACTATTGATGACATTGAATCCAAATTGCTGCAGCAACAGGTTTAATTCTCAAAACAGAAAGTCTTCTATCATATACTTAACAATTTTAAACTGCAAGTAATAGTCTACATTTTACTTTGGCAGGATTGGGTCATCTCTAATAGAATCAGCAAAGGAATTGAAGAACATGGATCGGTAAACTTCTAATACATTTATGTGACAAGTAGATGTAAGACATGATCTAGATAAAAACATGGGCTGAACGTTTCGACACATATCAAAACACAGAGAAGCATGTAGTGCAAAAAGAAGGAACTCATAAACATAACCCCGTAAATCACCAAATGCATCTATACGTCAATTGCTACTAAGCTTACTATTCCTTACCATCCAGATCAAAGTGGTCTAGCAGTTTCTCAAGCTAAAATGTTGACTTATTTTTAAATGTCATTTAACTACCTGGAAACATCAGAGAATTTTTACTTATGCACCAGCTTCCCTTTATGAAGTTGAAACAAAGTGAATGCTTGAGCAAATACTAGTATTTGCATTGGCCCAATTCTCAAGCAACTATACCCCTTTTATCTTGCTTTTCTTGTGACACTCTACATTAACTTTAGGAAGTTCAACGAAGTGAAATGTTTATCTTTTAGAAAGTCGAAAGAGCAGTTTTGATTAACCTGTGAAATATAATAACTTTCCAAAAAATTCGTTACTTGTTTGAATTTGAAGATCCGTTTGTGCTTTGCTGAATACTAGGAAAGCATCCTCTAACATGCATGCAACTTTTCTTTGGTGTTGGAATGTTCGTCTGCATGCAACATCTTTGTTATGCACTGTAGTACGAATAAGTATGTGAGATTTTTCTAGAATTTATGTTGCAAACATATCCTTTTGTGGTGTGCTAAATGCGTATGTGAGATTTTTCTGGCATTTATGTTGCAAACATATCCTTTTGTGGTGTGCTAATTGGATACCCTAGATTCTGTTTTTCAAAAAATAGATCAATGTCTTCTATCCTCCTCCTTCAATGATGATAGGTCAACTTGATGGCAAACAAATCTTTCAGACTTCATGAAACTCATAGTGAAATTTAGTTTTGTTTGAAGAGGAATGTGTATGGAACTTCATTTTTTGGTATTGATATGGTTTAGCAATAATGATATCTTCCACATTTACTCTCTTAAATATCTGAGAATTTCCAAATTCCTAGATGTTGAAATCACAAAGCACATTAATGATAAATTGTACAGGTCAAGGATAAATTTGATCTGCAGACAACTCAAAGTAAAGGTATTGGCTATTATTTTTATGGTGAAGGTAGTTATTGACTGCTATTTTCTGTCCATTGCATAGTCAAGATGCACTGTCTCGTAAAACCTTAAAGTTCCTCTTTAACATGGATTTCCAATGATATCAATAGATTCTCAATGCTATTGTTTGAAGGCCAAGGTTCTTCTGATCATGTTCAGTTACGACCTATATGCATTTTCATACAACTGTGATAATTAAACGTATGACATTCAGTGTAAAAGGTTGCAATCTGGATCCTTTTCAACTCAATACTATAATATACTTGCCATCCTTTTATCTAGTCATCGCAAATGGCTTGGAAACCCTAGAATGTGTCCAATCATGCTGTTAGGAATAATGGTCACAAAGGAGGAGAGTGGTCAGTTTATACATGGAGGAAGAAGGTAGGCAGAAAATAGTAGTTAGATATCGATATATTTTAGGGATTTAGGTTGTTAGTAAGAGATATCTATTCCTTAGAAGTTTGTTAGGATAAGTAGATATAAAATAATAGTTTATGGGATAAGTTGGATACTTTTGCATATTAGTAATAAATCTCGGAAGTCTTTCGGAGCTTGTAAAGGGGTTTCCCTTGTGAAGAAGGTTCTGCCTTCTTGTTTCTAAATAATATAGAGCTACTGCTCTCTACTTAGAGTCGTTTCATACTCACACTTATTAACTTACATAGTTACCTAACAATTTGGTCCGACCTGCCGGATCGATGGAGGCATGTGTGGGAAAGTTGGAAGACTCTGTTTCCAGAATCGAGAAAACCATAGGGGAGCAAGTTGCAGACTTGACGGAAGTCAAGAACGGCATGGGACGTTTGGAGGCCATCTTGACCCAATTGATGCAACGACAAGGGTCGAGTGGCAAAGCTTCCTCGAAGGCCAGCGAAGAGGAGGATGTTGAAGGCGAGAAGGACAATGATAGTTGTTCGTGGGTCAAGAAAGTCGAACTACCCATTTTCGACGAAACAGATCAGTTAAGTTGGGTGGCTTGAGCGGAGAAATTTTTTGAGGTCTACCACGTTAAGGAAGAAGAAAAGATGCGACTAACCTTCATCAGCATGGAGGGGGCTGCGGTGCATTGGTTCCGCTTCCTGTGCAAGAAGATTCCGACGTTAACATGGAACACGTTGATTCCCACTTTGCTGCAGCGTTTTGGAGAAGGTAGTCAAGGAAATGTTTACGAAAGACTAACGTCCATGCAACAAGTTGGGTCAGTGGAGGAGTATTTGAGGGCGTTCAAAATGTTGGTGGCACAAATACCTAAGGCTTCGGAGGAGCAACTATTAGGATACTTTTTGGGTGGCCTCAAACCACAAGTGAGATGTTGGGTCCGATCAATGCGACCTACTGCAGTCTTACGAGCCATGGAAATTGCTCACAATATTAAGGATGAATTGTAAGTGATTTATGAAGGGAATTCGTCCAGTATTGGCAAATTTACGAATAGCGTACAGACACGCGGTAGTATAGTTTCCAAAGTTCAAGGAATAATGACCATTGGAGGGTCTGTTAGCGGGATAGTGAGTAATGATCCGGGAAGGGTCACAGGTGGAATGGAGCGGAAAAGCTACAATCCCAACCATAGTGGATCATTGGTGGGGTCTAATTCTCAGAGTGGGACTTATGGGAACATAGGGTCACGCAACAACCGCGAGACTAGGCAGCTCCCTTGTCTAGAATTTTTAAAGAGGGAGGAGGAAGGGAGGTGTTTTTGTTGTGGATTGCCTTTTGGAAATGTACGGAGAAAAGTTTAAGAGTGACTATTTTAGGAGAAGATGAAGACGTGGTTTCAGAGGCAGAAGAAGGTCTGGACACACATGAAATGTCAAAGGAGGTTGCGGAAGAAGTTCAGTGTGACTGGATGGAACTTTCACAATTTTCTACCGATGGATGGACACAACCCAAGACCATGAAGCTTTGGGGAAAGATCGATGGAACTCCTGTTCTGGAATTGATTGACAGTGGGGCAAGTCACAACTTCATATCTAAAAAGGTGACGTTGAAGCAAGGCTGGAAAGTGCAGACCATTGCGAGTTTCAGAGTGAGGATGGGAAACGATCAAAAGCAAGACTCCCAAGGTTGCTGCGAGGGCTTAAATCTGGAAATGCAAGGTTATGTTTATTCAGGAGATTTTTTTCTTTTTGAGTTAGGAGGAGTGGATATTATTTTGGGAATGGCGTGGTTGGCTTCGTTAGGGGAGGTGCAACACAATTGGAAAGATCTTTCCATGAATTTTTCATATTTGGGATCAACAGACACTGTTAAAGGGGATTCAAATCTTTCGAGATCTTTAATTTCCAGCAAGACATTAAGGAAAACTACTGAAATTGAGATCGCGGTTATGATAATTTTTAGTGTCTTGAAACAAGAGAAGAATGACAGCTGGATCGGCCAAATAGGAGAAAAACTTGACCATCACCAACAGCAGAAATAACAGCAAGTGTTGACAGAATTTCAACCAGTTTTTTCACACCCAAAAGGGCTTCCACCCAACAGACCAATTGATCATAAAATTCTGATTAGGGCCGGGGTTGATCCGATAAGTGTGAGACCTTATTGCTATCCTCATCTACAAAAAAATGAGATTGAGAAGCAGGTTTCGGAAATGCTAGCTTCTAGGGTTGTCAGACCTAGCAACAGTCCGTTCTCAAGTCCGGTGATTCTTGTGAAGAAAGACGGGAGTTGGCGATTTTGTGTCGATTATCGAGCTTTGAATAAAGCCAAAATACCGGATAAATTTCCCATACCTGTGGTTGAAGAACTTTTGGATGAATTGTTCAGAGCCACATATTTCTCCAAAATCGATCTATGGACAAGGTACTATCAAATACACATGAATGAAGATGACATTCCCAAGACGGCTTTTCAAACACATCAGGGCCACTGCGAATCAATTGTCACGCCGTTTGGTCTCACCAATGCACCAGCTACGTTCCAATGTGTTATGAATTCGATCTCATAGCCCTATCTTAGAAAGTTTGTGCTAGTTTTTTTGATGATATTCTAGTTTATAGCGTCAATTGGGGCAGCCACATCACTCATTTGAAGAAGGTTTTACATACATTGCAGCAACATGGTTTCTATGCTAATGCAAAAAATGCACCTTTGGGAAGTTAAGGATTGAGAGTACTTGGGTCACATCATTTCCAAAGATGGCATTGCTATGGATCCCAAGAAGATCGATGCAATTCTACAATGGCCTATTCCTACATCTCTCAAAGCTTTGAGAGGGTTCTTGGGTCTAACGGGTTATTATCGAAGGTTTGTGAAGGATTATGGGAAAATAACGCAAATTCTTACCAATCTATTAAAGAAAGGGAATTTTAATGCGATATTTTTGCAGAAAAAGCATTTAAACGACTTCAGAATGCTCTAACCAGTACTGCAGTCTAGACGCTACCAGACTTCAATACTTCTTTTTCGGTGGAGTGTGATGCATCGGGTAAAGGTGTTGGGGCAGTGTTAACATAGGGAAAGAAACCAGTGGCTTTTTTCAGCAAAGCATTAGCTGAATCATTGCTGAATAAATCCATATATGAGAAGGAACTTATGGCGCTAGTGTTAGCCATTCAACATTGGCGACCATATCTGGTGGGGAGGAAATTTACAGTCTATACGGATCAGAAAAGCCGAAGATATTTGCTGGAACAGAGAATTACGACTCAAAATCAGTAGAATTGGTTGGCAAAATTGTTAGGATATGATTTTGATATTGTCTACAAGGTTGGAAGTACCAACGGGCAGCAGACACATTCTCCAGGGTATGCGAGGACATGGAGTTGCAGGTTATCTCTAGGCCATTTTGGCAAGACCCGGAGCAAATTAATAAGGAGGTAAAGGCTGATCCACAGTTGAGCATAATCATAGAAAAAATTGAGAAGGATCCGGATTCTCATCCTTCTTATACCTTGGAGAATGGGAGATTATATCATAAAGGGAGGCTAGTTGTATCCGCATCATCGGAATGGATTCCCAAGCTCTTATAAGAGTTTCATACGACTCCTACAGGGGGACATTCGGGAATTTACAAAACTTATAAGAGGATAGCTCAATCTATCTTTTGGAAAAGGTATGAAAAAGTGCTGTATCTGATTTTGTAGTAGCTTATCACACTTGTCAGCGTAACAAATATCAAGCTACGTCTCCAGTAGGTTTACTCCAACCGTTACCTATTCCTAGCAACATTTGGGAAGAGCTGAGCATGGATTTCATTGTGGGACTACCCAAATCGAAAGGCTATGATATCTTGCTGGTTGTATGGATTTCATTGTGGGACTACCCAATTCGAAAGGCTATGATACCTTGCTGGTTGTGGTGGACAGGTTGAGCAAATATGGACACTTTATTCCTGTCAAACATGCGTACTCAACCCGCTCTATTTCTAAAATTTTTACCAAGGAGGTTGTCCGATTACATGGAATTCCGCTTTCTATTGTAAGTGACCGGGACCTTACATTCTTAAGTAATTTTTGGCAAGAATTGTTTGCACTTCAGGAAACTCAATTAAAATTAAGTACTGCCTATCACCCCAAATCAGATGGCCAAACTGAGATAGTTAACCGCACTATTGAGACATATCTTTGCTGTTTTAGCTCGAAACAACCGAAGGTTTGGTTAGATTATTTACCATGGGCACAGTATTGCTATAATACCAGTTTTCATTCAACAGATAAATGTTCTCCTTTTGAGGTAGTATATGGCAGACCTCCTCCTTCCATCACACGTTTTATTCCTGGAGAAACTTTGGTGGAAGCTGTAGCGCAGGATTTAATGAGTCGTGACGAAGCTCTTACACAGTTGAAACATCATCTAAAATGAGCTTGCAATCACATGGTATGTTTTGCAGATGACCGAAGGCGTCCTCATGACATTCAGGTAGGAGATTGGGTGTATTTGAAGATTCGTCCACATCGACAAGGGTCCATGCCTAAGCTACTACACCCAAAACTTTCAGCCCGATATTATGGACTGTATTTGATGGACAAACAGGTTGGCATTGTCGCATTTCGACTGCAGCTTCCCCCGCAAGCCTGTATACACCCAGTGTTTCACGTGTCTCAGTTGAAAAAAGCTATCGGGCACCACCAGGTTCAGTAAGAGTTACCTCCAGAGTTGGATTATACTCCTGAATTGTGTACACCAGCCGCGGTTTTGGGAAACAGGACGCTTCATCATCGAGGAGTTACCCGTGATCAATGGTTGATTCATTGGCAAGGCAAACCTTTGGAGGATGCTACGTAGGAGGACCAAGAGCTTATCAATGGCCAATTTTCGGAGCTTAACCTTGAGAACAAGGTTATTTCATCAGGGGTTGGTATTTTTAGGAATAATGGTCACAAAGGAGGAGAGTTGTTAGTTTATACACGGAAGAAGAAGAAAGGCAAAAAGTAGTAGTTAGATATCGATATATTTTAGGGATTCAGGTTGTTAGTAGGAGATATCTATTCCTTAGAAGTTTGTTAGGATAAGTAGATATAAAATAGTAGTTTATGGGATAAGGTGGATACTTTTGCAGATTAATAATAAATCTCAGAAGTCTTCCGAAGCTTGTAAAGGGATTTCCCTTGTGAAGAAGGTTCTGCCTTCCTGTTTCTAAATAATACAGAGCTACTACTCTCTACTTAGAGTCATTTCACGCTCACACTTATTAACTTACATAGTTACCTAACACATGCGCTTCACTTCTGTACAATTCTTCGCAGTAATATTTACTATTCATAGCAAAGTCATGCAATATTTATATTGGTCCTTCAATCAAAAGTTGCATATAGCCAGGAAATGATGATTTTGTTAGTCCTTACAATTTCAAGTTGATAAATCCTTGCAATGTTCCAAATTTTTCAAATCAGAGATCAAAGAACAAACACCTAGACTCTTGAATCAAAAAGAAAAGGAAAGAATTTGTCTAGGATGATCCTAATACTCTTTCTGGTGATGCCCCTTATTTGTGATAGTAAGATGTCTTTCTGGATCTTGATCTCCTATAAGTATGTAGTGGATTTGATATAGGATAACTAGAGGAAAAGCCAAACAAGTATAAACTCAAAATATGGATTGTTGGAACTTTAAATTTAGGGTTGGAATTAAGAAAAAAGAATTAAAAGAAACAATAGGTGTCTTAGAAATTGCACTTTGGTTTAAGACTCACTCTTAATCAAAGAATCACTCTTAGCAAATAGAAAGCTTCTTATACTCAAATTTAAAATCCCATAATCTATTATGAAAAATTATGCACTCTAAAATTAGATGAACAACATAGATAAGAATAATAAGGTATAGTATGAGAATAAATTCATTTCAATGATGGTGCTCTAGCTTCTCTCAAGGATTTTAAGTGCCGGTTGAAATTTCTTGTTGTTCATTGACCATGATCACTGCTTCTAGTAATGAACCTACCTCCTTTTGTCCATACATTCTCTAGTTCCAGTTCCTCTATTAGTCCTTTTCACATTTCTTTAGTCTCAACTAGTGTTTTTTAGTTCCTGTCTCTCTCTTAATTTTCAACTATTGTTGTGCTCTCCTTAGTGTCTTTCCTTTTAGCTTCCCCCTTTTATACTTATATTGATTCCTGCTTTAAGATCAATCCAAAGATAGCCTGCCACTATCAACTGAAGAATCTTCAAATGCTTCTTCAAGGAATACTAGTGGAATAACCATTTCTTCTTTGGAATCACTCACTTCAAATTACCCCATGCAAATTAAATGGGTCAAATTTTCATGAATGGTTCCAATTTGTGCTGTTAGTGACAATTTTGCTGAATGCCTTATGTCATTTCCTAAAAATAGGAATAAACTTGCTTGCTTAATTTTCATTCCTAAATGTCAGCTAGAAAAATATACTCCTTAAATAGTCATATTGACTAGCTAGCTATAATCCTAATTAGGGAAAATTATTTACATAATAATTACAAAGATATATAACAGCTATATGACCATATTAACGTCCCCCCTCAAATTGATGTTGCACGATCAAAAGCATCAATTTGCCAACAAGAAATTGATGTCGTTGTCGAGTCAGATTTGGTAAAGATATCGGCAATTTGAAGAGCAGTAGAAACATGAGGCAGCAAAATGATAACGTTGTCTACAGCTTCCTGGATAGAATGACAATCTACCTCAATATGTTTAGTACGCTCATGGAAAACCGGATTTGTAGTAATCTGAATAGCACTGGTGTTGTCAGCATAGAGAGGAGTAGAGCGAGAATGAGGAAAACCAATTTCAGTAAGGCGCCCACGAAGCCACACAATCTCATAACAAGAAGCAGACATAGCCTGATATTCGGATTTAGTGGATGATTTCGAATCGCGGTCTTGTTTCTTACTCTTTCAAGATATCAATGAATCTCCAAGAAACATACACCATCCTGTGAATAACGACGAGTATCTGGACATCCAATCCAATCAGCATCACTGAAAGCCACAAGCTGAATAGGAGAACCAGTAGGAAAGAATAAGCCATGATTGGGAGAGCCTAAAAGATATTTAATGATGCGACGAATTGCCACCAAATGTAGATGACGAGGAGTATGCAGAAAAGTCATATCAGTCAGGAGGTCGAGATACTTTGCTAGATCGTCGAAGGATAGGCTCTGAAGGAGCAGACTCAAAGCCAATCTCAGAGATTGGTGCTAGAGCAGGCGCAGGTGGCGGTTCAGTCTCAGGAAGAGGCAAAGTTGGTGAGCGTCATTCATGCACAAGCCAAGGCTTAAATCGAATAGGAAAAATGGATAAATCTTCAAAGATAGGCAGAATAGAAGGGACAAAAGAAGACCCAACACCTATAAGAAAGAAATATTGATTTTCAAAGAAAATAACATTTCAAGAAACACGAAATTTGTGAGAGCTGGGATCAAACAAACAAAGCCCTTTTGAGAAAGACTATAACCCATAAATGCACATTTAACAATTTGAGCAGAGAGTTTATGGTGTTCATGAGAGGGCAAATGGACAAAGCAAATATACGTAGTGTTGAAGCAGAATGTAGGCGATTGCACAAAGTATTTGTGAATTAATTTGGTAGAGAGACAAATGTGAAATTTAATTTCCCATTAGAGCATTTTGTGAAGCTATATCAATAGTAAGTCAACCATTACAATTGTTCATAATTTTATGCAACATGATCGCATGAAGTATGTTTGGATTGACTGGAATTTCATAAAGACTAAGATAGAAAGTGGGAAGATCAAGTTGTCCTATGTGCCAACTAGATCACAAGAAGTTGGTTTTCCAACTAAAGCGTTAACTTTAGGCTGGGTTTTGTTAGAAAATCAGACTATTTTATCTTCTAAAAGATTTGGTATAGTTGTAAATAGCTAGGATTTTGATTTACTAATTTAGGCTTATTGTAATCTTTCATTAATTTATATTGATTATAATTTTATTAGTCAATGAATGATGTATAAAAATTAGCTTGTTTCCTAAAATAGGATAAATGACTTTGTATATATTAGTGTATTCAGTATATGGAGAAAGGGGAGAAGAATTCCAGTTTCTCGTCATGTTATCAAAGCCTCTCTACGACACTTTCAAATCCTTTTACCTTCCTTTAAATCTTGGGTACTAGTTGTCGAACTTCTTTTAATTCTTCTTCACTTAATTCTGTTTTGACTGTCTCATAATGTCGTATTCATTTGAGTGCCAATCTACTATTATTACTCCCAATAATGGGGCTAAGACATTAGTTCAATCAAAATAAGAATTCCAAAACATACAATCTTCTTATAGTCTCAGTGGCCAAAATTATCTTCAATGGTCTCAAGTGGTTAAAGCTTTTCTCAAAGGAAAGGATAAATTGAGCTATCTTATGGGAATTGGACCTTCCACTTAAGATGCCACATCTGCAAAGTCGGATGAAGAAGATTTCATGATCATGTCATGATTGTGGAGCTCTATCACACCTGAAGTGAGCCAAACCTATATGTTTTTAACAAATGCAAGAGCAATTGCATGTCACACCAAGGATACTTGCTGGAAACCCCATGGAAAGCCTTCTAATGTTGGGGGAAAGGGAGATAATTGTGGTGGAAAGTTTAAAGGACAAGCGCACATGACAAATATTGAAGTTGTCCCAGTGAACAACCAAATCAAGATGATTTGCAAACTCTTAGAGGAGAGATAGAAAAGTTGAAATCAATGTCGAAATTAGTTGAGAAACCTGAAAGCTCTTGCTCTTGGGCTCATTCAGGTAAGTCCTCTAATTCTTATGCTCTTAGTGCCTCTTTTCCTCTCCAAAATAGTACTTGGATCAAAATTGTAGATAGAACTTTTATTGCTATTGTGATAGACCTAAAGTAACCCAATTCTACGTTAGGAAAAATAAGCAAAGGGCAGAGGAGTAATAGGCAGAGGTGTATGGTATTAAACCATTCGGGTAGTTAGCTAATAGTACTGACAATCAATCATCAGGGTGTCAGTTAACAGAATCTGTTAGTAACCACAGATTCTCAGTACAAATAACAGAGAGGGAGGAGAGAAGGAGGAAAAGAGAATGACATATGTATGAGCCTTAGGTTGGAGGTACTGGACCTCGAAAACCAGATTATCCTTGTAATTTGTTTACAGAAATCAATAGCAGTTACATATTTTACTCTACCTGTTTTTTGGAACCTATCCTTGGAATCAGAGCAGTTGATCCTGCACAATGGCTGCTAGGAAGGTTGATAACTGGATGGAAGGGCTGGAGAAGGATTTGGAACTGTTGCGAGAAGAGAGGCAAAGAGATGGGGAAGAGACGCAAAAATTGATCAGCCAGGCTCACCAAGAATTTCAGAAGCAGCTCAGTCGTTCCAATCAAGATTGGCAGAGGCGAATGGACGATCATAGCGTGGAACTCCAAAAGAAGATGGAGGATGTTAATAGGGAAATGGGAGAGCGCTTGAGGTCAGAAATAAAAAGCATGATGATATCGGTCTTGCAAACGTGGAAAAAGACTGAGAGTGGCACTGTAGAGATCCGACCCGAAGAGAGCCCACCCGAAGAGCATCAACCCGAGCCCAATCGAAGAAGGGAGCTGGGAAAAGCTCCAGTGGCACCGAAGGAACATCTTGAGAGCAATGACTGGCGCAACAAAGCCAGCTACCGCATTGACCCACCTCCTGGGTTCGCACACCCAGGAGACTTCCGGCGAGACTGTTGACCAAGAAGGATGGAGATGCCCACGTTTGGAGGAAACGATCCCGATGGGTGGATCTACAAGGCTGAGCGTTTCTTCTCAATGGGCAGGTTCACCGAAGTGGAGAAGATGGAGCTTGTTGGTATGAGTCTAGAGGGAGATGCATTGACGTGGTTCAGATGAATGGAGGGCCGTCGACCCATCCAGGATTGGCAAGAGTGCAAGAAGCTGGTGACGCAAAAACTTCGCCCAACTCACGAAGGCACCCAGTGTTTTTTGGGTTTGACAGGATACTATAAAAAATTTGTGAAGAATTATGGACAAATTTCCTAGCCGTTGACACAATTGTTAAAGAAAAGAAGGTTTTAAATGGACTGAGGAGAGTGAAGGTTCTTTTCAATAGCTCAAGCAAGCCATGATTTCAGCGCCGGTATTAACCTTACGAGATTTCACTAAACCCTTCATCATGGAGACCGATAATCGACCTATTGCCTACTACAGCCAGGTTTTGCCCACATCCAACCGACATAAATCAGCCTATGAGCAGGAATTGTTGGCTATTGTACTAGCAGTAAAGAAATGGCGATCATACCTTTTGGGCCATCATTTTATCATTCGAACCGACCAACAACCACTTAAGTTCCTGCTGGAGCAGCGAGAAGTCCACCCGGATTATCAAAAATGGCTATCCAAGTTGTTGGGATATACTTTCAGCATTGAGTATAAGGCGGGAAAGGAAAATAAGAGTGCTGATGTGTTGTCAAGAATACCTCCTCAAGCAGAAGTTATGCCAGTGGTCGCACTACGGGCTTTGGATATGGAGCAAATAATAAAAGAGATTGAGGCGGATCCCAAATTGTCTAAACTAAAGCAAGAGCTTCGGGAAGATGGGGGGTCACATCCTCCTTATACCTTAATCTAGGATCGGTTATTTTACAAAGATAGGTTAGTACTTCCGAGAACTTCTACATTCATACCAACCTTGATCTCGGGCAGCCATCAAAGTAACGTTGGGGGGCATGGAGGTGCTTTAAAAACCTACAAAAGGTTAGCAAATGAACTCTTTTGGGATGGGATGAAAAGTGACATTTACAGATTTGTGGCTGAATGTGTTGTGTGTCAACAGAATAAGTATTTATCACTTTCTCCAGCTGCACTTCTGCAGCCCTTGCCAGTGCCACAGTAGGTTTGGGAAGAGGTTTCTAAGGATTTCATAGAAGGGCTGCCTAAATCCAAGGGGTTTTTGGCCATACTAGTGGTGGTGGACCGACTAAGCAAATATGCACATTTCCTTCCTCTCAAACATCCCTATACAACCCAATCAGTGGCCTATATTTTTGTGCAGGAGGTGGTAAGGTTGCATGGTTTCCCTAACTCAATAATATCCGATAGAGATAAAATATTCTTGAGTAAATTCTGGAAGGAAATGTTTAAGTTGCAAGGTACACAACTGAGATTCAATTCGGCCTACCATCCCCAAACGGATGGGCAGACCGAGGTTGTCAATCGGTGTCTCGAGACCTATCTACGGTGTTTTACTAGCAAGCAACCTCAACAGTGGGCACGATGGGTGGGATGGGCTGAATACTGTTACAACACATCCTTCCATTCCACCTTAGGCACTACACCGTTCAAGGTCCTTTATGGAAGAGATCCTCCCACTCTTACCAGGTACCGAATTCAGTCATCTGCTGTGGATACCATTGATGCATTGCTGCAGGATAGGGACTAGAAATTATCTAAGCTGCGCCACCACTTGATGTTAGCTCAACAGCGGATGAAATTGACGGTTGATGGGAAAAGAAGAGAAGTGGAGTTTCAGGTGGGGGATAGGGTCTTTATCAAGTTAGCTCCATATCGCCAGCATTCTGTGGAACCTAGGAGTAATACCAAGTTGGCTCTACGATATTTTGGTCCATTTGAGATTCTCCAACTCATTGGACCAGTGGCTTATAGGTTGAAGTTGCAAAATTCACTCTGTTTTCCATGATTCGCAGCTTAGGAAAGCCTTAGGAATTAGTGATTCAATCGTGAGTATGCCAGATCATTTGCTCACACCTGAAGTTCATTCGGCTCATCCTGCTGCACTATTGGCCATCCGAAACATGAGTTCTGGTCCAGAATTGGAGGTACTTATTCAGTGGAAGGGTCACTCGGTGGCTGAGGCTACATGGGAGTTATTTGACGATATGAAGGTCAGATTTCTAGACTTTCACCTTGAGGACAAGGTGAAGCTGATGGGGGGGAGTAATGATAGACCTAAGGTAACCCAATTCTATGTTAGGAAAAATAAGCAAAGGGCAGAGGAGTAATAGGCAGAGGTGTATGGTATTAAACCATTCGGGTAGTTAGCTAATAGTACTGACAATCAATCATCAGGGTGTCAGTTAACAGAATCTGTTAGTAACCACAGATTCTCAGTACAAATAACAGAGAGGGAGGAGAGAAGGAGGAAAAGAGAATGACATATGTATGAGCCTTAGGTTGGAGGTACTGGACCTCGAAAACCAGATTATCCTTGTAATTCGTTTACAGAAATCAATAGCAATTACATATTTTACTCTACCTGTTTTCTGGAACCTATCATATTGCAAGTCAGGAAACTATTCCTCTTACTTCCACGATTGTTTTAAAAGATGTCCTACATGTTCCTAAAGGAGTTGTCAATCTTTTGTCCATGAAACAAATTATATGTGACCTGAATTGCAAAGTGATTTTCTATCCCACATACTATTTTGAAGGATCTGGTCTCAAGGAAGATGTGGGCAGGAAAGGAATGGGCTCTATGTCCTTGATACTATAAAGAAATTCTATAGTTTTACCTAAGCTTCATCTTGTTCATCGATAGATTACCCAGGTTCGGGTCCATTGAGCTTGCTAAAGAGAGGAATGGTCTCTATATCTATATATCCTTGCTACTAAGGAAGACAAAAACTGCTCCCTTTTAAAGTCTTATCTATCTAGTTATTCTTCCAATAAAGAGGACATTTGGCTCCACCATTGTCGTCTTGGTCATCCACCATTTAGTTTGCTCAAAACTATGTTCCCATTATTATTTGAAAATGTTGAATGAGTACTTTGCATTGTGATATGTGTGAACTTGCTAAATACAAGCATGTTTCTTATCCATCGAGTAATACTAGAAGTATGGTTCCTTTTTCACTAATCCACTCCAATTTGTGGAGTCCTAGAATTCCAAACATTACAGGGTGGTGGTTTGGTTACCTTTATAGATGATTGTACAAGGACAACTTGGGTATATTTCATGAAAAACAAATTTGAATTTGGGGAAATTTTTCCAAATGATTGAAAACAAATTTTTCCAAGATTATTGTCATCCTAGTTATAGTAGATATATTCAATAAATATGCTTGCTTTGTCACCGTAAAATATATAATTTATGCTCTTGTGGTTGCTGATTATTTTTTAAAAATATTGTCAAACTCCATGGATTTCCTAGGTCCATTGTTTAAAATAGGGATAAGTTTTTTATGAACACTTTCTGGATTGAATTATTTTAGCTAAAATAGATAAAATTATGTTGCAACATTGCATACTTGTTAATAGGTGCCTTAAGAATTATTTGCATTGATTTGTGCATACCCAACCAAAAACTTGGAGGGCAATGGTTACCACGGTGTGAGTATTGGTATAACACAGCCTTGCACACTTTCACTACGCTTACTTCCGTCAAGATGGTGTATAGGTGAGACCAACTTTTCTTGTTCCACTACCCACTATCTAGCATCTTTAACTCAATAATGGATGAACAGTTATGCCCAAGGAGTTGAGAGAACAACTAGATTTAGCTCAGACTTGTATGAAGAAATATACAGACCAACATTGTCGACATGAATTTTCAAGTTGGGGACTTGGGGCACTTAAAAATCCACCCCTATCGAAGCAAGTCATTAGCTAGGAAGGCTAGTGAGAAGTAGTCTCCTTGCTACTTAGGTTAGTATCCTACAAACTTGAGCTCCTTAGGTTAGCCCTTATTCATCCAGTATTTCATGTCTCTCAACTAAAGGCAGTTATCAGGGTTTGGATTTTGAAGTATCATAGGAGCCTTATGATACAATTTCTCAGTAGTTTCTCGCCTTCCATCTTAAGGACAAGGTTAAACTCATAGGGAGAGGTATTGTTAAGCCTCCCATCCACATATGAGGAAGAAGAAGAAGGATCCATTAGCATTCATCATTAGAGGTTGAAGGCTCAAATTTTTTTCTATGACTGTTAGTGCATTCTAGAAAGGTGAGGTGGCAAGGTTATTAGAAGAGGTGTTGGGTATAATTGGGTCGTGAGTGAAGCATGAGGGCAACTGTTGAGTACTAGGTCTAGTTGTTGTGTGGGGAGATGAACACCTCTCAAATTTGGCCCTTGTCATCTACCGTCATCTTTACTTCATCAATAAAATACTAATTTCTATCATCCTCTCTCTTTTGTCGATTCCAATTATTCTTCTGCTGCCATTTGCTCTGTAGAAGTCTTCCAATAGCAAGCTACTTAGATAAATCAATTTGTCTTGATGAAGCCATTGAAGAAATAACAAGAATTAGGTATTGTATGCATGGAATTAGAGCATGGAATCGAGCTCCCATACTCCGTTCCCTTACTAAAACTAGATGAAGTTGGCAATCTAGTACAAGTTGAAGTGTCAATCAGTTATCATTGGAAACTAACTCTCATCCAACAAAAGCATGAAAACCTACAACAAAAAGTTCTTAAGAGGAGATTATACTAAATTTGTTAAGTTAAGCTCACTAGTGATCATCAATGACCCATAAATGCCTTAAAAACAATACTAGAAACAATTTTAATAAAAGGAACTCTTTATACCATGTATCCTACACAAAATGTTAAAACTCCAATTGTTGCTTCTCTAACAAAAGTTAACAAAAATAAAACCAATATCAGACATAACTTTTAGCCTGGTCAGCGAAGATATGAGCAAAAATCCACACATTTAGAAAACAGGATGTACAAAGGTATTGCTATAGCCAAATAGAAATGATATAGCTAAGGAAAACAACAATGATGCTCCGAAGAACGGAGTTAGTGTTCAAATTGAAGAAGACCAGGTCATTGTAAAGATAGTGAAGATCAAATACCAAATGATAAGTAAAGAATCTAATACCAAAAACCCAAATGAAGGAGTTCAAAACCCAAATGAAGGAGTTCCATCGACCACAGAGAGGAGAGCTGGCAAGAAATCCAAATCTATGGCCTCTAATAATGTTCAAAGCCCTAACCCAATGTCAATAATTCCCTAGAATTTTAAAACGCTTAGTTTTGCTAAAAAGAAACATCTCTTACTTCCCTAATGCAAACTTAGGCAGAAGAAATCAAAACAAAATCTCCTCCATAGCTGACCAAGATGATAAAACCACATTAATTAGAAGGAAATCAAGTTGGACTTGACTGACTTAAAGAACACATAATGTACATCTAATAGTGTTTGCTCATTTGTGTTGGGTATAAAGGATTTCATTCAGTATTCAATGCCTAATGAACAAGTAGTTGCCATTCGCAATCCCTTTAACAGAGTAGTTATTGAAAGAGATTGGTGTAGTATCAACCCTTACAAAGCTCTTGAACCTGATGAAGTAAATATACTCCTCTCCAAAATTTTTTGAATCTAGTAGGTGATCAAGTCACTTGCCTCTGGAATTCTTCAATAGTGACAAATTGCTAAGGGAAATCAACAAAACCCTTACAAGTCTGATCCCTAAAGTGACTAATCCCACTTTTTTAAATTTAGACCAATATCTTGTTGCAACATATTGTACCATATCATTTCGAAATTGCTTACCTCAGGGGTGAAATTAACTTTAAAAAATCTAAGCCAAGGTGCATTTTTATAGGGTAGATCTAGAGGTGATATTATCTTTATTTCACAAGAGCTACTTACAAGCTACAATAGGAAGTCTTCTAATAGAAGTTGTTCCATAAAAATAGACTTTAATAAGAAGTTTGACTCAGTGAGCTGGGATTTTCTCTTTGATAGCCTTGAAGTTTCTGGCCTTCCACCAACTTTCAATAATTGAATAAAATAATGTGTGTCAACCACCTCATTTGATCTTTTGATCAGTAGTGAGCCTACACAGTCCTTAAGGGAACAAATGGTTTCATATAAGGTGATCCTCTATTACCTTAATTGTTCACCTTGTGCATTAAAGTCTTTGCAAGGCTTATTAATCAGAACATAAGGTAGGATGGCAGATTCATCTATCACTACAAATGCAAGATGAAATCGTTTAATCTCTCATTTGCATATGATCTTGTACTTCTAAATAAACACTTAATTTGTTGAATCTCTTATGAATTCCTTTCACACTTACAAGTAATTGAATCTCTTATGAATTCCTTTCACACTTACAAGTAATTGTTAAGCCTCTTAGTCAATCTCAACAAAAGCCAACATTGCTAGAGCACAAGATATATTTGGTATCATCACTAGAATGTTAGGTTTACAAATCAAAAACCCCTCTTAACTTACCTAAGAATCCCAATAACCACCAAGAAATTCACTTAAAAAATTCAACTCCTCTTTGACTTAAACCATAAAAGGATTAGCAGTTAGATTAGTAAACAACTCTTTTATACTAGCAAGCTCCAATTAATAATCTCATTCTCAATAACTTTCATATTTATTGGTGCTTACACTTAATGCTCCCTAAAAACTTGATAAAAGCTATTGATAAAGTCCTTAAGAGCTTTCTTTGGACAGTAATAACCAATGCATTTGAAGCCAAAGTCAAATGGACTGAAATATACACACCTAAAGAAGGGGGACTTGGCATCACTCCTATCAAAGCTATGAACATTATGATTCTAACAAAGAGGATTTGGACACTATTCAATGAAAATCTCTTTAGGTGGAATAGATGCACACCCACACTTCTTAAGAGAAATAGGTTTTTAGAATACTAGGCCTTGTACTCCTATCAAAGCTATGAACATTATGCTTCTAACAAAGAGGATTTGGACAGTATTCATTGACAATCTCTTTGGGTGGAATAGATTCACACCCACACTACTTAAGAGAAATAGGTTTTTAGAAAACTAGGCCTTGTACAACTATCTTATGGACCTCAAGTTAAATACTAGATGAGGGGAAAATTTAGTATACATGTGAAAATAAAGTTGTTAGGAATGGACTTAGCTTATGGTCTTGGTATGACAATTGGAGTTCACTAGGATCTCTTCCCTTAGTTCTAGATATGATGAGAATAAGATAGCTAACGCCTAACCAAGCAGGAGGGAAGGAGATCATTCTAGAGGATAAATGGCAGTGTTACACTTGAGGATTCTCTTCTTTGTTAGCTAATCTCCCATCCTAATAGATTTTTAGAGAGTCTGCTTCAATTTGCTTGGCACAAACTATTCTAGTTCAAATCCAATCTGCCTAGAGCCTCCTCCATCTCTTCGCTAGCCATCAAGAAGTCAGGAATTGACGTACATAAGTCTCAGAATCTCAAAGTTTGCTGATACGTGTCTTGCTGCCATACTTCAACTCTTGTCGCACTGAATAGCTGCATCTAGCATGTTTATGGCACTCAAGAGGATGACTATGGCATTCTGGAGGATAATGTTAATTGTATAATGGAGTTTGCATAGTCTACGCTTAACTCCTTAAAGATTGCTCTGGCTCAGGTATTCTCTAAGGGGCCCTTAGGCTGTAGGTATTCGAGCTCTTTCCTTCGTTTCCTTTAGCTCACTAGCTGCCTGCCTCATTTTAGTTTTGGTGGACGCAATTTTTATGCCTATGATATTGTACACTGGTTTTGCTTTTATCCCCTTGGAGGCCTATTAATTTATTCTTTTTCAACTTGAAAGAAAACATATAAAGAAGTCATTGATTTGGTATTCTAATTTAACTATAACTCTATCTTGAAACTAAACTCTTAACTTGAACTAAACTATTAACATAAGAAAAGAAATCTGAATAAAATAGAAGTGTAAAGTACCAAAGTCAGCCTAATCTAGATGACGATTTCACTTGCAGGAAAGCCAGCTGTGGACTGGCTTGTAAGGGATATTCTGGTAAAGGCCTCTTCAATTAATCAAAACATGAAAGCAGTAGCAGTCTTTCAAGTGTTATTTGCTATAACAGGGGACCGATGCAAGAAAGGAGTTAGTGGTCAAGTTAGATTCTGCTGAAGCCAAGCTTCACGAAATTACTGTGATGAAATCGAAGCTTCTCATAGAGAATGACAAGGTAACTTGTTACAAAACGATCATCGATTCTCGTCTTTATGCTAGTGGCCACTAACTTTACCTTATGGTTACTCTTACTCTTCTGTAATTGGAAATACTCTCTGATTCAGGTACTTGCGAAATTTTATCTGAATTTTCCAAGGAAATTTATGGTTGTCAATAATGCATGGATATAAGCTATTTGGAATTTTGTTCTTATGCATTGCCTTTCTTCTTTTTCTCACCATCTTTGAAGTTTTTGTTCAGTACTACTTTTTACTTAAATCTTCAAAATTAAATCTTTGCTTACCTAAATGTTCAAAATTAATTTTATTGATATAGACCATAATTGGCATTGCATCCTGGAAAGAAAGCAGGTTCGGATGGTTTTCTAACTGATGGTGATACTTGTGTATATTGGGCTTGATTAGAAGGCTTTTAGTGGCTGAAGAACTTTATAACATTATTCATTGCATGGCTAAATCTTGAATGAATCATAGATGTGGTTTCATACACTTATACTGGGAAAGAGAGAATTTTTATGTATTTATAATTTGTAGTCCTAATAATTGCTTTTGTTTGCTGCGGTTCTTTTGACTCCACTATACAGGCTTGCCATAATGCCTTACTGGTGTAATAGAATGTTTAACTGTTCTCTTTAGCCAACTGTTGAAGAACCACCTAAAAATTCTGTAGAATTTATTGTATATATAGGGTGTTTAAGGGAATGCGCTTACGGTTAATAATTACCCATGTACCTCTAATTAGATGATCCATACCTGTTGTAAATATGCTCTCCCTAATCTGACTTGAAATGTTGTTTGCCTTGGTTGACAGAATTGTTATCCTGAAACACGTTTCTTTTTTTTCTTTTTTGTCTTTTTGCTTAGTGGTGCATTCATTGACTATTCCAGTCTGGTCCCTATGCAAGAGGGGAGGATAGGGAAAGGTTTTTTATATTTTGTTCGGGGGAATGGAGACTAAGGATATTAAAAGTTGCTTGGATGAGGAATTACTTCCAAATATCTACGATCTATACTTGGATCTATGCGGTTCTTGTATCTTTCAGAAACGTCTTTCCTATTTTCATTTAAGGCTCTTGGTTATGCCATTTCAGATGAAGCAATCTATTAAACTAGAAAAGTGCAAGGAAAAAGAGTTCAAGGTTTGATAATTATTCAATACCTGCGGAACGAACTTGATAACATTTTTAAAGCCATCTATTTGTTTAAGTTTCTATGGAATTAACTGGGTAAATTACTTGGGGAATCCAGATTGGGCTGAGACTATAAAAGCTTTTGAATAGGATAATTGAATGCTTGGTATCTTGCTTTATGATTTGTGCACTCTGATTCTTGCTAATGCAAACTTCTGAATGAATGTTAGCCTGACTTGGATATGGACTTTGGGACACTGGAAGAGGAATACAAAGCCTTTTTATCTGATAAAGGAGAGTTTGAGTTTATAGTCTCTGAGAGATCGGATTAAGAAACTTGAGGTAAATTTTATGGTCAGCAACCTATTGCTTTCACAGAAATTTATGAAATTCTCAAGGGCGTGTTGCTTCATGAAACGGAAATGAATGAATTTGGCATAGATAGGATCCGTCAGGCCCCCTGATGGTTAAATCGTTTCGTTGGGAACTCGCTCTATGTAGTCCTGTAATAATCTCGTTATGTTCAATTTGAAAATTTGTGTATAATGTTCTCTTTTAATCGACGTGTCGTCTTCTGCTAGGGTATTTTCTCAAGTTATTAGGTGTATGTCTGGATTGGAGTACAAGGCTGCAATTGATCTTTGTATCTGATGTATACATGGAAATAAATCGTTTCGTTGGGAACTCGCTCTATGTAGTCTAGTAATAATCTCCTTATGTTCAATTCGAAAATTTGTGTATAATGTTCTCTTTTAACCGACGTGCCGTCTTCTGCTAGGGTATTTTCTCAAGATATTAGGTGTATGTCTGGATTGGAGTACAAGGTTGCAATTGATCTTTGTATCTGATGTATACATGGAAATAACTTTCAGCACGTAAAATTTTGAGGTTGAGACATACACGATTCCTCATAGATGTACCATTTTAAAGAAACTGGTTCCTTGTAACTAATATAGACAATTGAATTAGTTATAGCTGTATTGACAGAAATTTTGGAGTAGCTGGCGAGGAAAATATTGGGAACTGGATGCAAATATGCAATCACTAGATGATGCAAGTATTAGTGGTTCTCGTAGGAAAACGCAAAAAGCCTCTGGTATCGTGAGGTGTTTGCTTGGTTTTTACTATTTAGGAACTGGTGACGCCGATGAGTTGAGTGGGGTTTGGCCAAGTCAGGGTCGCATCGTGAGGTGTTAACTTGGCTGTTATTGCTTGGAATTAGGAATGGCGAAGAATCCTAGGTTGATCCATTGGTTGACTGCCCTTGGCCACAGGCTAATAACCTGATGCGTCACGGGCTTATTTTATTAGTTTTTTTTTTTTAATAAACGATGTTATTTTATATTTTTCTTTTGAGATAAGCAATTTTAGCTTATGGCTTAGAAATCAGGTCGGATCACGCAAGTCTGACCACATTTGTCATCCCTACTTGGAGTTGAAGTTTGTAGGGATGGAGAGAAGATTATAACATAAATGAAATTTTAAACTACCGAACTTGGAACTTAAATTTGAACTAAAGAGATAGGCTTGGGAAATATACCAAAAAATTTAGCATTCACTCGTATGTAAAGAACCTTTCATATTTTTAAATTTTAGAATATTCATATTTTTTAATAGTCAGCTTCTAGTAAATTTAAGGTATGAAAATTATAATAAAAAAATGCTATTTTGTGACATTAACATGAGAGTAACATTCTAATATGGTCAACTAAGAAGCAAATTGAATGCGATAAAATGTAAGTGGATACAAAAGTTGAATTTAAAGAAATTACAGAAAATTATTAAAATAAAATAAATGAACCTAAAAATTATCATGGCTATTTTCTAACTACATTTTCCTTATAGTTATGTCCTTGTGATTTTAATTTTCTAACTATATTTTCCTTATAATTATGTGCCTGTGACTAATTTTTGTAGAAGAAAGCATGCCTAAGTAATAGTACCTGGTCTATAAAAAAATCCAACTTAAAGTAGAAAGCTCATTTTGAATAGGATATTATAACTTGTTGTCTAAGATAGCTTCTAAATCCACTAGAAGAACAAATCAATCAAACAAAATTTTGCAGACTCTATTAAAGAATCATGGGCTGATCTTGATCACTTCTACAAATTGTAACCTAAAACCTATAAAATCTTGTACAAAACTTATCTGATAAGAGTGTCTTTTGTGACCTAAAACTTGTAAAATCTCTCACGGTGGTGCACTAGTAGGTATAAAATGTTGTCCTCAATTGTCTGTCCTCAGTTTAATCATTTGCATCCCCTGATAATCTAATAAGATGGGTGTACGTATTATAAGCTCTAAATCCTCCAAAAGTACTCCTAACCCATATGTCAAGTGTGTGATCATCGAGCCTTTACTAATGTTTCCAAACTTAGCTTTATTAAAGTACCCTTAGACTAACTATATGAAAAGTATACAGAAGTGGGTCCTTTGCCTCCACCACATACAATATAGAAGGAACAAGACCCTCTTAATGATGACACTCGTACTCTCCCTCCTTGTAGATAAGGAATGGGACCAAGAACTATGAACGAATCTTAGTTGAGTCAAATTAAACCTAGATGCCTTACATTTCATGGGGTGATAGGTGTTACAAAGGTTTTCTTTCAAGCACAAACTTGTCCCATAAGATGCACCAACTCCTTTGCATAGTAATCTCATTTAGCTCTATTAAACCAAGATTCAACCTTGTCTTGTGATCGTCGACTGACCTACTTGTTCTTCAATGCCTCACGACTCTCGCAATGTTTGAACTCTTACATCCTTGCAAGAAAACCACGATAGAACTAAATAATCATGGCAACAAAACAACACGAGAAAGAGATACAACTTAAAAGTCAACCTTCATTACTTCCCTCAAAGTATACAAAGGAATACTCTCTCAATCTCTAAGTGTCTCCCATACTCACTTCCCACTTCTTCTAAGAAGAGCAAGGCTCAAATGAGCTATTTATAGCACCTCTAGATGACTAAGTTAGAATCTTAATATAACTCTACTAGCTAAGATTACAATCTTATCATATCTTATCCTTATTAGATTACATCATACTAACCAATAGATGACATCTCCATCCAATTAGGACTTTACCTAATAGGATTAAGCTACATCACAATAACAAAATAAAAGATTACACTATCTAGGAATGATTGTCTATATCCACAAAGATCTCCTTTATGTCAAGTGATCCTTTCATATAATCTTTATCTCTTAAAGATGATGTCAATCTACTATGATGTTATCTGTCACATCATCCCAGATCTCATCATCTCTATCTGTTGATGATGAGTCATCCAAGCCAATAGCACACTGGTCCGTCCAATGCTTACCCATACCAACTATATTAGCCATGGTTCATCTACTTGACCACACCATAAGTCTTTAGTCCATCAAGAACTTAGCCTTAGCCAAATTAGCTTGTATAAGGTCCAAAACTCTTCCAAAACTCATACCATGCTTGATCTACTTGCTAAGTAACTTTGGAATTCTTGCATATTCTCGTCGTGTGTGTGATCCAGTTAACCTTCCACTCGATGTTAAAGATTCCCGCCAATGTGCACCAATGCATGACAACGCTTGACATTGCCCATTTTCTTCCTTGCCTCTTCGCAAGTGTTTGCCTTGTTCTGTAGTTCTGCCTGTCGAATACTAGTCAAGGCTCGCCAAGCCTACATGATTCCACTATCTTAGACTTAGGGGTCTAACAAACCACCCCCACTAGAAGAAATCGATACC
Source organism: Erythroxylum echinodendron (assembly GCA_027575705.1). Taxonomy (NCBI): domain Eukaryota; kingdom Viridiplantae; phylum Streptophyta; class Magnoliopsida; order Malpighiales; family Erythroxylaceae; genus Erythroxylum; species Erythroxylum echinodendron. The sequence goes on along the minus strand of JANZXR010000172.1, from coordinate 25,907,927 downwards.
CTCGTCAAAATAATCTGTGGTCGCTCTCTATATGTGGTTTCTTCGAAGATTCCTTAGCCATTAGCACATTTCCTATGTACCATGTTCCCTCTCAATCAGGTGTCTCCTTGCTTTTGCTCTAACGCTCCTTCACAAAGCCCATTGCACCCAACACAACTATTGAGGTAGACTTCTTCCATCGAGTCCTTCTCTCCCTCTCTTTGGTCCTTCGTGACCATAGAATTTACTTACTCCTCACCTATCTTCCGTCTTGGGCATTCTCGAGCAAATTGCAACCCCTCATAAATAAAACAAGCAATATCCCGCTTTGATTATTTTTTACCTTGAGAAGATTCACCTACCTTCTCTTTGCCTTTCTCCGAGCCATTCTGCATCACACCATTCTTCTTGCCCTCATAGCTAGCTCGAATTGGTGGTGGCATTTGGAAATCCATCAAGGCATCTGCAGTCGCTATCACGTTTAGGAGGTCCTTCATGTTTTGCCTCCGACGCTCCATTTATTCCCAACCTTGCAAGCCACTTATAAAGTTGAGCAACTTGTTATCCTCTAACATGATCTGCACATCCAATATCAAAAATGTAAATTTCCTTACATACTCCCACACCGAGTCGTCTTGCTTTAACCTTTTCAAAGCTTCCCTCTCGAGCCATGAAGTGTTGTTAAGGAGGAAATGATCTGTTACCTCTTCTTTATCTTCTCCCAAGTGTTGATGGGAGGTCTCTCTGCACTGATGTCAATCACAGCTTGCATCCTCCACTAGGTACATTGCCGTGATTGACACTTTCTCTAAGTCAGCCACCTTTGTCGTTACAAAGTACTGCTCCATATCTCACAAGAAATTTTCGAGCTCCTTAGTACTCCACTTTCTGGTGAAAACTTGTGGTTTATCAAAGTGCTTTCCACTCGTCCAACATCTTGTATTGCAATGACATGCCTTAGGATCGTCGCCTCGAACCTAGACTCCTCTTGTGCCTTCATCAACTTCGTTATTTGATGCTGCAACTGTTGGATTCATGCCTCCAATATCTTAAATTGAGTGTTGTAAGAAGTGACCTCCTCCTAACTTTGAGAGATCAACCCAATGAGTGCCTCCACCTAGTTTAATGTCAAATTCCTACCTCCCGCCATCTTAAAATTTGGCTCTGATACCAATTATTACAAAGGTTTTCCTTGAAGCACGAACTTGTCCTATAAGATGCACCAACCCTTTTACACGACAATCTCACTGAGCTCCGTTAAAGCAAGATTCCACCTTATCCTGTTATCGTCAACCAACCTACTTGTTCTCGAATGCCTCACAACCCTTCCAGTGTTTCACTCTTAAACCGTTACAAGAAAACTATGAAAGAATTAAATAATCATGACAACAAAAGAACACGAGAAAGAGAGAGAACTTAAAAGTCAACCTTCATTACTTAAAAGTCAATCTTCATTACTACTCTCTCAATCTTTAGGTGTCTCCCACACTCACTTCCCATTTCTTCTAAGAAGAACAAGACTCAAATGGGCTATTTATAGGCACCTGATTAAGTTAGAATCTTAATCGAACTCTATTAGCTAAGATCACAATCTTATCTTAATGGCTTGCCAAGCTGCTTCTCAACTTCAACTTTGAAATATGTGAACCTTTCAAAGGATTTTCTCTTTTGTGCATCAAATACAAATAGTTATGTCTAGAGTAATCACCTATAAAGGTTATGAAGTATTCATAACCTCCTCTAGCTTGTACCTTTATGGACCCACACATATCAGTGTGTACCAGGTCTAATGTGGATTCAAATCTGTTTCCTTTGGAAGGAAATAAGGCTTTGGTCATCTTTCCTTCAATACAAGACTCAAAGGTGGGTAATGGACCATTGTCCAAGCCTGTAAGGATCCCATCCTTCACTAACCTATCAATTCTTTTTTGATTTACATGACTCATCCTTAAGTGCCATAGATATTTTGAATTAATGCTAGAGTAATTGGATTTTCTTGGTTTTAATAATTCTGTGTTGTTTAGTGAGCCTGTTATAGGTTCTATACAGAACAATCCCTGTTTAATTACCGCATAACAAATAAAATGCTTATTCTCATATATTGAAACAATTTTTTCAAAATATAAGGAATAATCAAATTTTATTAAACAAAAAATAGAAATCATGTTCCTTACAACTATTGGGATGTAATATACATCCTTTAAATATAACCTATAACCACTAGGAAAGTCTAAGATAATTACTCCTACTGCTTCTGCCGAAACATAGGATCCATCCACTATCTTGACTTGAAACTGGCCTTTAGACAGTCTTTTCCTTTGCTGGAACCCCTGCGTAGAATTGCAAATATGGTCAGTAGCTCCTGAATCTAATATCCAAGAATAAGATGAATCTGCCACATTTCTAGTTCCTAATAAACTTAGGAAACCTATTCTCAAGGTAGACCGCGCAGTTCCTTTTCCAGTGGCCCTTCTTACCATAGTGGAAATATTTTCCCTTGGTGTCCTCTTTGGCCTTCTTTTTCATAGGTTAGGCCTTGACTCCTGTTTGAGCCTTCCCTTTCTTTGCACCCTTCTTCTTTTGTTTGCCCTTACCCTTGGGCTTAGAAGAAGATGCCATAAGAGCCTCTGGCCTATTAGCCCTTATATTTAATATCTCCTCTATGTTCTTGAGGGTATTCATCAACTCACTCAAGGTGTAATACTTGGTGTTGAGCTCATAGTCCAACTTAAACTACTAAAAAGAAGAGTTTAAGCTGTTGATCATCATGATCATTTACGTTTCTGCATCCATTTTCGCCCCAAGCAACTCGACCTCAGTAACTGCAGAGATTATCTTAAGCATGTAATCTTGCACCAGTTCACCGGGCTTTTGTCTGAAATTGTAAAAGGTTTGAATAACTTTCACCCTTGCAAACCTGGTCCTCACACCAAACATCTCATGTAAGTAATGGACCATTGTACCTACATTTTGCATGCCTGCAAGTTACTTCTGCAACATTGCGCTAACAAAAGCTAGAATATAGCACTTGACAGTCTTATCAGCATTCTGCCATCACTCATGTTGCTGGACTTGCTCAGGAGTTGATTTTTCACCCGAAGGTGTAGGCTCATTGTCCGTTAATACCCATGAAATTCGTACATATTGGAGAACGATGTCGAGGTTACGTCTCCATTCATTGAATTTCTCTCCGTTTTCCAATTTGCTATTAGTCAAAAGCATTGTGAATGGATTCATATTGTGGTGATTATGTCTGAAAATATAAATTATTCAAGAATAAGCATACTAGTCAAAATTATTGGAACTTTGTATAAAATCATAATGCATGTATGCATGATGATATATTTAATAAGACTTAAAAAATAAATCTTTATATGAAGGTATTTTTCTTATCTATAACAGAAAAAGTGACAGTGGGCCATCTTATCCATTAAAAGAAAAATTAGGACCCTCCCACTCAAAAAGCTACCAAGCATCTTCATGCTTAACTCTTTGAGAAGTGTCATAATTTGGTCCATAAATTTATCAACAGAGCTAGGGTGAGGCAGGTTATTGATAAACCATGTTGAATGTGCAACCAGTTGATTCATCCACTAAAAGTACTTACAAACCATGCATCGATGGGAGGTCACATTTGCTACCAATGGGTGGACTTATCCTTTGGAGACCCAAACCATGTAAGATCTAGGATTCATGTCCTCCGATGGATGTAACACTTCACCATATGCAAATGGGCATCGCATGGAGACCGTGGACTCTCACATGAGCATCCTCTCCCACTCAATCTTTTTTAGTCATTAAGTTTTAATAATTACCATATTGTTTAGATGCAATTTATTAATCATCCTATATTATTTCATTATATATCGAATACATAATGAATGCATGGCAAAGCCTAAGGTTGGCAATTTTTATAAATGGCATACAATCACATAATATCGCATATTATTAGCATCCATTCATCTTATGAATTAAGTAGCTACTTTTGGTTGTCCATTCTAGAAAATTAAAAGAAAATTGCGAGGCCTTTAGGCCCAAAAATGTTTCTTGGACTTGAATCTTTCGCTTCGAACTCTTCGCTCACACGACCCAGCCTGTTCGGTAAAAGCGAGTTAATGGCATTTTTAAAAAATTCTGATTTATAAATAGTAAAAAAATTCCAACACTTGAAAAAAATCAAGAATTAACAGAATTTAATAAAAATAAAAATTGCCATTAACATAAAACAAAAACCGAAACCATTTATCTATTTTTCTTCTATTCATGGCTGCTTCATCTTCAAAATTACAAAATTTTGTACAGTATAAAAAAATCTTAACGGAAAAATTAAGACAAAGAGGAAACATAGCGATGATAGGCCACCCTCCTTGCTACAAACCAAACAAAGAAAACATACAAGGTAAATCGATTTTTTATGGACAACCAAAAGAGCAAATCAAAACATACTCAACATATATTTTTATCACATTAAAAATTGCAGCATACATAATTTAATTTAATTGCCAACCCATGCCATATATAGGAACCAAATCATGCATAATAAAACCGGCTCTAATACCAATTGTTGGATAGAAAACAAAAACATGATTGGTTTGGCTAAATGGTAGATTTCAAAAACTTTTTCCGAAATCACAATATAGCTGAAGCGTAAACTCCAAATCAACGTGCTTTAATCCATACATGATATGGCATAAGCAAAATAAATAAAATAAGAGCAAGATCAAAATTTTTACCGACTCTTTGCTATAGCTTTGACTTCTCATTGTTGTATTTTCAACCAATCCGATGTACCACTTGATCTCCTTGGATAGCTTGGTTAGCAAGATTCTTTGGTGGGAAAGGAGAAGAAAAATGAATAGCAAACCTTTCTCGACTAGTTGCTCAAGAGAAAAAATAGAGACCAAAAGTTACGCATTCATTTTGTAAAAGCTGGAAAAAAAAATGAATTGTGCAAAACCCAATTGTCCAACACTTGGACAGTTTGGGAGAGATTGGAGACAGAGTAAAAACGCAACCCTTAATGCTTTTAATCATCATAATGCTAAAGAGCTATGCATTTTTCTATGCTATCACCTCATTCTTTAATCAAAAAATGGATGTTAAAACATGTTGTATGTTTATATCTTTGCAAAAGGGAATGAGCTGCCGACCTTCCATGTTAGGACCCGACCCGGAGACCGGATCCCAACTGTTGGATCCCGTACCGGAGTCCAACTCTTGAATCGTAAAACATGTAACTTGATCACCTTACCTTGAGGGGTTATTTCCTTTATCCCAAATTTCATATTCATTTTTCTTGTAAATT
>JANZXR010000172.1:25882370-25895619 GCA_027575705.1 Erythroxylum echinodendron | reverse complement strand
TTAATTAGTCTAATCATGCTTTATTAAATAAATAAATAAATAAATAATATTTAAAAAAAAATTTCGGGGCTAATATTCCACTACAATGCTTCAACGTTATCTATATTAAAACCAATCATTCATTAGTATCAAAACTAATTGAATTCTCTCCATCCAAGTCCAACACTTGGACGGTTTTGTGAGATAATGGAGAGCCAACGCACCACTTCAAAGGGCTGCAATTTCTCTTTCCTTTAATCACACTTAGACGTTAGTTATAATAATATGTTCATTTAAGGTGTTTTAAAACACCAAGCAATAAATAATATAGAATTCAGTTTTGCTTATCCTTTCCATTTTTTAATTTTAATTTAATTAATCTAATTAATTAAATCAAAATTCAGCCCAATATTAAAAGTTCCTTTGGGCTTATAATTAACAATTAATTAGTATAAACTCAACATTTAATTATAGGCTTAAACCTAATTTAATTAACTCTTAATTAAATTGTTCTAGTCTTATTGGCCCGAATTCAATTCGTCTATTTCTCTCCAAACTGTCTCATTTTCTTTCCGATAATCTCCATTTATTTTTCTTGGTTTCCATGATATCCTTCCTAGAAGCCAAGTGGAGAATCTAATTGGACTTAAATAATTCAAGCTCCAACAATCTCAGAATTAATTTAATCTCATTATAATTAATTCTAACTTTTTAACCAAATGTCATTCCACTAAAGACAATTGGTTGAACTCTTTAATTACTTAAAATTAGGAGAAACTGTGTTTCAAAATTATTAATTCAATGTTCAATCGCAAACTCTAATATGAACCACATTATTGTCATCCACACAATAAAGGGTAAAATTACAGTTTTGCCCTTATGTTGGTTTTTCCTTCTAAATCTCCTATTTTACTTTACGTGGTGATTAACACACAAGATCTAATCTTGGTTTCAAGACTTGATGTGTAGCTAGTCCATCAGACTACTGATGCCAATTTAATCACCAATCTCTGTAAAACATCTAGAAGTGATAATATCACTATAAACTCTTTATTTGAGTGAATGTTCCCTTATATATGTTTCAATTAATAATTCCAACATGCGGACACTGGATTGATACCCTGTAAAAATTCATTCCGATTATATTAAGAATTATAACGAAACACATATGAGTTCACCACTCATCAAGATTGTGGTTTATAATAAGCGAATGCTAAGCTGTATGTTTTAAGATTAAAGTAACAGCTACTTTATTCTTTAAAAACATACGCGATTCTAGATTCATTTAATAGTGCCATTACTGATAGTCAACTAATATCATGATTTGAAACTCATTATTCTCTTGAAGTAAGCTCTTTTACTTGCACGGAGGTAAATTGCAACACTATAGTCTAAACCATAATCAAGTAACTAACTTGATTATTCGATTGTGAATCAATTAACTTAGATTCTAATAATATACATATTTCCTATACATTTCCATGTATATGTATATTACTTACAAAAGAACCTTAGTATCTTATGACTAGTTATAATATGTTCATACAAATAAAACCAAACTCTTTTGTTTTATTAATAATAAAAATTTTCATTACAATATTATAACTGGAAGAAAATTAAGATATATGTAAATACACTTGCTTTCTAGGGCACTATATTTATATATCCCTAACAAAAAACAAGGTCGAGAAAGTGACAGAACAAATACAAACAAAACTCACAATGAAGGAGCCTGTCAAGATGAAGGTTAAAGAGCGAATATCAAAAGAGAACCCTAACATTGTACAGAAGAAAGAGGACCCAGGGGACTTTTTTGTCCCCGCAGTATTAATAGAATCATCATATACAGGGCATTCACTGATCTAGGAGCGAGTATAAACATAGTACCCTACACCTTTAGTTTAAAGTTGGGGTTAAGAGAGTTAGTTCCCACCAAGTTTTTTATAAGAACGGCGGACAGAACAATGCACAAACCAATAGGGATTATAAAGGATGTGCAAGTAAAAGTGGATCAATGTACCTTTCCCATGTATCAGGGTCTCCACATTGGAGAAGATGTGGAGACCCTGATAGTTCTTGGACAACCGTTGTTGGCCACTGTGCATTCAATCATTGACATTGATGGGGGCGAATTAACTCTGAGGATAGTAAAAGAGCAAATAACCTTCCAAGTGCCACGGAAAGATTACGGATCTCTTTTACCTCCAAAGAATAGTAAAGAACATAAACTTCAAAGTGAATGGGAGGATATCGAGGATCCTAGGAATGGATTCAGGAAGAAGTGCTCATGAAGAAGAAGACAAGGAAAAGAGAATTGCAAGGAAGATGGGAACTGTAGCATGGTAGCTAAAGTGCAAACTTTGAAATTAATGACGACGCTACCATTGCACCATTCATTCTGACCATCGTGAGCTTAAAGGAGCATCGAGCTACTGACGTTAAAAGAAGTGTTGCATGGGAGGCAACCCATGGAAAATTAGTTTCTTGTTTATTTTTGTTAGAACGTTCAAAATTTCGTAGTTAGGGTTTTTTGTTTTGAATAAAATCAAGAAGGAATAGGATTTCAGAATAAAGTGGATGGATTGAGCAAGCAAGTAAAGAGAGGTAAAAAGTGGCTACAAAAGAATCAAAAAGTGAAATTGAAAAGATTGAAAAAAGAATGAATGAAGACAAAAATCGTAAGTGTGGGAAACCTGTAGGCCACAATCATGACTTGCGACTAGGCAATAAGACGGAGGATGCAATTTTTTAAAGAAATTTTTACCATTTTACCTTTTTAACTGCCTATATATTCAGTTCTAACTTCACTTTTACATTCACTTTCATTTTCACTTTATCTCTCTAGACTTTCAACCTAAAAAAGCTCCCATATCTCTCTAAAAATTTTCAACCTCTAAATTCTACCCAATTATGTCACGCATTAAGTAATCAGCCCGATGGGAGCCATATGGACGACAGTAAGTTGTAGAATACGGGAGAAGAAACCGAGCAGCAGACCTTGGAGTGCCCTTCCCAATCTATGTAGAGGAGGAAGGTACTTATTTCCAATCCCTTAGTGCTAGACAAATTTTAGTTCCAAAATACTTTGATTTTGACACACTCGATAGGCTAGAGTTGCGTGAGAGAGTAGAAAACCTTGCTGAGAGAATCCAGTTGGCTTAATTTATACGATTCCAATTTCCTGCTTATCAGGAGCTCACATTGGAATTTTTCACTTCACTGATTTATGATCCTAGGAACCCCAAAGAATTGGGGTTTAGGTTGAGACGAAGAGTTTATGAAATGAATGTGAAAATCATGTGCTATATGTGTGGATTCCCCAAATCCTCAATCATCGATCATCATGAAAATTTTTGTCCTCCTCAATATTGGAACAAACTTGCTAGAATTGAGCAATTTCGTGCCAAAAATGCTTATAACAACATTATAAGGTCCTATGAACACTTGTTGCTGCACAAATTCATTTGTCAACTAATTTTTGACAAAATCGAAACCAAAAAATGTTCAACAAAGGAACTTTTTATGTTGTGGTGCATGGACCACAGTATTCCAGTATGCACATCCACACATTTGCTAAATGCCATTGTTATGACTCCGCGCAAGAAGAACAACAATCTAGGAATGGGATACATAGTGTCTACCATTGCGGAATATTTTGGCGTGGACCGTAGTAGGTTAACTATCCACTTATCTAAATTCCTAAACCATCACAACTTATGGCAGGCTGAAGTCCTTAAATCCCACAACATAGAACTTAGGGATATCATTCAGAAGACACATGTCAGGATTATGGCAAGTCAGGTGAGTTCAAGCTCAGCCCTGCCATAGCAGGCAGAGGAGTCCAGTGAAGAGTCCAAGGAAGAGGAAGAAGAGCATGATTGGAAGGAAGTTTTGGATGCGATCTCTGAAACCAACAAGACACCTGCGGAGAACACCAGATTGATGAAGGAGATGGTCCAGACGCAACGACACCAAAGCCTGAATATTGTCAGATCCATAGATATTTCAAGGCTCAAGGCATTCAATTTCTGCCTCCAATGCCATCACTACCTCCATCTCTATAGGATTTGTGTCTAACCCATTTATTTTTCTTTTTCAAATTAGCCTTCAGTTTTATTTTTATGTTTATTTCTATTTTATTTTTTTGTCTACTTTAATTTCTGTCATTTCTTTTCTTTTTTGTGTTGTTTGCTCTCTTTACACATTGGGGACAATGTGTTGCTCAAGTATGGGGAGGAATTATGTGTTTTACTTTTTATTTGATTTTGCATACTATATGATAATTATTAAGTTGCATTGTGTGAACTGTTTGAATGTATCAATGGCTTAGATGGAGTGAAATTCATTTACTTTTGAGCATAGTCGATTAGGTTGTAAATATTCATTAGCTAGCAAAATTAGTGAATTAGGTCTTTGGATAAATATACAGCTCAATTAGGATTTAATGTAAATTTAGCACACTCTATATTTGTAACATTCATTCATAATTTGAGGTCTTTCAAATTAAGTAACTTAAATAGTATTTTTCATGGAAATAAGTAGCTAAAACAACAAGGTAGACAATAAAATATTAAGAAAAGTGTTAAATAAATCATTATTTCACTGACCTTCGGGTTATAAATATAGCTAGTATCCAGTTGAAAATGTGATATAGCTAAGTAACCGGATCAACATGCATTACAAATGTGTGCCTTCGCGTCAAAAAGTTATAATGAAATTTCAACCAAGCAGTTTAATAAAAACATGACTTAGGTTGAGTAACCGGATCGACATTCATTACCAGTGTTTGCCTCCATGCAAAAAGACTAAGTCTATGTTCACTAATTAAAAAAAAAGTGTTTTCCTAATAAAAACCTACCAGACTTGTAATAAGCTTAACTTTTATTGAAAATATACTTAGGAATAGTTATAGAGTCTGAATGACTAAAGAATTATTAATGTGTGTGCACAATTGAAAAGGGTAAATAAATTAACACTTACATCTCGATTAACTTGTATATTTAGTTCAAAACCCCTAGGCATAGATTTTGCATGTTAATGATTAGACATAACTTGTATGATCGTGTTTGAGATTAAATTGATTTCATGAAGTTAAAGTCATTGCCTCATTATTGCATTGTGTGTTGTATGTTTGTTGTTATGTTTGCTTAAGGACAAGCAAACATTTAAGTATGGGAATGTTAATAATTGTAATTTGCACTATGTTTTAGGGTTCAATTTGTTAGATATTTGGTGTTAATTTGAGTGTTGAGTGTGTGTTTAGGTTTTAATTGTGTTAGTTTATGTGTTTAAGTGTTTTTATAGGTTAGTATGAGTCTTTGAGCTTAAATGTTATGTCTTTTAGGTATTTTGATGTGTTTGTTAGTGTTTAAGGGTAAACGACAAAGAGCGAAGAAGCTTCGAAGAGTTTCATGCCAAAAACACGGCCCACAGTCTTGACAGAAAGAGCTGAACCAACAGAACCCAGGCTACGATCGTGACAGAGAGCTCTAAACCAGGTCATGATCATGACACTTTGGTCACGATTATGATAGAGAGGGTAGGCGATGGTCACGATTGTGGCAAGCAGGGCCACGATCATGACCTGTATCGGGTAGACAAGAAAATAGCTAAAAACGTCAAGTTTTGAGGAATTTTTCAGACCATTTTGACCCCAAATTAACCCTAGGGCTTCAAAGATATAAATAGAATATTAAATAACGGAAGAGCAGCCTTTTTGCATCAACCAATTCTGAAACCCTAGAGAGCATGTCAAGAGATTTGAGGAAGGAGACGAAGGAAGAGAGACATGAAGAAGAAGCTTGACGCGAAGTACTTTCCAAAACGGATGGTTTCCCTCCGTCGCTACCTCTACCAATCCATTCCAATGGTATTTTTTAAATTTATTTCAATTTTATTGATGTATAAAATTGGGATAGTCATCGAGAATAGATGTTGTTAAATTTTGATATTGTCTAAACTCAACTTCAGGATTTTTATCTTTGATACTATTGTTTTCATTGAGTTATTTGTGATTCAAGTTCTGTTCTTAATAATTCAGTAATAAACTGAGAAGGGTGTGAATTGAATGAATATCATAAAATTGGGCTAACGAGAGTTAGGTAATTTGATAGATAAGAATTGAATCAAATTGGTAAAATTGTGTAACGAGAGATCAAGCATACATTTTCGGTAGGTTATTAGACAAATTCATAACTATTTTAGGTTTTGGGTTAATTGGAAATCGCGAGATTACAATTTCATATTTTAAAGTAGGGATGATAAATTATGGTTAAAGATTATAGCTCGAGAGAAAGTAATCCACCCTAAGATTGTCTAAACCTAGTAATTCAGTGATTCCATAATCAATTAAAATTTCATTAAAATCAGATTAAAACTCCCTTTCTCTCAATTGGTAGTTCTTAGGTTGATTCTTGATTAAGTTGTGCAAAATTGCTATCTTATCTATAATTTCTGAAATTTAATTCTTGAAATTAATTGTTTGATTGGTTAAATTTATGTGTTAGTTGTTATTTTGATTATTTGAGAATTTGAGTAAAGTCTTAGATTTTAGGATTAGATTACCCTTCCTAGTGGGAACGATACCTTAGATACTATACGAACGACCCGTGTTCTTGCAGAAATATCGAGGTTATAAATATTAAAACTTAGCATATGTAAACCATCTAGATTAATTGGGTTTGGGTGGATAAGCAAAAAAAAAAAAGGTTTCCATAGCAAAGGAAGTCAAAACTTGATGCAAAAGGTGATGGACCATTCCAAGTGTTGGAACGCATCAATGACAATGCATACAAGATAGACTTGCCTAGTGTGTATAATGTTAGTGCTACTTTTAATATTTTTGACTAATCTCTTTTTGAATCGAGGACGAATCCTTTTGAATAGGGGGGATGATGTGAGCACGACGGTGGGACTTTGTAAGCGAAATAGTGCCAAAGAAGTTCAAAGAAGTGCTTCAATCTTCTTATATGGGCCGAATTATATATGACGTGGAATCTTAAGAGACAATGAGGGCTAATGATAAGATAACTAATCAAGTTGGGTGAAATGAGTTAGAAGACTTTCCTTCTTATTGAATTAATTATTTTACATTAGGAGTATAACTTTCGGCAGCCCACTACTTATATTTTGGGCCTGTTTAAAACTTTTAGGCTTAATGGGTTACATTTTAGAAATATTAGTTTGGGCTTTTAGCGGGTGCTTAGTTGATGGGTTTGGGAAGGGGTTAATGGGTGAGGAATGAAAACTAAGTATTGGTTGTTGATTATCATTATAGAGGCAATAGTTTGATATCTCGCTTTTGAGAAATCCTCCATACCCTCCATTTAGTAGAAGAATGAAACCCATTCCTTAGTAGTGACTCTTTTTTTAAAAATATTTTTAATACTAATTAATTAAAATATAATAATTAAAATATTATTATTTATTAATTAGTTACATTATAATTAATTAATTAAAATATAATAAAATTTTATTTCTCAATATTTTTTACAAATCAATCACTATCAATGGTAATTAGTAATCATTCCTTCCTCTGAACTAACCATCATAATTATAATGATAATATCCATTCTCATTCCTATTACCATTCTTCTATGCATACCAATCGTCACTTTAATTATTTTGGTGAAAGGCCTATGTTTAAAGTCCTTTTACGTAGTTAGGGTTTCTTCCTTTTTAAGAGGTATAACTACGTCATAATAAATATTGTTAGGGTAAGATTGGTTGAATAATAAATTCTATAAGGGAGGATTTCTTGTCTTCTTCTATTGCATCAAGAATATAGTTCTTATTAAGGTAAACACTTGTGGTGAATTTATATTCTTGTTTTCAAATCAACCTTATTATATGTGTTTCCTTTCATATAATTGATTAGGGGTTCATTAGTGTTGGGGATTTCTTCTTGTTCATATTCTATCCAAAGTGTGTGTTTAAGGGGTTTTGGGTTCTTTAACCTCAGGGTTCCACATGAATAATATTCCTGGTTCTGAGAGAAATTATGTTAAGGGCTCATTGGTGTTTAGGAATACACACATGCCACCTAATAAGTTATGTTATACCTATAGTGGAGATGTTTTTGGAGCTTCATTAGGATATCCTATTGTTGATTTGATCAATCAATCTGTTAAAATTTCTTGATTTTAATTTTAAAGTTGCTATTGGAATGCCAAGGTACATTATTGGAAGAGGTTGTTGTTTGAAATCAGTAATGGAGGTTACGATTGCTTCATGGTTTACAAAATTCTTGGAAAGGGAAAAACCACTCTTTGAGTAATTAACTTGGAGACTAGAACCAGAATCCTATTAAAGACCTTAAGAGCTTTTATAAGAGCTAAAAAGATGTAGAATCTGCTTTGGACAGTAGAATGAGATTATCATCAAAGCATAGATTGATAATTTGTAATTTTCTACATTTGAAGTGATATCTAAAATCCTTGATCCTTTCTACAACCTTTTTAAGGGCTCTATTAAACACTTACATAATAATAGCAAAGCGATAAAGAGAAATGGATTCACCTAGGCAAATTCCTTTACAACTTTTGTCGGCTAACTAGTAATAAGGATACGATTATATGGAGAAGTGATCCAGTGATTGATCCATTGAATAAATTTACTTGGAAATTCCATGGCAGATAGTTTGTTGATTATAAATTCCCAATCCACACTATCATAAGCTTTTTTAAGATCAATTTTGAAGCAACAATTAGATGTGCCTTTCTTCTTTAAGTAAGCTTTTACCAACTCATATATTATTAGAATATTTTCACCAATAATTCTTTTAGCAATATTATCACCTTGAGTAGCTTCAATGTGATTTGGAAGTATCTTTCTAAAATTATAAGCTAGTATTTTAGAAATCAACTTGTAAATAGAGTTGCAATAGGCTATGGGACAAAATTCTATGAAATGTTTAAGCTAACCACTTTTGGGAAAAAGTGTTATGAAAGTATTTTTAACATCTAAAAGCAGGAACCCCTTATTAAAAAATTCCAAAACAACTTCTCAAACTAGATTTCTTATAAGGGACTATGAGTTGGGTAAAAATTTATGAGTTCTAGAGATTTCAAAGTTTCATCAATCTTTTGAAGAATGACATGCTTATAGAGTTAATTAGCTTCTTAAGTAAAAAGGCATCCTTATATGATTTCTTTGAGAAGAGGGCTAGTGGGGTGAGCATTAGTAGGCTTATTCATCATATCAGAAAAGTAACTGAATGCCCCTTAAAGCAATTGAGACTGAGAGTCTAACTAGAGGTTGTTGTACTCTAATGAAAATTTTTTGTTTCTAGCTCTTCTGGACATAATGGCTTTGTGGAAATAAAAGCGTTTCTATGACCATTCTTTAACCAATCCATTTTAGATCTTTGCTTTATAAGAGAAAATTCATACGAAAGAGCATTAAAAAAATTTTGCAATGCAATCCTCTTTAATTCCTATAACTGAATGGATTGGGAATTGTTATAAACATCTTGTTGAATGCTCTCAAGGTCCTTCCTAGCATTGTTAACAAGATAATGAGTTTTACCAATATTTTCTTTAAAAAGGTGCTTCATCTCTTGTTTGATAAGATATAATTTCTTAGCATAAATAAATTGCTTGGTTCTACTGATCCTAGCTTTTAACGCATTCCTAATTCCATCATCAAAGCCTACTAGATCAACTAAGAAATCATTTAATCTAAAAGGCATTTTAGGATAAACTACAACAGTTTGAGTGAGTATTAGTGAGTGATTTGAATGATTACTGCAGAAATAGGTAGATTTGATTTGGGAAAGCCACCATCCATTGAAGATTTGCTAGACTTTGATCCAACTTCTTCCTAATGAAATTTCCTCCAGATTGTTTGTTACTCTAAGTAAAAAAGTTACCACTAGATTGGATATTAGTCAGCTGAGTTTCGTCATACATTTTCCTAGTTCTGACCAAGGATTTCCATCAAATTTAGATCCTTCTACTTCATTAATTTTTAGGATAGAATTAAAATCCCTAGTGAGAATCCAAGGATTACATATGCATATAGCAGCATCTTTAATTTAATTCCAAAGGAAAGTTCTCTAGTATGAGCTCTTTTGTGCATATTTGAAAGATATGAATAGTGGTTAAGTTGTGTACCTCAAAGAAACCCTTAAATGAATGATTTGGTCTGAAACCACTCTAGTGTATGCAGTCATTACTTAAAATCATAAAGGAAAACATTTCTGCCAATGGAATGATGGCTATGGTTTGTAATTTCTCTTCAGTGAGCTAGAAAGTAATTTAGAAAGTTGTAATTGCCCTCTTTCAAATGAGATTCCAAAATTCCATTTATCACCACCTTATTATGAAAAACCATATTTCTGATCAAAAGTTTCTTGCTAGGAGCATTGACTCCTCTAACATTCCAAGCTAAGATGTTTATAAGGTAGGCTCCACAGATGGATTCTTCTTCTTTCTATTAGATTTCCTTCTAGTAACAATTTCAAAGTTTTGCTTGGCCTTATCTTGTTGCTCAATATTTTTAATAGGGTTTTCAAATGTTCAAGATTTTTTTGCTTAGATCTCTTCTCTATGCAGCTTGAGGTTATAGATTCATCAGGTTTCTAATCTCCAACCTTCAAAGAAGTGTTTATGTGTATATTGTCCATTACTACTTTGGTTGTAACTTCCTTATCTATAAGTGGCTAGTTAACCTCATCTAAATTGACAATTGTTAATATATTAGAATCAACATTGTACTCCATGAGTTCATGATAGTTACCTGCTATAAAGATACTTCCAGTTGGTGTCCTCAGTTTCTTCTTTGTAGGTTTGTTTTCTATGTATAAGAAAATTTTAGTTAATATTTAATAGATTCCATGTTTTCATTCAGCCTAATGAATGGAATCACCTCAGGCAAATTAGTTATAAAGATGCATATACTTGCAAAGTTGATTCTTTTAATCTTTGCATGGCTTGACCCATAGATATAGACTTGCCAATGTAATTAGCAAGATGGCTAAACAAACCACTTATTATTCATAGCCTATTGCTTTATAACTGGAAAGGTTATCCTCTTATCTAGGAAAAAGCCAAGAATGGTGGACTTTCATTTATTAAATTAAAATTTAAGAAGTTCCATAGGTGGGGAATCAATCTTATACTAAGAAGTTTCACTAAAAGGGTAGTAAGATAGTTTCAAATTAGATTTGGAATCACCAGTCATCTAAACCCAAATTTTAAATTGATTGAAGAATTGTCTCAGAGGTTTGTGCAATGCAAATGGAAGTAACAAGGTGCTCCTTTGAAATAGGAAGCTCAGGTTGCAAGTTAGAACAGTGTGAGTTTAGAGGCAATAAAGCACCAGTATCCATAGGATCAAGCTAAGAACTAACAAGTAAAAGGAAATTTTGTAGGTTAAAGAATGCATAGGAAGTTAGAGAATAATTTAAACAAGAAGAAGAAGTTGAAGGCTCAAGGAAATCATGATATCTGAAGTAAGGAGGGAGGTAAGACGTTTGGAGTGATGATAGAATACATAAAAGAAGTAATAGAGAGAAATAAACTAGGAAGGAGTCAATAGTGGTGAGTCTAGTATCAAAAGAAGGAAGAAGCTAGAAGGGAGATAGAGATGACATTTTCTTTATAGAATCAATAAAAGGAATGTTAATGTAAACTTTTTAAATAACTTTCAAAATTTTCCCAAATTCCTTATCCAACTTTGTTTTCACCATTCTTTAAAGGAATAATGGGCAAATTGTATGGTGTGGGAGGAATATATTTAGGCACTTCCTTCTATCCTTCCTTCCTCTCAAGCCCCTTTTCCTATTGAATAGGTAATCTCCTTTACTCTCAACCACTTCTAACGTAGGCTTTTGGTCTGTTCATCTCCATTTAACATTACAGCATTAGAATCAATGTTTTAAAAATTGGACCAGACATCGAACCGGTAGAAAAAAAGCGTTAAGGTTTAGAGGTTCAAACGATAGGGAACTGCTATAAAACCGATATATAATAAATAAGAAGTAAAACTTATAAGAATAAGTAAAAATAAAATATTTTATTGAAATAAAAATACACCAATGTCAATTATTATATAATGAACTAATAATAAATAAATATAAGTTTAATATAAAACTTAAAATCAAAATCAAAATCAAAATCAAAATTGTATTTCTGAAGGAGGTTGCATCTTTGTAACATCCCACTACCAGAGGGTACGTACCTAAGCGTTTAGGAACATAACCTACGATAATGATATGTTGAAGCAATGGCAAAACTAACTGATATATGGCTTTAACCCTTATACTCGAAAGGCAATATCTTTTTTTCTTTTCTTAAAACATTCGTCTATGTTTTGCACTGATAAAGTTTACACTGTTCTTCTCAACAATTATTTATAAACTCTACACAGGTTCTAAGTTTCCTTTGGGAGTCAACTGACGGACCTCTGAGCCATCTCTTAGTTCTCAGACACTCTATGTTCTAACTACACCTTAAGTCTCCTGTCTCGTACCTGAAAAGCCATGATGCAATTTTGATGAGTTTTGCAACTCAATGAGTGAACCATCATTGATGGATTCATCGGATGACACAAATATAATGCATATATCGCAGTTATTCAAGCAATAAGATAAGCATATATTCATAATGGCCATAACGGAAGAGCATTCATTTCACTCGCATATCATTAAAACAGGATGCACGTAGTTGCATGGGACATGCATGAGACTCATATTCGTTCTTAATATTGTGACTGAGAACTTTTCATAGACAGATACAGATGTTTTGGCCCGTAGGGCTCAATCAGAACGGAATCACGGAGCATAGCTCTACGTGCAGAACACATATATCGCAGAGCAAAGCTCTATGCGGAAGCGCTTCTAACTGGAAACTCAATCACAACGCCTTTATCTGAGCATGCATTTTATGGAATGTATCAAATCCTGAACAGATCACACACAAATCTCATATAAATGTTCAGATGATATTTTTACAATCATCGGACTTCAGTCCGGCATTCAGCTATCGCTGAGAATCAAATATTATTCAGAAATTCATTTCAAATAGCAAATCAAACACTTCTAATACATGCCAGACTATTAAACTCTTCAGACCTCAAGTACGGTATCCAGAAGCATCACACAAAACAGTTCAAGACACATAATCATATAATCCTAAGAATTCATCTAGGTTGACTCACAGTGCACTCCTAGAAGTTATTGCCTAGATGGTCTGGCAATGTCCGTCTGTCGTCCGATACGTTCCTCTAAAACAAACAGAACACATTCTTAATTACCATTTGTCGTATGAGC
>JANZXR010000172.1:25840339-25882270 GCA_027575705.1 Erythroxylum echinodendron | reverse complement strand
CCCAAAAAATTCCTATAATTCTCTAAAATTGGGAAAACCCCTATGAACCTCTCCAATTCAAATTATCATTCACTTAATACACTTTTTCTATAACACACAATTATTCACAATTAAACCGGAAAAATGTCATGAATGCATATACAAATATTTACATGTGCAAAAAAAATTCATTATTGGTTATTCATGTGCATATATGAATGCATAAATATGTCAAAACACTTTAATAATCCTAACCTATTCCAAAATGACCAAAATACCCTTCCTATAAGTGAGGGGATGTTACATCAATTCTATCTTCTGAAGGATCAAAAATAGGACAGAAGATATGCAATGAACAGTGACCCAGAAGAAGTTTAAGAACACAGACGATATTTTTCAATTGTCATAACTTTCTCTAGAGGAATCGGATCAATATGTTCTTTATATGGTTTGAAAGAGTATTTCAAGATCTACAACTTTCGTGAAGAATTTAAAGACCAATTATATCATCTATAGGATCAAATTTGGACTAGAATATGTTCTAGCCAAAATAAGATGATGCTGACGTCATGAGATGATTGCTGAAGTCATTCTGAGACGAAGCAAAATGAGATGCAAAAAGTCAAACTAAGACGATGAATAGTAACTGAGATGATAATGACGTCACTCTAAGACGATGTTAATGTCATTCTGAGACGAAGCAAAATGAGACGGTCAAACTGAGACGCAAAAAGTCAAACTACGATGATGAACAGTAACTAAGACGAACAGTAACTGAGATGAATTCACGTACAGAGGAAGATGACGTCACCCAGAGGAAGATGACATCATCACAGAAGAAGCAATACAGAAGACGAGAGGAGCAGAACATATTATCTCTCGTGCCTATACGATTTCTACCCATCATATCCATTGCTATTATACTTCCAAACATGCAAGTGTCATCTATACTACTCCCTCAGCTCCAAAACACCAAACGATTCTAAAGAGCCAAAACTCATATATATACCAAATCACATATTACTACTATTTATGTTCATATGTTCTTTCTACATTTTCTTTCTTCTGTGGTTACTTTTTAACTTAACCAACCTCCAGAACTCGCATATCTATGCTCTCCACTATGAACCCCCTTTTCATACAAATATGTATACCCAACATGCATATGCTTATCTATGCAGTGAAGTAGTATCACAATGACTTACTTGCTTAACAAATACTTCAACACTGAAAGTGAAAGTTAACGGCACAGAAAGCTGCTAAAATATTGTTTGGTGATGAAGGTCAGGAGAGAGAATTGCTATACGGAGTATTTCAGTTAGGAATGGAAACTATGATAGATTCTTCCCAACTTAAATAATATAATACGTGAGCCCATTCTATGCCCCTCACGTGTACTATTCATCTTCACTGACTCACTATTTGTCATAATGACAACCTGAAATGGAGCCTTCCTAACTTAAACAATATTATCCCCATGCTCCTCACGTGTACTATTTATCTCCACTCATTCACCATTTATCGTCATTACAATTTGTCATACTTACCCAGAAATGTCAAACGAACGCATATATATATATATATATATCAAATTGTATGCATGTGTCAACAGTATATCATAACTTATGTCTAACATTCATTTAACTTAAGTCATATAAATGCCTCACATAAGAGCCATATGTATAGGTGACGGGATGTTACAGTGTTGTCATCGTCAAAAGCTTCAACTTTTCTAACGCTATTTAAAGATTTGTAAACTACACTTTCATCTAAAGTATTTGCATCAACTTCTTTTATTGTATTAAAATAAATTAAAAATTAGTAATGTGTGAAATTATTCTCAATTATAAACTTATAATATAGTATAATTAATAATCGAATTAATTAATTAACTTAACCACAACAAGGGTGTTATTACGAAATTTTACACTTTCATGAACTTGTTTTTCCTAATTGACAAAATATATAAAAGTAAAAATTATATTAAATAAATTAATAATATTACACATGAATTACAATGAACTAATTAATTGTAAGAATATGAACTAACAATCACGACATCACAGCAAAAGCATGGGGAAAAAAATGTTACACTTCCATTCTGTCATTTTCATTACTACTTGAACTTCCCATCAATTCAACAAATTAAGTATACCCTTTAGCAATGACCATGGTGTTTTACATAAGAACTTCATTGACCAATTTGTCTAAGTTCTCCAATGAAGTACCTGCATAACCTGTTGCGGCTTCTGCTTTCTTCTTCCATTCTAAGGCCTTGTTTTTCAACTTCTTAGCTTTCTCCCTACTCAAGACCTCCCTCATAACATTCTCCACTTCCTCTCTGGTGAAGTTATCGCTTAATTATTCGACTTGCAATTGGTAAATCTGCACAATCCAGCCGACATAATTAGCGCAGCGCTAGACGAACCAAATTGAAACTAGTTAGACTGAAAAAAATGAAGCATAAATCCGAAAAGATAAAGAAGTGCAAAGCTCCATTAATAGTCTCTAGCTGCTTTTTCTCATCAGCTATTTCACAACCTTTGGAGACTCCCTTCTCCGCAAGTTTCATTATTGTTTCAGCCTAGGCCATTGTGCAACCAAGAAAAGTAAAAGACTTGTAAGTAGGAAATATTATAGGGAATATAAGAACATATGGCAACTTTGCTCGAGAAAATTGGTGGCTTAGCAAACCTTGTCCTGAGGGACATCGTAAACTACAACAGTGCCAGTGTAGAAAATCATTAATGGGCTTGTTTCTGAAGAATTCTTAGTCGAGGCCCTGAACAGCACAATAAAAATGTGATCAGAAAGTTGCTTAATTTGTTATAAATTTCAAGAAAGAACAAAAGGGAGATGACTCGTATATAGGAGCTATCTATATGTACCTGGGAACAAGGGAAAATTCTTCCTTTGGAGAAGAGGGTACTGGGATTGGCTTGTTGTAGTTAAAATGGTTGGTGTTTTCTGGAGACATAGGGTGGCTAATGGCAGAGACAATGACGGACTTGAGAAGTTAAGGGTTGATTTTGGAAATGGCACTTTGAATATCTGATAGAAAATTTCTTGAATAAAAACATCATTCGAAAAATGAACAGAAGAGCAAGAAAATAAACCCTGAAAGCTTCTCTAAGGAGGAAGGCATCTGGGGAAAGGAGACATGGAAGAGCAACCCTTGTCTATGCTAAAGAAATCTAGCTCAACAGTTGCTCAAGACATAATACTTGGTGTTATTGTGGTAACAGTAGAGAAAATATCGAGTTGGCTTAGCTAAAATGGGTATTAGTGTAAAAGGGCAGGAGGAACCCTACAGGTGGTAGCCGCAATGGTGAAGGCGATGATTGTAACATTCCACTCCCGTAAGACACGTGCTCGACATCCTGAGTGATATACGAGACCGTGCCCCATGAAGGTGGCATGCTAGAGCACGTAATTGGTCAAAACTCAGTATAAACTTTTTTTTTGAAACCGCAAACATAGTATGCAGAGATCAATCATCAAATAGAGCCACTTTATTCCATAAACATTTTCAATCATAGCAATGCAATCATTAGAAATTTCAATAGCCATTTAGGCCCGTTAAAAAAACAAAATACTTGTCAAAATTTCATTACATTACAAAACCATATACAAAAATTTCCAATTTGGAAATTTTTCTCAAAATAGAAATAATCGAATACATAAGTTAAATTAATTTTAGAAGACTTAATTTGATACAAAATAAAATATATACTAATGCAGACGCCAGATGATCCCGACCTCTATCTTTTACTTACATGCCATAGGTATACTCCCGTTTGTCTAACAAGGTACACTTCAAGCCTGAAAAATAATTGCAAATTTTCGTTTAGTTTTGTGAACTCAATGAGGTAACTATCATCGATGGTTCACTCAATTCATGCAACACATCATTTCACATAACAAATGCTTTATAAAAATTGCACTTTACATTAGTATCACATTTTCACTTAAGCATAGGCAAATTTGGCGTTTCAATCCAGCAAATGGACTTAACAAAATGCATATGAAATGCTTATGAGATACTTTTTCAATTATTACGTTGTTGTGACCGAGTGCCTAACTGTCTCGTATCCATTGGATATCGGGCTCATTGATAACTGTCCCATATAGGGCTCATTAAACATTGAGCCTGAGGCTCTAAATCACTTTCTGAGCTCGACGCTCTTTTCACACTTTGAGCTTTAAGCTCTAATCGGTGGCTACTCTGGTCACAACTCCCATTATTTGATCATGCATTCATGTAATGAAATGCATCACGTTTATTTAATCAATTGAAAGTGCTCAATGTCACACAATCATATTCACTGTCATATCTCATTCATATTGTCATCGGACCTTAGTCTGACATTCAACACTTACGTCAAGAAAACACTTATTCCGTTCAATTCACATTTAATGAGCACTTTAATATTTCAGTTATACATCACATTCATCGGATCTCCTGTCTAGAAACCAACACAATCAATCACATTTATTTATCATTCATAACAGCATTTAAGCAAACAATAATTGAGAGAAACCGTTTAGGTTACTCACTAGTTGCTCCCAAAGCTAATGCCTAGAAGTTCTAGCAACGTCTGAAGGTTGACATTCCATTTGCTCCTCTATATCAAACAATATATACACATATATCACAATATGCACAATTATAATTGTTCAATAATGCACATGGATGAAATGAATTATGTACAATGCATGTTCATAATAATCCCGCGTATTTATTCATCAATTTCATCACAAAATCAATCTCATATCAAAACTCATCTAATTATTTTTATACTTAGGTTTATGCCTCACTAAAATCACAAAAATCTAAATTCATAACTCATTTCTTCAATTCAGATTTTTCCTAAGACACACATTCGGGTCAACTTTCCAAGTTCTTTTTAACCCAAAAAATTAAGTCATTTTAGGATACTTTCATCTAGAAAATTGTTCTTCTATCTCTTAAGTTTCTAATAACACCAAGATCATCCAATTTGGTTCAGTATCCTATGAGTTATGCACAAAATACCACAGACTATGTATAATTGAACTTTTGGCTAGTTCATGATCACACCCTCAATTTGTACAACTCATAACTTTCAACTCAGATATCTAAAAATTACAAACTTAATACTAGTTGAAGGATAAGAGAATTAAATACAAGTTTTGTTAAGACACCTTCATCTGATTCAGCCTATATCTATTTAGTTTTTATGAAAACATCAAGATAAAAATTCTGTCTCGGGTAGTACTATAACCTCAATCCAGACTTAATTTCGCACCAAAATTTGAAAATCTTAGAGACAGAATTACTTTAGACGTATTCAAGAAAGTTGTATAATTTTTTCTTTAGTTTAATTTGAATTATGAATCACCTCATTTGGACATCTACAACTCAAGATATCATCAAAAAACCAAAATATGTTTGGAAAGCATCTCCCGAGTATCACTTTCGGAGCCGCGATAGTGGCATATTCATGTGCATATATGAATGCATGAATATGTCAAAACACTTTAATAATCCTAACCTATTCCAAAATGACCAAAATACCCTTCCATAGTGGCATCATGTTCATCACGATCGTGACTGCGATACGTCGTGACCATGACATATCATGACTGCGATGAATTTGGTAGAGTCGAGTTCGTCGCGATCGTGACCTACATCTGGCCAAAGCGCCTCCTTTCCCCTTTTTTTTCTTTCCAAACTTCACATGCAATTTACACCTAGAAAATGAGGCTTTTTGGCAAAGTCATCTTCTAAACAATTATGAATCTATGTATTAAGATTCTAAAGAACCTAAGTTCATACAATTTTTCTTAGTATTCTAAAAGTTATACACAATTTACTCCACACTATTTAGAAATAGAGATAAAATCTGAAACTCAACTTCAAGACAATTTTCAACACTCTTAAAGATAGAATGCAAACTCGATTTCTTCATGAAAATTGTAGTAATTCATCTCTAGTTTAATATAAGTCTATAATTATCTTATTTGGATATCTGTAGATCAAGATATGTTCAAAAAACCGATGCATGTTCAGTTGAACCACTACAACTAACACATTTCCTCATCAATCTCTTCCTCATTCATCTCTTTTGCTTAATCTATCACTTATAACTTCTATCCACATCATTTCTTCTTCAATAATACCCCAATTATAGTTCAAGATCATCTATACACAATTCAAAATCCCTGCTTGATTATATACATCAAAAACAAAACACATCATATACACATTTATCATAATGACCTTTCTATCTCAAAAATCATCTCAACAATAACAACTTATCAATTTTCAACGAATCATATACTCAAAACAAGACATCAACCATCTTTATTCTTCATCCATGACACATACATACAAATTCATGACCAACTCATCAATCTCAAATTACTCATTATACGTGTTCAATTTACACTAACCCATGAAGATTAAAGCAAAACTTGATTTTCTTTTAAGCTTCTTCAAAACCACCAAGAAGCCCTAACCCTTCAAGCTCACGATCATCAACCTTCTAGGGTGGATTAGGTTGGGTTTTGGAGACAAGATGAAGAAGACAACAAGGTGAGAGTGGCAAGTGAGAGAAAAGAGGGCTAGGTTCAACGTTGATGATGGTTGGGTGAGAAGAAAATAGTGAAGAAGAGAAGAAATGGAGTAGTCACGAAAATGATAAGAAAAAAAACATGAACCAAGACAATTAATTGGTCTCTCCAAGTGATAAGAGTTGTGGGATATAAGATAAAGACATGGCTTGGCAAGTGACACATGTCACTTGCCACATGTCCTATTCCCATAAGTTCAAACCAGGTTCTTTCATTTAACTAGTCCATTCAAATCCAATTTCTACTCCAATAGTCTCCAAATTTCAATGACATATGTCATTAAATCCCAAAGTCATAAATAAAAATTTTCACTACCATTTGACTCTTAATTCTACTGCTATTTGTCGATTGTCTTGCCACTTGTCATTTTTCCTAATCCAAATCTTACCCAAAATTTTAGAAAATTTTCTAAAATTATCCAAAATTTCTAAATTACTAAATACACTCTCCAAATTAATTTTTCAACATATAAAAACCACAATTATCCATAAAATCAGATTCACAATTCAATTATAAATCAATTATACCTGAAATGTCTATGAATGCATGTATATTTATTTTCATGTGCAAAAATTCATTATTCATGAATATGAGCATATCTTATAATGCATGAACATGAAATGCAATTTTCTAATTTCTTACTAATTTCTAATAATTACTATTCTAGCCTCAACATGGGTAACGAGATGTTACGACGACGATGACGACGATGGAAGTTAAGTATAGTTGGAGCTGCATGAGGTGCCTACGGCTTGGGATTTGAGAAATCTTTTTTCTTTTAATTATTTGAAAAATTGGGTACTTAATTTTCAGCTCTCATGATCACGTCTAGTGTAATATTCTATTCTCCAATTACGGTTGAACTGGTTTGATGAAAAACCGACCTGTTCATTAGTAAGACGGTCGGTTTTAATATATAAAGGTTATTAAGTGAAACCGAACCAAACTACTAACCGGTTCAAACTTTTTTAAGTCGGAACGGCCTATCCGGTCTAGTTTTTAAAACCTTTATTAGAATGATCCTAATGATTCTTAAGTTTTCTAGCTAGTTGACTAGGTGGTCTAATAGTAGAGTTAACATGCTAAGTGATTTTAGACTTGAGCATCTTATTGTGGTTAACAATAGAGTCTACCTTAGAGTTATTCTTCCTAATCTCCTCCTTAAATTCCCTATTCTACTTGGCTTAAATGTTAAAGAAGTTCTCTAAAAGAGAATCTAAGTTTGATTTTTAAGGAAGGGTTTAATGGCCTTAGTTTGAAACCAAGTGATTGCCTATGTTAAGGTGCAAGTTTTAATATAGTTATGTGAGAGAGATAGGCGTAGTTTCTATAACCAAGATTAAAAGTTTTTGAAAATGGGTCATTCTTTTGGTTAGGATTACTAATGAAGATAATATGTTCTAAAAAGGGGCCTTGCAAAAATTGGCTCCCCAATTAACAATTTGTAGCCAAATATCCTAAGAATCCACATATGTCATAAGCAATGGTAGTAACACTAATAACAAGAACATTTATAGTACAAAACTTTTGGGATAAAGTGTCCACCTTAGCAACAACAACTTTCAAAGCATATAATCATACTTACTTGGACTATTATTGGGAATGACTCTCTCGCTTAACCATTAGTAGTTATTCTAAGCTATATCCTCTATGAGGTAATGTGCTTCATCCACTATCTTATTTATGAAAGCTCCACTAATGGAAACATCTAGAAAGTTAAGCTTTATCTTTGAGGGAAAAAGGGAATAAACAGAGCTTGATCGCATTAGCTAAAACTCTATTTGGCATCAACATGTCACGGTACTCTAGAAACATTGATAGATGTGAGTTGGGCTTTTGGATAGTGAAACTAAAAACTAATTTCATTATATGATAATGGTGAGGATTTTAGCTCGATGTTGGTAGCTTCATCACTAAGCCTTATAATGCTTAAGTTGATGCCTTAGGCATTTGGCATAGGAAAGTCTTTGAGTGACCTCATATTCTCTACAACCGTCTTTGCTTCTTTAGCTTTTACTCTCCTTTGAAATCTTCTTCGTATATGCAATGTCCTCTCGTTTTCAAGGTTTGGCACTACTAGATTTTCAAGGTCATTAGAACTTCATATGCAGGAGGTAATATGTAAAAGAGAAAGAATAAAATAAAACTCAATAAATAAATAACAAAACTAAAATGAACCAAAACAAAACAAAACAAAAGATATAATCTAGTCATTTTGCAAGTTAGTAAATATTAATGGTTAATCTTAAACAACGGTGGCATAAACTTGGTTGCATTATTTTACTATAAGAACATGATACAATTGTAGGTACAATAAGAGTTCCTAACTTAGACTATGTTCTCCTTAGATGCATGTCTATTTAGAGGTCATTTAACCAAAATTCATTTCAAATCTAGACAACCTACAATTTCGTTAAATTGTTATGTGAACTTTCTAGATAGGTTTTATCCTGACCCAGGAAGATCTTGCAACTTTTTCTCGAATAGATCACGCTTAATCCTCTTTGTTCACACTTTGACCAAGACATACATCTCTTCTCTTAAATATCAATGCATGAATCATATAATGAATCTTTCTCTTCCGTTCCTTTGATTCAGTCAATATAAAAAACATGAACAAACCACACAAAAAACTAAAATTTCATTAATCAAAGAATGAATAAAAGTATATCACATCCTCGGTTATACCTACCTAAATCTATATCCAAGTAGTTAATAATATCACAAAGAACATTGACGCTAAAGTAATAAAGAAAACAAGATAAATAAAACATGTTCTTAAATCTTGAAATCTTTGAAAGAATTGATGAAGTTCTCCTTTATCTTTAAAAAATGGTGAATCCTTAACCAATATTAGTGCAAAATAGTTCGAATATGACTTTTGAGTTATTCCTTGGCCTCTCACTCTTTATTTTCTTCCTCATCCTCATAGAAAGGAAATGACCCTAATTTTTAATTGGCTATATGTCCCTATATATAGATCCGTGTAGCTTGACATATACTCCATACGATTCTTTAAAAATTAATACAGGTATATATATATAGGATCGTATTTGACATCATGTTTTTCATACAAGAGGTATCATAGGTGCATTAGATATTCAAAGGCAACCATTTTCATACACAACACTCAATAAAAGTTATTTTGTGATATGTGGTTCTTCTCTATATCTTCTAAAATTACCCTTTCTCACTTTAATTATTTTTCAACTTTGCTTATTTTCATTGTATGGCTAGAAATATTACTTGAAATGAAAAAACTTCCCAAACTGAGTATATTACTTGAAATTAAAAAACTTCCCAAACTAAGTATCAAACCCTTGATATTCATTTAAAACACAAGTAATAAGAAAATAGTGTTAAAAATAATGTCTATCTAGCATACATTAACTAACCTAGATTGGTTTCAAGCATTTTCGAATAGCAAAGTCATATTCCTCAATCTTATGATTTTTGATCATTCACAAATTATTGTCCATGTCCCTAACACTTTTGTCAAAATAGGTTTCCCTTCAATTTTAGCAATTTCTTAGTTGATATGGAGGGTTTTGAGGAGGATATTATTAATGGTTTAATTGACATTGTCTGATGCTTTAAGCAATTTGTTTATGTTTGAAAGCTTAACAAAGTTAAATAGGAACTCAAGAATTTAAATTGAGAGACAGTGGGAAACACTAATCGATTATTAATAAATGCCAAGGAGGAGCTTAATAAAGTTTCATTATGTCTTTTATCTGAATCTAGTTGTTTAGTGCTCTGAGACAAAAAGAAGATTACACTTCAACGCTATCCACAAGTTTTCAAGTTTGATCATTCCCTCATAAAGCAAAGATTAAGAATACTTTTGTTTAGGGATAGGGATAAGAATTCATCTCTTTTGCCACAAATCAATCATCTCAAGGTGAGCTTTAAATAGAATTGAATCCTTGAGAAAAAAAGGTTATTCTTTGATAACTCTTAAGATGATATCATAAATGAAGCATTTATCTACTTTACCAATACTTTAGGAGCTTTAACTTCAGCAATCTTCTTAGTGTATCTCATATGAGATATAATCTAGGATTAGATTTTTTCTGAGGAAGTGGAGTTGCTTTTTAAACCTTTCATAAAACATTATCTGGAGAAAATTATATTTTCCCTCAATGCTTATAAATCTCTATGTCTAGATGTTATGAATGAAAATTTCTTCCATGAAACTTGGTCTTATACAAAATGGTTAGTTTAAGATATTGTTCATGAATTTTTAAAGGAAAGAAAACTACTAACAGGGTTAAATAAAACTTTTGTTTGCCTTATTCCTAAACGCAAAGTTCAAAAGACCTTGAAGGATTGCAGACTTATAGCATGCTGCAATATAATATACAAAGTCATCTATAAGTTTATAGTTGAAATATCAAAATAGATCTTATCTACTTATATTGATGCTTTGCAAGATGCATTTATATTTGGAAGGCAAATTGGTGACAATATTTTAATTGTATAATAGCTTTTCAAGCACTATAATAAGAGGAAATAAAATAGAAATTGTGCCTTTATAATTGATTTCATAAAGCCTTTGATTCCATGGATTGGAGCTTTAAACATTCATAAAACTTATGGATTCGTACATATTTTTGAGGAATGGACTGAACAATGTTTGTGTATGATTTCTTATAGTATGCCAATGAATAGTGAACTAAAAAAGAAATTTACGGGTGTTAGGGGAATGGGTTAACGAGATTTATTTTATCCACATTTTTTATATTACGTATTGAAGTTTTGACTAGGTTGTTAAAAAGGATAGTGGAGAAGGATAGACTCTTTAAGTTGCATTCTAAGTACAAGAAACTAAAGATCACTAACCTAGAATTTGTAGATGATTTGTTCTTATTTTCAAAAAAAGAAACAGGCTTGGTGATCAGACTCTCATGGTGGAATATCTTCTATAATCTTCGATTGTCACTAAACTATACAATTTCAAGTTGGACCCAAACAAAGAGGACATAATTTATTGGAAGGGATACTCTTTAGGTTTATTTTTTAATGACTCCTACAGAAATATTGTGAGGTTACTAGTTGTTAAGGTTAAATGGTACAATCTAGTTTAGTTTAAACATGCTCACCCATAAGCATCAACAATTTTTTAGTTGGAAATCAAGATTAAATCAACAATTTTGATAGGTTATCTGGACTCCTCTTAATGTGCGTCAAACACATTAGAAAATAAAACCTAAGCCTGTACAACTAAATTTATAGTAGTGGTGAGAAAGAATCATATCTATAGAGATTGTGTGTCTAACTTTTATAATGAATAAATCATTGTTTAGGATTTGCGGGTTGGTCGAATTTGATTAACAAAATGAACTATAACTAAAATATTGAAGAAGTCAAACAGTAAAAAATTACTAGAAGTAATCATTAGGTTTTGAATCTAGTTCATAGTTCAATCTCAACCTTTACACAAATGTGTACGATCAATTATTATATTGTTCTTATACCTCTCTTTGAAATTAATAACCATAAATTAACAATAAGATTTATTAATACCTCTCTTTGAAATTAGTAACTATCGATTAACAATAAGATTTGTTAATCCTAGTTTTCTCTTAGGTTGTATCTAATTAAAACAAGTTTTTTAATTATGTGTAACTATTAGACATCCTAAAATAAATTCTCAAGATTTAGTGTGACAACCATATTATTTAATAGAAAAATAGGCTAATTTAGGCAATAACCACATAAGCTCAGGTCATTTAGCCTATGATATGTTATCCCCAATTATAAGCGACCATTAGTTTACCCTAAGTGAATCAGAGTTACAACGATTACATATTACAATCTATATTCTGGCAATGAGTTCATACATGAATATTGTATTTATAATATCTAAATCACTCATACATGACTATATAGGTTATAGAGGCGATTGAAACATTATTTTCGAGCTCCTACTCACTGGATGGTGTATGACCGTGTAAGTTGTAATAACTTCATTTCTTACATACTTTGTCCCATTTTCACCCTAACATATGTCGTTTACTTCCACGAAGGCAAATAAGATTGAATATCAAGAGAATGGCTCCAAGGATATGATTTTATCTCATTTTAGTTATTGTTATACTAGTACCTAAAATAAAATACAAACCAAAATAAATATCTTAAAGGCGTTATACATTAATCACTAAGTGTTAGGGAGTAAATATAAAATTAATCAAGCACTATCAAGTTCCCTATGCTTAACTTTTGACCATCTTTAGGAAAAAAAACTAAAAATCAAAATTAAAATTAAAATCAAAACACTTCCTTGATAGTGAGTCGTAACACTAAACAAAATAATTAAACTTAAAACTATAGCTAGTGATAAGTCTAGTAATGAAAAGAATCCGTGTTTAGGATATTAAGGGTTTTTCTGTTGAAAGTGTAAAGAAAATAAAGTGAAATTAAACTTAAAAAATTATAGAAAATAGTCAAAAGTGATAAAAGTGATGAATGTGTTTATGATTCGGTTCTTCGATCAATCTTAGCCTAAGTACAAATAAACATACGTCATTGCATTATTGTCTTCACACCCCTCTTAGAACTATCGATCATGAATTAACAAGAAGTTTTGTTAATCCTGATTTTTCCTTATATTGCATTTAATCAAAACAAGCTCTTTAATTAAACCTAACTATCATATAACCTAGAACAAGCTCTCTAGATTTAGTTAGACAGTCACATTACAATTAGGAAAGCATATCAATATAAGTAATAATCACACAAGTTTGGATTATTTAACCTAATTTACGTTATCACTAATGATTCAATGTCATTAGTTGCCATAAATGAATCAAAACACAACAATTACATATCATATTCAAGATGTTAGCAATGGTTTTGCATAAAAACAATCTAATAGAGCATTCAGAGCTGATTCTGAAATGAAAGTCCTTCCAGACTGAACTGGAGAAGCAAGAACTCTAGTTATTCAGGATCATCATAATTCTTGATACGGGACTTTTCCACTTAAAAAGGGAATCTTTTGTTACAATAGAAGCAGAAGTGATGTAGATTATTCAAGAATCGAAGTCGATTTGCTTTATAAAAAGAAGATATCAATGAACTTCTATGAAATGGTTTCACGGGATTCAGCCAATTGTCTTGATCGAATGGTTACCATAAGTATTTCTGAACCCCTCCCCCAAGTTCATTTACTCAATTCTATATTCCTGGTATTTTATTATATATACTCACTTAAATATACTTAGTATAATTATAAACGAATTAGAATGATTTGAAGATATATTAGACATATTTTGAACAATATAATATATAATATAACAAAATAATATAACAAAAAAAGATTAATAGAACAATAAAAATCAAAATAAATCATAAACAGTAAAAAGGGGTAAAGTAACCTTGCGTTGATTTTTTTCTAAATGTAAATCTTCTTCTTCTGCATGCAGAAAAGGAATAAATATGGCTTTCAAATTCAGTTCTGAATTAGTGGATGCCGCCAAGGGGAGTGGCGATGCCATATGCAAAAAGGAAGAAACTCATAGAATGGCAGAGGCAAATAGAACTTTTGCACATTTTCATTAATCCATGAACAGGATCTATATAGACACATAGACTCATGGAGCTATACATCTCGATCGGAAAAGAATCAATAGAAAAAGAAAGAATCAGAATTGATCGCTATAGTTCTCGAAACAAACGAAAAGGAAAGATGAAACATAAATCAGTTATGATTTTTTCGACCGATCTGACTATTCAACAAATAAGTAGCAATTCTATTTATCAATATGTATGGTCTTGGACCCTCAATAATGATGGTTCTTAGACAATATTCAATTAAATAAGCATAAAATAACGTAAATAATCCTTAAAGAGGGGAAGAATAATGATGCATAAAGACAATATGGTTAAATATGCTCCTCGATATCAATTTCACCTCTGAACCAGAATAGGGAAGCTTAGCTCTCTATGGGTCTCCAAAAAGTAAATGCTCTGCCCCTTCATGAAGTCCCAAAATGATTCCCCATTTATTTGCCTTCAAAATGTTCCATTTATATGAAAAATTAGATTTCTAGGCATATGCATGGCTTGATACAGGATCATGTATCAAACCATATGAGTCAAAAAATTGTGAACTTCATGAAGATAAACAGTTGGAAGAACTAATTCCAAAATTGTCTTTCAAATGTTGACATGACTGTATAAGTATATACATGGTCGTGTATCTTCCAATTCTTATTGATATCAAACCATATAAGTCGAAAAATTATGAACTTCATGAAGATAAACAGTTGGAAAAACTAATTCCAAAATTGTCTTTCAAATGTTGACATGACTGTATAAGTATATACACGGTCGTGTATCTTCCAATTCTTATTGAAACGTTGTGCTTCTTATAATTTCTTGTCCAATTCTCAACCTAATCCATCTCTTTCTTGTTCCACAAGGGTAATTGAGTTTGAACATCAAAATGTTGGCTTAAGGAATGTGATCTTAACTCATTTAGCTTTTATGTTTCCAAATTGTACCTAAAATCAAATATGAACTAAAATGAGTATCTTAAAGCTGTCACAACAATAATCACCAAGGGTTAATAAGTGAAAGTATAAACAATTAAGCATACATCATTCCTCAACCATATTTCCCAAGAATAGACAGACATAAGAAAAGAGGAAAAACTTTTAAAACCATGGTAAGAATTAAACATTCAATGTTTTTACTCATGATCAATCAACAACCATTCCTTTTAAAAATTGAGCAATTTAAGGGTAGGCTTTAAGTTATGTTTAAAAATAGGATAATTTTATAGGAACACTCAAACATCTTTCATAATCAAAACCTTCCATGACTTTGCATATCGTTTCAATTCTCCGCCATTAAAGATTCACATGTATAATTATGAATCAAAGGACTTTTTAAGGTTATATTGGAGCTAAAGGTTAAGGTGGGAATTATTTAGTCATGTTGTTCAAATACTATGAAAACTAGTGAAGCACGAAGAATAATCAATCAAGTATCAAGTGCAAAAATTAACATCCATTCAAAACTAGGAATCATCAGCTATGATGAATGCACAATCTATTTCACAACTTAGATTGAAGCCTTCACACCACAAACCACATGAAGCATAAACAATTAGAAGAATCACCTATAAAAATAATGATGAATGATACACTATAATCATAAGGAGTAATTCTTCACAACAACTTCTCCCTTATTTGCATTATAATTAATTCAACCATTTCATACAACTTTAAAAGGAAAGACTAACATGAATTACTTTACAAAATAAGTGAATTTCTACCTTGATAACTTCTTTTCTTTTCTTTTCTAATTTTTTGAATAAAGACAAAAAATTCAAGAAAACTACATCAACGATGGAATTCATTAATAAAAGATAAAAATCACATTCCTTCAACTAAAACAAACATTAGTGAGGCTTAACAATCTTACTCATTTAAATGCTAATTCCAAGTGTAGAAAGTGTAGAAACAATTGATCACTTATTCTTTGAGTGTAGCTTCTTAAAACCAATATAGAGGAATACCCTAGAAAGATGTGCAACCCTTGAACCTCCTTCAAGTTGGCATCAACTAACTTAGTGGCTTTTGAAACACCCAGGAATGAGGAAAGATGACAGGAGGGAGGAAAGATGACAGGAGGATATTCCAAATGACCTAGACTTGCCTAGTCTGCTAGATATGGCATGAAAGACACTCAAGGACATTCAAAGGGATAACAATGGAAAGGTCAAAATTTTAACAAAAAATATTCCACTATTTCAGGGATATCTTTATAACTAGGGATAGCAATATGACAACATCAGCAAACATATTGTTTTTGTAAAGTAAACTATCTCATTATTTAGCTATCTCTATATTTGTTTTTTACGAAAGATGTATAAGAACAATCCATTGTAAATAGGTTATTGCCTTGATCAATGCAATAGTTTAAACTTTTAAAAAATATATATAACCAACCTAAATATATACATACCCCACACTTATGCTCTTGTGCATCTACAAACATCAACAATCATAAATACTCCACTGGTTTTAAGACTTGGGTAAGACATTTAGTTAGGTTAAAGGCCTGTGATGTGGTTAATGCAAAAAGAAAAAGATCAAGGGACTTAACAATAGGATAAATCATGTTACTGGGTAGGCTATTTAGCTAATTTAGCTTTAAAAAAGGAATTCCTATATCGTTTCTATGTTAATCATGTGATAAAAATGTGGTCTTGAATAGAAAAACAATGCAAAGTTAAGATGTATATGTCATAAAGGTCTCACATGAATAAAAGACAATGAGACTGATATAAATGTGTCAGTCTAAAAGGCTCAAAATCTCACTGGCTTATGTTTACCCATTAGTCAATACTCTTCTAAAGAAAAGGTATGCTGACCAATCATAAGAGTAAAAATACATGCCCAAGTTGCCATCAATTTTTCTAGTTAATCTACTCTCCAATTATAAATGTATAGTTCTAAAAACAATAGAAAAAGAAAGAATAAGAAACAAACTTAAAAACACATACAATAAACAAGATCTCGATCCCTACACTTAAAACTTACATTGTCTTATTGTAACATTAAATTTAAGAAATGGAGCATTGAGCAAAAAACAGATGCAAAAATGTAAAGGAAAATGAACTAACTCCCTTAAATTACCTCCCAAGCAGTGCCTTTATTTATTATCTTTGGATCGACTCTATATTTTCCTCATCACGTGATAAAATTTTGATCTTCAAGTGTCATCACTTTCGCTTTCTTCACTTGAAATTCTTCAAGGCAAGGCTTGAGTCGATGACCACTTATATTCAAAATCTTCCCTATTTTTAGACTTTTAATGTCTATTGCACTATAGGGAGAGACATTGGTAACTACAAAAGGGTCAACCCAATAAAGACGTAATTTATATGAAAGAAATTTATATAACTAATAAAGAAATACTTTTCAAAGAGTTATGAAGCTTTTGTATAAGACATAGAAAGCTTTAGTCTTCTCCTCAGTTGAATCTGCTTCTAGTTTGTTTGTACATTTCTACTTAAAATCTTTCAATAAATAAAGGGTTAGTTACATTAATCACAAAAACAAAATGGTCATCTTAAGGGTGCTTTATGACATTAAAAATATTGAAATAACTTCCCCATCAAATTCTGTTGTGAGGGTACCCTCACAAACATCTTAGTTTAGGTTGTCTTAAAGAATGGTCTTATTGGTAAGATAGGTATGAGATTATAGGACTGTAAGAAACGCTAATTCATTTACCTGCACCAAAACATCCTCAATCACTCTATCTGGGTAAGCATTAGTACGATCAACTAATAGTATAATAATATGTGTTTCTTTCAACATGCCTAAATTTAAAGAAGTATATATGGAAAGAGCCATAATATCAATTAATGCTTGTAAATGTATTATGGCATGTTTAATCTTAGTGTTACCAACTTTACATGGAATGATAAACATACCTAGGTCCTTACACTTAGGAAATATTTTCTTTTTAAATACCACAGAAATATTTTCACCCATCCTGATTATTTCATTACCTCTCAACTTCTATATGTTCATACATAATTCCCTAATGGCTTTTTTGGTTCATGGAATAGGTATTCTATTCCTGATATATTCTTGACAATTACTTATTCCTTTGTTTCGATAGGGAAAAAGAGTTAGAATAACTATTCATGGGTTTAATTATTCCTAAAACTTGGGGAATAGCTAAAGACATCTTCCCCTCATCTTTACCTATTCTATGTATGTCAGAATAAACATTATGCGTTAAAGACCGAGAGTCTTCACAGTCTCGTCTCTCTCGCTCTTTATGCTTTTGTCTTTTCTCTAACATTTATCTGCAAACACTAATTTTTTTTACTATCACTGTGGTTGTTTGGCTTTCCTCTTTAGCCAAATAGCCTTTGTGACGCTTATTTGTCTTTCCCGTCTCTTCCCATCAATTTGACCAAGATTTTATTTTGGAATTTATCTACTTCCTATTTCTTCCCTGTATCTATGCGATTCTTTCTATTTAGCTTATTATTATCCTTATTTCTTAGGCCTCTAATCGAAGAAAAACACATTACCCACTTCAAAATGTGAAAGTAGCTCTAACGATTGTTCCTTATCACATTATCTTCATTTAGTCATCGTCCATTATTTGTTCACCACTAGCTTTATTTCCCATTTTGGTATTTATTTTGCTTTATTCCATCATCTTTCATCTTTCTCTTTCTGTTTTAGTTGGGTTTTCTTATTTTATTTTTAATTGTTGGTGATTACTTTTTGGTTTCGAAATTCACTCAATGGAGGTTTGGTATGACAACTTCGACTTCGCCTCCTCCCAGTTCCAAACATGATAAACCCCAAAACCTAGGTTCAGTTTTGCTTCTCTTTATTGTTTTCTTTGATTGTGTTGTGTCATTCTCTATTCAATATAACTTTATCCTATTACAGTCTTATCTGTTTACATTTCTTTATAAATTTTCGAATGAGCAATATTTAACCGTTCTTGATTTCTTAGAATGAGCAAGCTAAAAACATTTTCAGAGAATTTTTTTGATTCGAGTAGGATGGATACATAACGTTGTGTTGGAAGAAAAGGATGATGTCGTCAAGAAATCTATTGCAAAGCCTAGTTTAGGAGAAGAAGCAGTTGTTGCTACAAAGTTAGATGCAGCTGTAGCTGCTGATGTTGCAAAAGCAAGTCAAGAATTGTTACATTAAAAAAATCAATGTGAATGAGCAAATATTTTTTTATTCTTCCATAATCATAAGTTATTGTTCTCTTATTTGATTGCGATATAATTTGTTATTGGTAATTGGATTTAGAATTGTTGATGATTTATATGTTCCAATTTCAAAGAAGAGATACTTTCAGGAATTTGTGAATCTCTTAGACGTGCAAGTGCAGGAAATGAAATCAATGGCTACTGCAATACGCAAATTGGAAGGTAATGAATTTTGTATTTCTTATCAAGCTAGAAAATGCACCATATTTATAGTTGAGGTTCATTTTGTCCATCCTATGGATAAACCTATTAGATGAGATTATATGTGGGGTTTTTCTCTTAGAGAAATGCAATGTGGACTAAAAAAATTTTATTCATTGTTTCATTCTTAAATGAGTAGATTTACATGTTTTGACAATTGTGATGCCTTTTATTAATTATTGAATCTCATAGGCCAAAATTTTAAAGAATACATTGTCTTTAATGGACCCCATAGTCGCATCGCTGCATGTGGAATGATCTCACAGTACAATCTTAAATAGCCTGAAGGAGTGCACAATTTGTCGACCATTGTGTTTAAGCGACTTCGCCTGGAAGGATTTGCAGTTTATGAATATTATCTCCTGTACTCGAAGTTGTTGGACTTTATTCTGCCTTACATAAGATAAGGAAAGATTGTCTATGTAGAGGACATGCTGAAGGCCTTGAGTGTGCCCTTGCAGCACTTGTAGGCCTTTTCAGTTGCCATAATGTTGGGAAACAAGTAGTTGCAGTTGCTTCAAAGTGATCTAGGTTTCCTTCATACAAGTTCTAGCCAAAACTTAAGTATGGTTCTCTAATGGGTATCTTTATTGTCTAGTACTAGACTCTTCTATAATAAATTAATAATAATAATAATAATAATAATAATAATAATAATAATAATAATAATAATAATAATAATAGTAAGGATATTTTGGTCTTTTGTTAATTTTTCCTTTTTCATTCCAAGTTTATATTTTTAAACAAAATATTAGCATATAAATTCTTTATCTATTCCATTCATTGAATCAAACAAAGTAATACTCATGCTATTCTATTCCTTATCTTTTCTATTCCTAAGAATAATTATTCTATTCTTTATCTATTATATTCCTTGAACCAAAAAGCCCATAAGGAATTTTGCATTCATTAGCACTTGCTTGATTGAATCAAACAATGATATATTCAACCTAACCTTCTAAAAAATTTATGAGATCTCCTTATCTTTATCCTCCTTGTTTAGCTATGCTAACCTGCTAGGAAAAGTTGGAAGGTTAGTCTTAACATAATTGGGGTTTCACCATTTATCTTTGAGCTAGATGATATATCCTTTTATGCTTCAAGCTCCTTTAGGATCCTTAAGCTTCTTACCACTCCTCAAGGTGATTCCATTAATATTCTTCATATTTAACTCAAGTTGTGATGGCACTTTTTCTCCTCTTTAGGTTCTAAAAGGCTAATAGCCATTGCCATGTAGCTCATTTAGTTCTCCAAATTTTGGATGCTAGTCCTAGTCTTTTGGAATTGAGATATTGTCTCTTGCTGAAACTACTTTACATCCTATTGGAATTGCAAAGTGAGAGTGACAACAGCCTTAACCATATCTTCTAATGACATACTCAAGATAAAACACAAGGCTTTTTATATATGTTGAAATTGATGCTCAGCCTGCAATTTATAAAGGAAGTAGCTCTGCTATCTATACCCTCTACAACTCAAGTTCGGGCGATCTCTCCAACCTGAGTTATAGGTCTAGGAATATAGATTGTATTAATAGGAAAAATTT
The DNA here is from genome assembly GCA_027575705.1 of Erythroxylum echinodendron. Lineage (NCBI taxonomy): Eukaryota > Viridiplantae > Streptophyta > Magnoliopsida > Malpighiales > Erythroxylaceae > Erythroxylum > Erythroxylum echinodendron. The sequence continues at coordinate 25,861,160 of JANZXR010000172.1, read as the reverse complement.
TCCCCTACAAAATTGACATACTCCTTATTTCCATCTTACAAAATTGAATACCCATCTGTTAGATGGTTCGTATTTGTACATATCCTTTAAGTTTTTACTTGTGCCTGCCCTATAATAATTTGTCTAACAAAAGATGTTAGTTCATCTAAACAATATTCTATGGATGAATTACTTACCTTATTTATTTGACAAACGTCTTTATGAATGATAAATTATCAAGTGTTTGTTGTTATATGCTTGATTAAAGTTTTGGCCTCTATAGGAGTCTTTGAACACAGTGCTCTATCACTGGCTGCATCTACCAAACTCTTATCCATAGGCAATAATCCTTCATAAAATATTGGATAAGGAGTTGTTTTATGATATTATCATTGAGGTAACTGGCACATAACTTCTTGAAGCGTTCACAATGCATATAAAGGGATTTTCCAAGATTTTGCTTTATCATGTAAATATCTATTCTTATGCTTGCTATCTTTGATGCTAAAAAGTACTTCTCCAAAATAGCTTTTTTAGTTTTTTCCACTTGCTAACACTCCTTGCAACAAAATAAAAAGCCAATCTTTTACCGCATCGTTCAGTAAAAATGAAAACGCTCTCAACATAATATGCTCTTTCGTCACCCTTGGAGGTTTTATATTAAGAAATACCAAATTGGTCATCAGATTGGTCATGGCTTCTTCCAAATTAGTTCCTTGCTTTATTCCTGGAGTTGTTATGGTTTCCCAACATAAACTTCATAGTTCCTTTCAATCTCAAGATCAAATTGTACAAGGTCTTGATGAGGAGATCTCGTCACTATCATATACAAACACTAATAAATATAAAAAGATCAAGAAACAACTATAAAAGTCAATTATAAACAAATAGATATACAAAACATCAATTGATACCAAAAGCAAAAAACTAAGTCGCTTCACTCCTCGGCAACTACACCAAAATTGTTGATGCAGGTCTAGCATATTAGAAAATAAAACCTAACTCTACATAACTGAATTTATAGTAGTGGTTAGAAAGGATTGTATTCACAGAGAGTGTGTGTTTATCACTTGTAATGAATAAACGACTGTTTGGCTACATTCAATTAACAAAAATGTAAAACTAAATTATTAAAGGTTAATCAAATCAAACAGTACAAAACTGTTAGGAGTAATCAATGAGTTTTGAATCTAGTTTGTGGTTTAATCTTGACCTTCACAAAAATGTGCATAATCAATTGTCATGTTGTTCTCGTACGTCTCTTCTAAACTATTAACCATAGATTAACAACAAGATTTGATAATCCCAATCTTTCCTTAAGTTGTATCGAATTAATAAGCTCTCAAGATTTAATGTGATGACTACATTACATAATAGGAAAACATGTTTAATCTAGGAAACAATCACATAAGTTTGAGTTATTTAACCTATGTTATGTTATCCTTAATAAGTTTAGCTCAATTTGGTTATTATTCCTCTAACTTGTACCTAAAATAAATATGAACCAAAATAAGTATCTTAAGCGTATGATAACATTAATCACTAAGAGAGTAAATTTATAGTCAATCAAGCACTTATCACCTCTACATCCAAAACCTATATGTCTTATGCAAACACGATCAATAATCTTTGAATCTTTTTCTTTTTAAATGTGAATACTCTCATTTTACTTGGTATGGAATCCTTAAACTTTGTAACATAGACAATCCTCCATATGACTGGATAGAAATCATTGATTGGTGTAATTGAAAGCAACAAGCTTATAGAGGGAACAATATGTTCTTTAAAGCCTCCTTTAAGTTATCTAGTGTATGGCATTTGGAACAAACACAACGAAAAGATCTTTACGAATCAACAAAGAATCAACGATGCATTCCTATCACAACTTACTAGAAACGTTAGGATGAAGGTACTATTATATGGAGACAAACACAAATGCAATCCCCTTATCAATTCCAATTGGAACCTCAACAACATTTCGACTTTTATAGTTAAAGTTTAATATAATTGTTGTAATTCATTATCGTTTTGTTTTCACCTAACATGTTCAAACTTATGTTGCTTGGAAGGCTATATATAATTAGGCTCTGACAACTTTGTGTTCTGCATTATTCCTTTGGTTAATCCTTGTAGATTGTTTCATCCCAATGAAATTAATAAATTCATTTTCATTTCTTAAAAAAGGGGTCAAGACAATTACCTGCAATTTAAAAGTGCAAAGTAAACTCTCTCATTAAATTTAAAGCACCAAATTTAATCAACATAAACTTATTCAATTTGGAAATTAGGAAAAATATGGTTGAAAATTTTGAAATTAAATTTGAAATATGAAAAATAAAATTAATAATTTGAAAATTTTTAAAAATAAATATTATTTTATTTACATAAATCTATAAAAATTTTAAAATTTGTTTAATTATTTTATTTTCATTTTTCATATCAAAATTTTAATTTATTCATACAAATATTATTCAACCATTCTTATTTTAGCTGATAGTAAAATAAGTGAATTTTTGGATTCTAATTATCTAATTATACATAATTTAGAGTTAGATTAGTCTCATATATTTGCTTTTTTAATAAAATGTGATATGGATATCTTTTATTTTACACACATTTTAGTCTCTTTAAAATTTTAATGTAATATGTTATGATTTTATTAGTATTAACTAATATGATATATTACTTAAAATGTTGATACACTGTCATTTCATTTTTTTGATCTTATTAGATTGTATAAAGTTTTGGATTTTTTCAAAAAAGTAAATATTTTGATTAAATACGATTTGCACTTTACGAAACCAATGCCGCTTGTCACCTATACGCTAAAGCTAAATTGACAATCATATTGATTAAGGTTTAGCTCACCTTTAGGAGTGATAGGTGGTTCATTGGTTATTATACAATATTTTTATAATTTGAAATTAGATATATCAGGATTCAAGGTTTTAATAAACTAGTGACTACTATTCGGCTGCTAAAATGGTAGTTTTAAAGTTTGAATTTGTAATAATTATATTTAATATTTAGTGTGTATGATTGTCTTCTCTTCTTTTTTTAGAATTTAGGAAGACAATCACATACACACACAGAATATATATTTATTAGATTAAATTTTAATATAAAAAAAAAGGACCTATATATAAAAATATCTATTTTACATAAACATATATGTATATATCCTCATAAAGTGTGAACAATAATTAATTAAATTCGTAGACATTCTTACGAAAAAATACTTATAATACTTGAACTTATGTTGTACTAAACAGGCTATTCTATTTTGAATAAACCTTGGTTTATTCTGGAGTAGCAAACCTGGTCATAATATTAAAATTAAAAAAGGTGTGAGGTTTACGATTGAATTTGGGAATAAATTGAAACAATGAAATTTAATAGCGAAGCAAATGAATTCGTGAAATCTAATAAGGCTGTTCAAATGAAGGAGGTGCATATTCGTAATTATACTCGTATAAAATGAATAAGCAAAGAAAATTTCTTTAAATTAGGTTATTTAGTGAAAGGAAAACAACGGAGGAATCATCTTTCAGACCAAGAACAAATGATGATACACATATATCACTCATTATATGAACAAAAGCTTGGGGGGAGAGATTGAAAGAGCTTCGGATTTATATTTCTTCTTTCTGCTATCTTTTTTCTTTGGATGGATCTGTGACAAACATCCGCATAGCGAGATCCTCTCAGCTCCCTTGAATATTGCGGTACACGTCCAACGTCAACTCTTTCGTTCGAGAAACCCCTAGGGTTTGGGTTTCAATTTCTTCTTCTTCTACTACTTCTTTTCCCTTTTTTTTTCCCCCTCTTATACTCAAGGGAAGCATACATTGTTTGTAACATTAATCGCGGGGTTGTGTTCTATTGAAATTAGGGTTTTGGAATTTGGGTCGGGGAGGGAATTCTTGTGTTGCAGTATGAGCATCGAGAGCCCCGGGGAAGGGGATAATTAGGGGGTTGGGAGTGTGGGTTGGGGGAAGGCGTGACTGGGGATTTCCATGGGCGATGGAGGTGTGGCATGCATGTCTTTGCAGCATAGTAATAACAATAATATCATGGAGGAAAGGTTTCCTATTCAAGACAGCACTACTATTACTAGTGCTAGTACTACTACTTCTACTACGACAATATGCAGCGGAGCCAAAAATGTAAGTAAAAGTACTCCTACTACTAACAATAATAATGGGAATGGCAATAACAACAATGGTACCGGCAATGTGACAACCCCTAAGCGCAAGAGAGTAGTAAAGAAGGTAATCAAGGTCACCAGAGTCGTTACTGTGAAGAAATCAGTTGCAGACAAGGGGCAACTGGGCATGGAGAAAGGAAAAACTGTCAAGGTGGAATTGGTCAAGGGAGCAAAGAAAGACAAGGAAACACAACTTGTGAAAGAAGGATTGGAGAAGGAACTAAATTGCAACACAGAAGAAGTTTTGGAGTGCAGCAAGAATGCTGAGAACGGTTCAAGTTCCAGTGATGGCAAGCTGCTGAATACTAACGACGAAATAGAGGAGGGCGAGCTAGGGACTTTGAAGTGGCCACCAAAAGCAGATATTGAAAACGGGGAATTTGTTCCACCAGAGAAGCCGCAGAGAAGTGAAATTGAGATTGGAGAGATAGTTACTGAGAAATTAAGAAAAGGGGATGCAGAAAAGGTAGACTTTGTTTCAAGTAAATTGAGAAAAGGGGAGTCTGCAAAAGATGAACTTGAGAAAGGGGAGTTCGTTCCTGATAAACGGCGAAATGATGATGATTATGGTTGTGGTAAATCTCATGCCAGGTATGATGCAAACAGAGAACTAACACCACCTTCTACGAAGCACTCTTCAGAGGATGTTTATAAAAGGAAAGACTTCAGCAGAAGTGCAGGTAATCAACATAGCACAATATCTTCCAGGTCCGAGGGTGGGCAAGACAAAAATATAAGGATCAGTTCAAAGATTGTTGATGAAGAAGGTTTGTACAAGTCTGATTACAACGGAAAGAACCATGGAAAAGAGTACACTTCTGGCAACAGATTAAAGCGACATGGCACTGAATGTGATATCAATGAACGGAAACATCATATGGATCATGGGGATTATACAGGCTTCAAAAGCAGGAAGCTCTCTGAGGATGGTGGTCGTTCTGCACACTTAGAGTATTATTCACGTCACTCCATGGAGAGGCACTACAGACACTCTTCTTCATTGAGAGTACCTTGTTCGGATAAATACTCCTCCAAGTTTCATGAACCTACCTTGTCCTCTAAAGTGGTTTATGATAGGCATGGCCGAAGCCCATGTCATTTTGAGCGGTCCCCACGTGACAGGATCCGATCTGATCACAAGGATAGGGATCGGAGTCCAGTTCGTCGTGAAAGGTCTCCATTTAATGGGGAACGGTCCCCATATGGGCGGGACAGAACCCCGTATGGGCGGGACAGAACCCCGTATGGCCGGGATAGAACTCCATATGGCCGGGACTGGTCCCCTTATGGACGAGAAAAATCCCCTGGTGGTCGAGAAAAAACACCCAATGTGCGAGAGAAATCTTCTTATGTCCGTGAGAGGTCTCCTTATGGTTGTGACAGGTCTCCTTGTGGTCGTGATAGATCCCCATATGATCGTAGCCGTCACTATGATCATAGATACAAGAGTCCTACTTATTCCGAGCGGTCTCCACAAGCTCGCATAAAGTATCATGATCGTAGAGATCGAACTCCAAATTATTCAGACCGGTCCCTATTTGATCGAAATAGGCCTAATAGTCTCAGAGAAGCTAGTCGAAAAGTTGTGGGTGAGAAGCGGACTTCTCATCATGGTGCTAAAGAGAAGGATGATAAGCTCACTCACAAGGACTCATGTGGAAGAGACTCACATTTATCAGTTAAAGAATCTCAAGAATCAAACATCATTCTTGAGCTTAATGCTTTGGCTGAAAATACAGCAAAGTCTGACTCACATAAAGAAGAGGATTCCCAGTGTACAAGAGCAAATGATGTAGAATTTTCTCACATTGATGGACCTCTACCTGAAGAACTTCCTTCCATGGAGGAAGACATGGATATATGTGACACGCCACCTCATATTCCTGTGGTTACTGATTCTTCTATTGGTAAGTGGTTTTACCTTGATTACTTTGGTATTGAACAGGGCCCTTCAAAGTTATGCGACCTTAAGGCACTTGTGGAGGAAGGAGTTCTTGTGTCTGATCATTTGATCAAGCACTTGGACAGCGACAGATGGGTAGCCATTGAAAATGCTGTTTCACCCCTTAATACAGTAAATTTCCCATCCATTGTCTCGGACATGGTAACTCAACGCGTGAGCCCTCCAGAGGCACCTGGTAATCCTTTGGCAGAGAAAGATACTGTTGATATTGGCCAACATGGTTCTAAAACTGGTGAATCACCTGTGCCTAATGACTGTGCTGCTGCTTCTGAGCCTTTAGAGGATCTCCACATTGATGACAGGGTTAGAACTCTGTTGGAAGGTTTTAAACTTATTCCTGGCAGGGAACTAGAGATTATTGGAGGTGGTCTTTTTGCTTCTTTTATTTTCCTTTATTTCCTAAAAAATACTACGTTTTTTTTTTATTCTTCAGTCATTGTTCTTTTATTTTTCTGATGGATAATATTGGAATTCATACAGAAGTTTTACAAACAAGTTTTCAGCATGCGCCATGGGAGGGAGGGGAAAAATCAGAAGGTAAGTGTTTAACTACTTGAAGTTGTCAGTGTAACTTGTTTAATTAGTGCTTTTCTTTATTGGGTTTGCTGTAATAACTCTAGGCACACTGAAAATTTAACTGATCTTTTGTCACAATTGTTGGTTTCTTAATATTGGATTTACCACGTTGACATCTATTATACTGCTAGTATTGGCTTCATTTCATTGTTTAAACTTTGGTTTTTTTTTTTTTTTTTTTCTTTAGTCGTTTTTCACGCCTGAGGAATATATTTTTTAGTTCCAATCAGTGCAGAATTGTTGATTTCTTTTCCATATGATTACAGTAACATGCCAACCTTATTTATTATATATGCATTGTGTACTAGTGCGATATGTTGGCCTTGATGCATAGCATTCTAGAACATTGGAGGAGTCAGATTCAAGGTGTTGGCATATAATTTTAATCTTACCATCTATTTTATTTAGATTGGACAAGTTCTAATCCTCACTTTTGAAGTTTTCAATTTTATTTATGTCTTCTTGGCATGAGGAGCTTTACTTTCTTTATTCTTCATCATCTTGTCTACTCCTAGATCGTATTTGTGAAATGTATGCACTTTGGTCTATAATTATGGAGGAAGGTGGGGGTATGTATAATCCAAGATTATTTGCCAGAGTTAACATTTAAACAAGAAGTGGATGATTCTAATATTAATGCTTGACATGCTTTTTTGATCTTTTCTTAATATGCTGTTGGTACTCTCAAGTGCCCCAGTGGTATTAATTGTATTTACGCAATGATTGTTGACTATATTTTATCCTCACCCATGTTCAGGGTTCAATCTGCTTCGTACTGGAATTGCGGAACAGCATGAACAAGATAGTGATGAGGTGTCGAGTTGTTTTGACATGAAACTAAAAGAAGCTATTGAATTGACTGTAAGTACAGTCTTCGGGAAAGATCACCTGTCAGAGTTGGCTGATACCAATGGCTGGTTTTATGAACCTTGGTCTTGTAAGGGTGGGGATTGGAAGAGGAATGACGAAGCTGTCCAGGATAGATTTCTGAGGAAGAAATTTGTGCTCAATAGTGGTTTCCCTTTATGCCAGATGTCAAAGTCTGGGTTGGAGGATCCTAGGTGGCAAAGAAAAGATGATTTGTACTATCCTTCCCAGAGCAGAAGGCTTGACCTTCCTCTATGGGCATACTTATCTTCAGATGAGAGGAATGAATGTGCTGGTGTTGGCAGATCAATAAGGGGGGTGAAGGGAACCACACTGTCTGTGGTCAGGATAAATGCCTGTGTAGTTAAGGACCAAGGTTCATCTGTTTCTGAGCAACGTACAAAAGTTCGAGGAAAGGACAGGTACACTTCCAGGTCTACTCGATTGCACTCTGCAGCTAATGATGTCAAGAGATCAATGACAGAAACTGATTGTTTACCTAGGATTGTTAATGACCAAGGTTCACATGGATCTTGGAAGTCTAGGCCAGTCATTAGCACTCCTAAAGATCGTCTGTGCACAGTTGATGACTTGCAATTGCATTTGGGTGAGTGGTACTACCTTGATGCCGCTGGACATGAACAAGGGCCTTTTGCTTTTCCAGTGCTTCAGGTTCTGGCAGAACGAGGTGTTATCCAAAAGTATAGCAGTGTTTTCAGAAAACTTGATAGGATATGGGTTCCAATTATCTCGAGCACAGAGGATCCTAACATAAAAGTTCTGCAAGAGAATGCTGAGCCATCTAACAAATGCTCAGGAGCTCTTTCTGAGGGCAGTAGTAATAGCAACGTGAATTCCAATTTGTTTCATAGCAAGCATCCACAGTTTATAGGCTATTCCCGTGGAAAGCTACATGAATTGGTAATGAAATCGTACAAGAGCCGGGAGTTTGCTGCAGTCATAAATGAAGTTCTGGATCCGTGGATTAATGCAAGACAACCTAAGAAGGAGATTGACAAACACACGTTCTGGAAATCAGGTATTAATCTGCATATTAACCTATGTGCAAAGTCTGCAGTTAATGGAAATATAGCTATACTTTTTGAATTTTCCAAATTGCAAAAGAATGACACTTTTTTTTTCACTCTGATAATGAGGGCAATTGATAAGTGACTCTTCAGTTAATGTATCTCTTTTGTAAAATTGGACATCATCATTGGTCTTGTTTCTTCCCTTCTTAAGTATATTTGACTTGCCATTTTTGTCAGGAATGACAGATGTTCCAGCTTCACACGGCCCTTCTCCCTGTTCCATTTTCTTTTTGGACTCTTTGCAAATTGTTGGCCTTATACACTTTTTATATTCTATTATATTATATGTTAGTGGCTTGCTGAAAATCTTTTCTCTGGAGAGTGTTCTATCTTTCACACGTTTGAGATCATTACTTTAGTATTTTGGAAAGGATTCTAGTCAGAAGAATAACTAAAAACACAGTTCTTTTGTTTGAATTTTAGATTATTATACTTGTGCACTTCAAACACCCTCTCCCAGCCTTTTTAAAAGAATAATACATAAAGGTAAGTAAAGGGAGGGGAATAAAGAATCCTGTTTTGAATTTTCTCATAATAAGGAAATGATGATCTGATTATGGTTTTGAAATACTAACTTGGGCAACAGTTAAGTGGGTGGACTGATTAATCTCACACTGTTGTTTTATGTGAATGAAAATTACCATCTTCGTTTAGCAGGTTTGCATTTAGCAAATCGTCAAAAATTGTATCTTTTGTTTCTTCATTTGATTCAGTTTAGTTTCTGTGTTTATGCTTGCATGATTTCTTAACTGTTACTATTGTAATTCATCTGAGGCATTTCATTCTTTATTGTTCTTTTGGGGATTATATTCCTTCTTTTCTTTTTGTTGGGTGGTTGGGGAAATCAGAAATTGGTGTGCCTGCTGGCAATAAAACAAGAATGCAGCTTGGTGAGAGTGATGAAGACTATGAAGTGGAAGATGACCTGCAATCATTTCAAAGGGATGAGCTTGGATTTGAGGAGTTATGTGGTGATGCTACTTTCCATGGAGAAGCTGGTGCATGTTATATGACTGAGATGGGAAGCTGGGGTTTGCTGGATGGTCATGTTTTGGCAAGAATCTTTCATTGTTTGAGATCTGACCTGAAAACTCTTTCCTTTGCTTCTTTAACTTGTAAGCATTGGAGAGCTGCAATCTGCTTTTACAAGAATATTTCAAGTCAGGTCAACTTCACGTCTATGGGACCTAGCTGCACTGACGCAATCATCTGGAACATAATGGTAATTAAGTCTGTATCCTACTCTACTAAATCTTCATCAAGTCTCTTTGTTTTGTCTCACTAATATAATATTTGCTTGCAGAGTGGATATAATAAAGAAAAATTGAATTCATTGGTGCTGGTAGGTTGCACGAATGTTACTTCTGACATGCTTGAGGATGTTCTTCATGCTTTTCCGTTTTTATCATCTGTTGATGTAAGAGGCTGTAACCAATTTGGAGAATTGATCCTTCAATTCCCGAGCATCAGCTGGTTTAAGAGTCGCACTTTGCATAGTACAGGGTTTCCTGAGGAGTCTCATTCAAAAATAAGGAGTCTTAAACAGATCAGTGATAAAAGTTCTGCACTTAGTAAAACAAAGGTTTTGAGTGGTGATACAGATGATTATGGTCAACTGAAGGAGTATTTTGATAGTGTTAGCAAAAGAGATTCAAACCAGTTATTCCGACGCAATTTGTACAAGCGCTCAAAATTGTTTGATGCTCGAAAATCATCATCAATTCTTTCCAGGGATGCTCGTATAAGACAATGGGCTATCAAAAAATCTGGAAATGGCTATAAAAGGATGGAGGGGTTCCTTGCTTCAGGTTTGAAGGACATTATGAAGGAGAACACATTTGAATTTTTTATTCCTAAGGTACTGAACTTCTTGTTACATGGGACATTTTCTGCTTTGTATTTGTTTTATTTATGCATTTTTTTCTTTTCCTATATCAGGTGGTAGAAATTGAGGATAGGATGAAAAGTGGCTTCTACATAGGACATGGATTAAAGTCTGTTAAGGAGGATATCAGTAGAATGTGCAGAGATGCAATCAAGTGAGTCATTTCTACCTGTTTACATGCTTGTGCCTGTAACAGGCCTTTGCCTTCATCTGCTTGTGGAACAGCGCATGATTCTTAACATAGTATTATCTTTCTGTATATTGTTGAATCAAGATGGTTCTGACCAGGATTGATCTATGAAACATGTTTGAATCTGTAAGTGTTGCCAGTTGTCGACGATTGATGCTTTAGTGAGAAATTGATATATTACTTATTCTTTTAGGCATTGATTTGCACGGTTATGTAGTGGTATATCATTCCTACATCAACATGGTTGATCAAGGATGGGAATGCTCATCAATTATTTTGGGGTTCTTTTTCTCAAACCATTGATCGGCTTGTCCGTTCCATATGTGTATTTTTGTCTTTGATGTGGATCGTTTGATTGAATGGAAGAGGGGAAAGAACATTATACACTACTAAAATTGATTATTTTCTTATTTACTTCTTCAATTTATTATTTTTAATATGTATTTCTGGAATCAGAGCCAAGAATCGAGGTGCTGGGGATATGAATCGCATTATTGCTTTATTTCTCCGGCTTGCATCATATTTGGAGGAGAGTTCAAAGTTCTCATATGAAAGAGATGAGCTGATGAATTCATGGAAAGATGACTTGTCTGAAGGATTAGTCTCTTCTTGTGGGAGATACAATAAGAAGAAATTATTAATTGACAGGAAGAATATGAATAGGAGTAATGGCAATACTATTGCAAATGGTAGCCTTGATTATGGAGAGTATGCATCTGATCGAGAAATCAGAAGACGTTTATCCAAATTGAATAGAAAGTCTTTGGACTCAGGAAGTGAAACTTCAGATGACACTGACGTGTCTTCTGAAGATGGAAGGAGTGGAACTGAGAGTAATGCATCAGATACAGAAAGTGATTTGGATTTCCTGTCAGGACCTCGTAGTAGAGAGTCAAGAGGAGATGGATATTATGTGGATGATGATTTAGATGCCATGACTGATGAACGTGAATGGGGTGCTCGCATGACAAAAGCAAGTCTGGTTCCTCCAGTCACTAGGAAGTATGAAGTTATAGATCAATATGTCATTGTAGATGATGTGGAGAATGTCCAAAGGAAGATGGGTGTATCTCTGCCAGATGACTTTACTGAGAAACTTGATGCCCAGAAAAATGGTGCTGATGAATTGGACATGGAGCTTCCTGAAGTCAAGGAATATAAGCCTAGGAAACGCCTTGGTGATGAAGTTGTAGAACAAGAAGTGTATGGAATTGATCCTTATACTCATAATCTTTTGCTTGACTCCATGCCTGAAGAACTGGATTGGCCTTTGTTGGACAAGCATTTATTTATTGAAGACATGCTCCTCCGGACTTTGAATCAGAAAGTTAGACACTTCACTGGAACTGGGAACACTCCAATGGTGTATCATTTGCGGCCTGTTATTGAAGAAATTGAGAAAGCTGCGAAGGAAGACTGTAATATACGCACATTGAGAATGTGCAGGGGTGTTCTAAGGGCCATTGATAGTCGTCCTGACGACAAGTATGTTGCTTACAGGAAGGTGTAGCACATCATCTATTTAACACTTTTAGTTTATCAACTGTTTGGAAAGTTTTACCACCTATGTTTGTTCTCTGCTTGGGTTTGCTAATTCTTTCTGTTTCCTCCTATTATCAGGGCCTTGGTGTTGTTTGCAATAAAGAAGGTGGCTTTGGAGAAGATGATTTTGTTGTGGAGTTTTTGGGAGAGGTATGATCTAGAATGGAAATTAACCTTTTAGAGCAGTATGCAATGTCTTCATATAACATTGATCACTAAGTTCCGTTTTAAAATCATATAATAGACAAAATATGGCTATCTCAATTTTATGTTTTTGATCTCTTACTCTTAGATGTGAATGTGTGTCCACAGACACATACATGCAATGTATTGCGACACCATTTTCCACTACCCAAAGGTTGTAATCAGCAAAATGCAATGTAAAAGCTTATTGCTTCCTTACTGCAATATATATTTATGCAGTAAAGGGAAAGGTTTCGACACCAGATCGGATCAAATGTTTTATGACTATTTGGAGATGTCTGAGTTGTTACAAAGTTATTCTGGGATTTGCTGGAAATATATGCTTTATAAGTGCACGTAATTCTTGCTTTAAGTGCATGCATGCTTGCTTGTATATATGTATTCATTGGACTTTGGTAATGCTGCAAGTCTATCTTGTTGTGTTCGGTCATCTGGGACAATGTTTGTAGGTTTATCCTGCGTGGAAATGGTTTGAGAAGCAAGATGGAATCCGATCTTTACAAAAAGACAATAAAGATCCAGCTCCAGAATTTTACAACATCTATATGGAGAGGCCTAAGGTGATCCACCTCAAGTTATTTTGCAAGTATGTGCAGTTCACAGTTGATACTTCACATTTACTTAATCCTCTAAGTTATGGGCAGGGTGATGCTGATGGTTATGATTTAGTTGTTGTTGATGCCATGCACAAAGCAAACTATGCAAGTCGCATTTGTCACTCATGCAGACCTAATTGTGAAGCCAAGTGAGTCTTATTCTCTCTGTCCTTGTTCAGTTCCATATTTAAGTTTTTTGGTAGTTTCCTCACTGGTTAATGGGCTTCTTGATCATTAATTTCTGCATTGCTTTCTGCAGATTTTGCGGTCATCATTTAGTTATTTAGAAGTAAAAACATTGTGGCAATTTAATTTCAGCTGTTTACGGCTTAAGTATGCGATTTAAGGACTATTTCAATCTTTTTGATCTAACACAGATTGTGTTGCCATATACTTACATACTGTATTACATTTCAGTTTCTGTTGTCATACTTGATATTCATTTCAGGCCCCATAATTCCATAGTTTTTAACCTGTTTCAGCATGAAGTGCATCATTGATTCCTTGCTTAAGCTTTTGTAATTAATGGAGAGTGAAGGTGTGATAATCCAGTGATCTTGGAAATGGAGGGATAGTGTCATGTAATGCTAAACTTTTCTCTTGGAAACAGAGTATAGGAAAAAGTTCACGTCAATTTTTGTTCTCTTTCAATTATAAATTCTCTAGTCGTGGAAATTTGTTGCCTCTGCTCTCATAAGCTTTTCTCTTTGAATAATTTGTTTCTGGTTGATGTTTTCTCCTGTTCTATGCAGAAAAAGAAAAAGTACAATAGTTTCTTTGATTTACTTCTACTGTCGTACGACCTGTGATATATTTTCTACAATTTTTTTGAATGTAGAGTTACTGCTGTGGATGGTCAGTATCAAATTGGAATTTATACAGTTCGTGAAATCCAATATGGCGAGGAGATCACGTTTGATTACAATTCTGTTACAGAGGTGTGCCTTCTATAAGGTGTTATTTATGCCATATAACAATTCACATTTCATGCCTGATGTATGACTCTTCATGTGCAGAGCAAGGAAGAATATGAAGCATCTGTTTGTTTGTGTGGCAGCCAAGTTTGCCGAGGCAGCTACTTAAATTTGACAGGTGAAGGGGCTTTCCAAAAGGTACAGCTTTTCATAACCATCTATGTTATGATGTTGGATTCAGCAATGTGAATGATATGAACTGCACATATTTTACCACATTATGTTTCCAAAAACCATGTTGTCTGTTAATGGAGTATATATTTCATTAGGTGATGAAGGATTGGCATGGGTTTCTGGATCGGCATTACTTGATGTTCGAAGCATGTCAATTAAATTGTGTATCTGAAGAAGACTATCTCGACTTAGGGAGGGCTGGTTTAGGAAGCTGTTTGCTTGGTGGTTTGCCGGATTGGTTGGTTGCATATTCTGCTCGTCTGGTTTGTTTCTTTGCATCCCCTTTCTTTCTTTTTTATTTTTATTTTGAGATTTTCCTTGTAATGTTTCTTGCATTTATTTCTCTTTTTTTCCCTATTCTGAAGGTGAGGTTCATAAATTTAGAAAGAACAAAGCTTCCTGAGGAAATTCTAAAGCATAATTTAGAAGAAAAACGGAAATATGTAGCAGAAATATGTCTAGAGGTTGAGAGAAGTGATGCTGAGGTTCAGGTAATCAATGAGACTCTATATTTATATGGGATTATGCCTGTAAGTTATCCTCTGAATATTCACGCGAATCATTTTTGCATGAGGCAGGCTGAAGGTGTCTATAACCAGAGACTTCAAAATTTGGCCGTTACTCTTGATAAGGTGGACATCTCTCTGAAGTTATCTATGATGCCAATATTTTGTTATCTAGGGGTACTTTTACACTTGCAATCTTTGGGCCATAGACGTGTGTTTAGTTAGTATAAGACACCTTACAGTTGTAAGGTCAACCTTTTTGTGGTCAACTTCTGCGGTGTTCAATTGTATGAATTCTAGTAGGTTTCAAGGAAAAGGTACAAACAGAGGTTTATGTTCTGATTCATTATTTTTCTAGTTGGGAAGTTGGAAAACAATTAAGATCTCTTCTTTTAGAGCCTTTTTTTTCCTTCTAATTTGTAGTACATTTTGAAAACATTCAAATGTACTTTCATTTATTAAACAGGAACTTGATTTTCATATTTTACTCTGTGGACCACCTTCGTATCATATCTAAATTTGAGACTATTATCGTATCCAAATTTGACACCGTCTTTTGATGTTAAGTTGTGAATTGTAAGCAGATTGCCTTTACCCTGTCTGAGCTTGCACCTCATGTTTGGGCATTCTTATCCTTTATGTTATATCTCCTGAAAATTACATGGTCTGACAATTGTGAAATATATATTTTTACGCATTTTGAAATGAGTAGTGTTACTCATTTTAAACATTTTGTCATTTGAATGCCATTTTTCAGGTGAGCTACGTAATGAGATCTGTTTTTGGTGATCCAAAGAATGCTCCACCTCCACTGGAAAGGCTAAGCCCTGAAGAAACTGTTTGCTTCCTCTGGAAAGGAGATGGATCACTTGTTGAAGAACTTCTTCAGAGTCTGGCCCCACATGTAGATGGTGAAACTCTAAATGATCTTAAGACCAAAATTCGTGCACATGATCCATCCAATTCCGGTGACTTACAAAAGGAGCTGCAGAAATCTTTGCTGTGGTAAGTAGCTTATATTTCTTGTATTTGGTTTCAATTTTGTTTGTGTCAAATGAACACTTCACAGTACTCTTTTGGTTTTGAAAGGTTGAGGGATGAGGTTCGAAGTCTTCCGTGCACATACAAGTGCCGGCATGACGCTGCGGCTGACTTGATCCATCTTTATGCATATACAAAGTGCTTCTTTAGAGTTTGTGTAAGTCCTGTTACTAGTCTCCCGTCTTAACTTGTTTGCTTGCACCAGGTACCTTGCAATGTAATTAAAGAGTTGTCAATGTTTGTTCCTGAAAGAACTATGAATATTGCAGGAATACAAGAAATTTACTTCGCCACCAGTTTACATCAGTCCACTTGACCTAGGACCAAAATATGCCGAGAAATTGGGGCCGGACATCCATGAGTATCAGAAAGCCTATGGTGAGAACTACTGCCTGGGGCAGTTGATTTTTTGGCATATCCAGACCAACGCTGACCCAGATTGTGGCCTCATAAAAGCTAGTAGGGGCTGCTTGTCATTACCTGATGTTGGCTCCTTCTATGTCAAGGTTCAGAAGCCATCTCAACAACGCATATATGGCCCAAAGACAGTGAAATTAATGCTGGAAAGGATGGTAAGTTTTATGGACACCATGTTTGTGTTTTTCAGAGTTTGTTCAGTAATTTAGATATTTTTTTCTCATTGTAGTCATAGCTTATTCTGCCCATATTTTAAATTCATGTTTTCATGCTGACTGTTCCTCATTCATGTCTGCCAAATAATCATTGCCTCCAGCCTGTTAAATGGTCTTCGCTTTGCTTTAAGGAATTTGAAAATTTGTTGTCCTGTCTTCTGTTCAAAAAAACCTAGGTGTGGCATGTTCCATGTCTATACATGTGGCATTACAGTCTGCGAACTTTTAAAACCACAACTTATTTATTGTATTGCCTTCGGGGCTGCTCGTAAAATAAATATCTTGTCAAAACAGTTACCTATTAAAACCAAGACATTTATAACTTCTATCGAGGGAATTATGGCAGAGTTGCTGGTGATGTGGTGTTAATGCTGTCTTCATTTAATTCAGTGAACTGGGCATTCCATTTCAAGTAGAAGCGAAGAAATGGGAGTGAAAACTGAAACAGTGGAATTCTAGGCAATATGGATGAATCTACTTGGTTTAGTTTCTAGCTATAATTGGTATGGTTGGCTTACAAATGCTTTTGTGTTTTCAGGAGAAGTTTCCACAGAGACCGTGGCCCAAAGACCAAATATGGTCATTCAAGAGCTGTCGAAAAGTTTTTGGCAGCCCGATGTTTGATTCAATTCTGAACAGCTCACCAATAGATAAGGATATGTTGTATTGGTTGAAACACAAAGCTGCAATGTAGTAGATCAGATTGGGTGGGATTGATGACCTTGGTTGAATTTTAGTCTGTTGATAAGGGAAGCTGTCCGTGGTATAGTCAGGCAGCAAATTGACGATTTGAAAAGTAGATTGGAATGGTTTCCCATTTTTAGGTCACAGCTGCCCCTTTAGTACGGGCGTTGGCACAAAAATCATTCCATGACGTCACCCTTTCTCCATTCTTTGTACAGTTTTAGGGTTTTTCTTTCCCCCTTCCTTTGTAATCTGTTAAGTTGTAATTCGTTACATGGTTGTTAGTATAGCATTTTTTATTTCTTTATAAAGGAATGAAGAGTATACCCATGTTTCCTGCTCCCGTCTGTCTGTGATCTCATTGTTTAGAACCTAAACTCACACTGCAGAGATGACACAGCCTGTTAGTTTCCCAAATGGCTGGATATTGCATAACAGTTGATGTCACACGTTAATTCCTTGTGGAGTCTGATGCCAACTGTAGCCAGAGAAGAGTTCACGCAAGCCCCGTTTTTCACTAGCTGCAAAATATTCTCCAAAAATAAACAATAAGAAAAGAAATGCAATCGAGGCACGACAATATTTAAGGGCAATTATGTTTTAGGTCTTATAGCTGTGTATTAATTTATAAAGGTAGATGTTTACTCTTACATTTTTGTTGCTTTTTAATTTGATTAGTTACAAACTAAATTAAGAAAATCAAATGAATTTTTTAATTAATAGTTTTATATTTATTTGGTCAAATTTTATTCTTATGATTTGGAAATCCGAAGAGGGATACAAGGCTTTGGCCTAACAACATTCACACAAGGCTAACTTGATATTATTGGAGTTTATGAGCCCTTTTTTTTAAAGAAAAGCCCTTTTTATGTTGTTAATTCTAACCTCCTTTGGACCAGGAGGAATCCAATTTCTATCATTCTATTGGACGTTATTTGCATAATTCTTCATGTTAGATTTCCTACTCTTTTAATTTTTTAAAAGAATAAAGGGATAAATTTTGCATAACCGTAAAGGGACAAATACATTTAAAGGAAGAGGAAACCCTACCAAGCGTGTGTAACTAGAAACAAATTCTCGAACAACTATTCAATTTCTACATCCTGATTCTTTATTTTTGGACTCTAAAAAGTGGATGCGCCTCTCAAAGTATAGATTCTATGCATTCTTCTTCTATTTACTCAATTGCCTTTTTTTTTGTTTGGCTGAAGGAGGCCCTCTTATCTAGTTTCAAAGATTTAAAATCAAGTATTTTGCTTTAAGATGCTCTTGATGAAATATTCTAAAGTCCCTTTTCTTTTATAATGCATGCGCATAATAACTTAAAAATAATCTTAAGAGTTTCAAGTCCCCTTTAGAATTATATCTAATTCTATATGCCCAACAAATGATATTTCCTAATCATCTTCTATGTAAGTCTGGTTGAACGAGCTCATGACTTGTCTCAATACATCTATAGAATAAGAACACTAAAAGAACAAGTATTTAATGGATTCTTAGTCTGATTGGCCTAAGCAGGTATTAATGACTGATGTGCATCTAAGTTTATCCTTGGCTTAGAGTCTTTTCTTTACAATTCACAATAATATGAATGATGCTTTGGGTATATGAATTTGGTTCCAAACTAGCTTGTTCCTAACAACTTTAGAAGTTGATGGATTGAGCAAGTTGAGGCATCTTTTGTTAGTAAATTTAATTGAGCTATGTGTGGACTATATGACCAAGTCCTCCCTTGTAGCATTGGGAACATAAGCTGACATATTAGCCATAACATTTGCGAATCCCCTCTAGTGACAGCTATACTTTCCATTCCTTTTCACCTTCTTTACTTTAACTAGTATGGTGAATTTGAGTCTACGGAAGCAAGTAAAATTGGATAGAGGTCCAACGTTGTGCTAGTTGCCATACTAGAAAGAAGTGACGTGCATTTCTAATTATGCATTTCATGTGAACATGCATAATAATCCTTAATTTTAGTTATTATTCTAGTGTCTAGGACAAGTTTGGATGGTGCTTAAGATTCCAACAACTTTCCTAATTTAGGAAGTAGGAGTATATCTACTTCACCCATATAGAATCCTTGTCAATATGAAATTTCCAAATTCTCTTTGCTAGAAGCATGTTGTTTATAGCTTTTATGGAACTGCTTCCTAGTCCTCCTACATCTTTGGAAACATAGACATCTTTCTATTTCACTTCGTCTGAGTTAATTTATTGGGGTCTTTAATCCACAAGAAATTCTTGATTGACCTTTTAATTGATTTTGATTATGCTTTGGGCAAGGCTCATATGAGAGCTCTAGTGAGAGAGTGCTCATAATTAAAGGATCAATTAAAGCTTCCTTGCATAAGGCAAAACTATTATTCTAGATACCCATTTTCTTTTAATGGAATCAAATAAAGGATGGCAATATTTGTTTATGAGTCATCTTATTTTTATCGGTACGCTCTTCAACCAAAGTTATAACAGTGTGGGAATTTCCTTTTAATACAAAAGCGCAGCATTGGTCTTGGTTAATATTTAAATCGAAAAGATTATTGAACTATTACATTGTATCAATAAGGATATTTTAGGAGTTCACATTTGCACCACATAAGAGAACAAGGTCATCTGCAAAGGCTAGGTGGATGAGTTTTAGAATTTCACATTTATGGTGATAGTTAAATTTGTCTTTCACCCTAATGTTTTTATCTAGGATCCTTGAAAAAACCTCAATATAGATTGGAAAAAGAAATGGGGAAAGAGAATCCCCTTATCTTATTCCCCTTCCTCCATTAATGTATTGAGTAACTTCTCCATTAACTAGTGCCTTGAAATATATGGTAGTGATATACATTTCAATTCATCTGATGAATATCCCTGAGCTTTATAGTCTCCAAGATGAAGCTCTAATCTACTGAATCAAAGGCTTTATGTATGTTTCTTAGATCTATTTCTTAGAGAAAATTTTGTTCAATCCACAACTAAAGAGTTGTGGCCAATTAAGGGTTGAAAAGTGTATATAAAATTTGAATATTACTTTATGTTTTGGTTCATCTAATGATAAGTTTTCCAAAGAACTTGTTAGAAAGTTGATCTCATCCATATATCATAATTTTTTTCTTTCTTTAAGCAAAATATGTTGCAGTCTTTACTATTTATGAACCCTAATCTAATTAGGAAATGGAAATTTCATGATGATCAAAGAAGATTGAGAGAAAAAAACAAGAATCAGTTAGTCATTATCTTCCATCAACCAATGTACATCATTTATATAATGAATAGAATAGCCATTATAATAAGAAAATGAATTCATTACTTGTGGCTATTTTTGAGTCTAACTACTAAACTTAAACTATATCATCTCTCATTCGATTAATCATATTCTTCTCCTCACTTTCCTGGTACGTTTCAAATATATCATTAGGTTCCTTCTCAACAACTTTATCCACGTAGTTAATATCAAGGTATCATTATTATAGTACTTACAAATTACTTAAATTATATCATCATCAATCGACTACTATAACAAAACTTGAACAATTGGTCTGTTCATCCTAAGCACCAACTGATGTTCTTTAGTAGCTATCGATATCTTGAAAGTATTAGTAGTGTGCCCTAGGCCAATAATCATATGTGACTTTTGTACTGACATCTGACTTATTAATAATATATTATGAGGTATTCTTTTAAATATGCATGTATATTGTTTATGTAATGTGATTTACATT
>JANZXR010000172.1:25817729-25831831 GCA_027575705.1 Erythroxylum echinodendron | reverse complement strand
ATAAACCCTCCTAAACTTGACTTAATTATTTAACTCCAATAGAAAAATATAATTTATCCAACAAGATCACCAAAATCGTTCAATTTATGCTTACTAAAAGATTCGGGGTCCAATACAGACGACCTTCTGAACTTAAGTTTTTGAGGGGCTTTCTGGACTTTTGAGGCACAGGAAAATCCTAGGTTTTACCTAAGTTGAACATATTACAAAAAGAAATAGAAGTGGGCCTAGAAAAAAAAAGGCTCCAATCTGCCACTTTTGGAAAAACTCCAAGAAGAGAGAAGGACTCTCAAAATTTACCATTTTTGGAAAACTCTAAGAAGAGAGAAGGAGCTAGCAAAGAAGTTTTTGTTATTTTCCATAAGCTTAGCTATTCTCTTTTAGTTTCAATTCTTTATTTTCATATTCATTCCATAAGTTTAAAGTTTTCTTAGCGTTAATCACGTTTTTACATGTTTTAGAATATTTAGAATGAATGTTTGATGGATTTTGTAGTTAAACTTTACAAATTTTGTAAGGAAACTTTATGTTATATCAATGGATGTTTATTCCTTCAATTTTCCAACTTTAATCTTTGTTGTTTAAGTTTATTTATGTTCTTTTTCATATTTAAATATGTTAGGCATTTGAATGTTTAACGGTTTATATTACGACTTTTTGCTTATTTGTGATGCTCTTGATTAACTTGTGCTTAATAGTTAGGATTTATGTATGTTCTTAGATTCATGATCAATTAGTTTAGAGTTTGTAATTGGGATATGATTAGTCATTTGTTATCATAAAGAGTTTTGATTTCTATTAAGTTAATGTTGAATTTCAGTTTTTATCACTTCGTTTATAGTTTCCAGCCTTAGTTTTATTTAATTGAGTATGGGTTTTGTTTTTTTAATATCAATCGTGCTTAACATGAATATATGTGGCTAGACTACCTAGGGGTTTGGAGATATTATAAGGATGAAGGGATGGAAATTGTGAGAAAAGAGTTGAATTTATCTTAAATTGGTGTTTGTAGGTCTAGGTTGGTTTAGGATTTAGGATAAATGTCATGAATTAGGAATTGCCTATGGGTTGATCACCTTTTAGGCAACTTTCTAATCTAAAGGCTAGGTTTGAGGTTGTGATATGTAATATTCTATAGTACCAAAAATAGCAATAGGTGAGTTGAATTTATCAGGATACTTAATAAACTAATCTAAGATCCCATACCTTTAAGTTACACCTTTTGAGCTTATGAGTAGGTGGCATAAGTTAGTTATTTTGTAGTACCTAATGTATCTTTACTAGTGAAATTAGAGAGGCTATTTTGTTAAACTTGGAGAGCCTATTATAGGTTATAGTGGAGATCGGGGCATTTCTAGAGCTTATTAGTTTTGCTTATTTTAAAGAAATTAAGGGTTCTAACTTAATCAAGTCCATAGGCTAGCACCATGATGAGAGTACCCTTTTGTTTAGATTTAAGGATTAATGAACATCCTGAAATCCTAAAGATAGCTCTAGCCCACTTCTTTACCATTGTTATTAGATTTTTTTTAATTTGCTTGATGTTTGTCTTTTTAGTTACGTTCATTGCATATTAGTTATCTCGTCTTCATTATTTCAGGGTCTTTCGTTTTCTTTTATTACAACATTTGAAATAGCATTTGCATCCTAGCTCTCTATAGCTTGACCCTAACTTACCATTTAATGCATAGTTTAGTAGTTAGGAATTTATTATTTGGTAGTTAGCGACAGGCTATCACATAGCTTAAAGTTATACATTCAGAGAAGCTAAGATAGTTTTGTTACAGGTCTGGTTGAGGTTTTTAAGTAGGATGAGTTCTTTGAGTTCTTTAAGGATCTTAGATATAATAACCTCTTTGGGCAAGTTGGTTCCATCAAATCATCTAAGGTTCCTTTGCTTCCACATCCCATATATATAGAGCCCTAAGGATAGAACATGAATCTGTCTATTTGGGTTTCGGGGGTTGTATGATTGTCAATTTTTGAACAACCTCTGTGGTAGTGCACCCAGGATTTAGCCAACCATAGGCACCTATTAGCTATAGAATCCTGTACATTGTTACTGTAAGGACATATGAAGAAGAGATGATCTCTTGTTTCCAAATGGATCTTACACATTGGACATGTTCTGACCATTTACAGATAGGGAATTCTATCAACTATTTAAGTCTATTTAGGGTTGTTAACCATAATATGAAAGATACCCTTGGGTTCAAAACCTTGCTCCAAACAATTATGTGTCATTCCACCTTTTGTTTACTACATCTTAATAGATCTCTAATTGTTTTGTTAGTGACTTTAAGGATGGATTGAGTCTGTCAGCAGAATGCATCCAGAGAGCTAGGTTGAGGAAGATATGATGGTTCGAGATGCCTGAATTTTTTAGGAAAATTCTATGTGCCCCCTCTAATCACTGAGTTGAGTTTAAGTTTGAGGAAAGTAGTCTAGGGACTACGTAGACTACTATGATGATGTATGAGAGGTCCCCAAGTTAGACTAGTTACCAAACCAAACATATGTCAAGTTATCATTCCCAATTTTGCAAGAGATCCGTTCTCGAACTTTATCTTTCAACTTTGGGATCTAGTTGAGAAAATGAGAGTATGAGGCTAATTTTTTAATGCTCCATAGGCTTCTTTATTTGAGAAAATAAGAGTGGAGCCATTTTGTTGGGACCCTGCCCTTGTGAGTCACATGTTCGACATCCTAAGTGAAATCTGGAAGAGCATCTCACAAAAATGGCATGCCCACACCAGCCAATCCTCAAAAAGAATTCACTTAATCTATTTCTGAACGTATTTGTGGGAAAACTCAAAGTGGAATTTCAATTTGATCTCTTCAGAACATGTTGTTCCCCCTTTGTCTTAAGTCTCTAATGATACCAAAATCATTCAATTTGGTTCTGTCCTCAATCATATTAAATCTTTTTTTATTGGGGAAATTAGCATAACTTTTGTTATAGGTATCGAATCAAGATCCTTGTCAGCTGGGTTAAGAGAGGACTTATAGGTCTATAAGTTTCTTAACGACCTTAGGAACAAATTCTATCGTCTAAAGGGGTCAAATATAGCCTAGACCATATAAAATGAACAGTATACAGAAGAAGAAGCAAAAAGTAGAAGAAGCAATAAGTAGAAGAAAAAAAAATAGAAGAAGCAAAAAGTAGAAGCAAAAAGGTAGAAGAAGCAAAAAGTAGAAGAAGCAAAAAGTAGAAGAAGCAAAAAGTACAAGCAAAAAGTAGAAGAAGCAGAAAGTAGAAGAAGCAGAATGTAGAAGAAGCAAAAAGCAGAAGCAAAAAGTAGAAGAAGCAACGTCATCACAGACATAAACTCTCATTAGTCATCATAGCTGTCATGTACATACCTCCTACGAAACATCACCACTTATAATGCTCATATCTCTCAACTCCAATGTCCAAAGATTTCATACTATATATCATTGGAAAGCTAGAAAAGTAATTTCTAAGAAGGCAACTTCACCTAATTCAGCCTAGATCAATACAGTATTTTCCTTGAAGCTAGAACACATATTCTCACCCTTATGGAAAACTTGAAAAAAATGCAATGAACAAAATTGACATACCATCTGCAAAACACAAACATACTTCATTAACATCAAAATATAAAAGTTTTTACAAAGCCTTAGCCCACATTTTCAGCCATAATACATCAATATCTCAAAATGCCCAAAGTACAAGAAGATATATGAATAGTAATTTGCTCAAAATGTAACTAAAGCCTTGTGGTTACAAATCTAGCTTAAACACAAAAGATGCAAAAATTTGGAGTGATGCCTCGATTCTCTTTCACTCGATCTCATTTCCTTCACCTGAAGATGGGGTGAAAAGGGGGGTGAGCTTAAAAGCTCTTGGGTAACAAGTTCATAACCAGTAACAAGCAAAACTGTTGAAATAGCTTAAATTGAATCATAAACACATATTTCTCAATTCTCAAATCATCAACCACTTTATAAGCAATTCAAATCATGCATTCAATACACATAAGCACATCAAAACGGTTTGGGTGGATCCAAAACAAAACATACTATACATTTCCCTTAAGGGTCCTGTGTAGCCGTGAGCAGAACGTACTATCGCAATTCCACTTAATAGTTTTGCGTAGCTGTGAACCTATGGGAGTCTATGAAGGAGCTCCATACCACTAGCGGGCAGGCGGGAGAAGCTTTTTGTCAAAGTGCACTTGACTTAACTTAGGGGACCACAACAAACCCACATAATCATGCATTTCACAACTTGTCAACATATGGCCTCAACGACATTTTTCCAAAACTTGATTTCATAACCATAATATCGTTTCAAAAATCAATATCCTTTCAAAAGATCATTTTCATCATTCATTTCATAAACCAATGACACAATTCATATACAAACATGTGACACATTATCAAAGCATTTAAATAGCCTTAACGGCACATTTATAACACATTTGAAAACATTTTAAAACTTTCTTGGTTTTAAGGAAACATTAGGGGATTATTAATTAATTATAAAAGTGTAACCCACCTTGAAATCCTTACTTAATCTTTGCTCAAAGATGCCCCTCTTCTTGCTCTCTAGCCTCTCCTCTTGATTTCCTTCAATATTGGAAAAATTCCAATTGAATAGGAATCCAAATTGAGAAACTAAAAATCACATTCACTAAAATTGATTCTAGAATACTTAAACCTATACATTTCTTAAGCTCCATCAGCCAAAATCCTTCCAACAATCTAAAAGTTTTAAAAGGGCTTACCTTCATTCTTCACCAAATAATGAGATTTTTAGCTTTAAAAAAAGCTCTTCCCTTCCTCTTTCTTGAACAACCTCAAACTCTCTCATTAAGACTAAGAAAAGATGTAACCTAGCCCTAAACTCTATTTTTCCTAAACTTCACCAAAACCTCTCTTCTTTCTTTCTCTCTTTTATGATTTTTCTCTCCTTCTTTCATTCATTCACGTTTTTGGTCTTCTAATTTACAAGACAACATTTTCCTCTTCCCATTCTACCCTTAATGAGTTGGAAAAGTCCACCTTACCCTTCCTTATAAGCTTGTGCTATTTTATACTTAAGTGACATGCCAAAAATGCCCTTAATTCATTCTTAATGCATTAATTTCACTAATTAGTGAAATAAAATCATACTAACATTGTAATAAATAATTAAAATCCCAAAAATAATTCTATCATGACCCCAAAATTATTCTAAGGTAAAAATTCAAATTCCATGCTTATTCCATAAACTATTATGCTTAATTCTACGAAAAATTTTAGGGGCCAACACCTTTCTCCCCCTCTTAAAAGAATTTTGTCCTCGAAATTCTTACCTGAGTCATTGAAGAGATGTGGGTACTTCTCCTTCATGGCTTCCAAGGGCTCCCACATGGCCTCTTCTACCGAATGGTTTCTCCGCAGGACTTTTACTAGTTGAAATGTCTTTTTCCTGAGGACCTTTTCCTTAGTATCCAAGATCTCCATTAGAACCTCCTTATAATTCAAATCATCTCTTAACTGAACCTCAGAGGTCTGAATGATGTGAGAGGGATCTGATCTATATCTCCTCAACATGAAAACATGAAAGACATCATGAATCTGGGATAATTCTGGTGGCAATGCTAACTTATAGGCTAATGGTTCAATTCTCTCAAGAATTTCATAAGGACCCACATATCTTGGGCTTAATTTGCCCTTCTTGCCAAATCTCATGACTCTTTTTCAAGGATATGTCTTAAGGAAGACCTTCTCACTAACTTTATACTCCATTTCTTTTCGGTGTGCATCAATATAGCTTTAAATTCTATCCTGAGCCGCTTTAAGCCTTTACTTAACAAACTTAACCTTGTTAACTGTCATCTGAACCAGTTCTGGTCCTATTAGCTTCCTTTCTCCTTCTTCATCCCAGTATATAGGATTTCTACATGTCCTCCCATATAGCGCTTCATTGGAGCCATCTGAATGGTTGAATGGTACGAATTATTGTAAGCAAATTCGACCAATGGCAAATGCTCATCCCAAGCTCCTTTGAAATCCATCACATATGCCCTAAGCATTCCCTCAACGGTCTGAATGGTCCTCTTAGATTAACCATCTGTCCGAGGGTGAAAAGTAGTATTAAAACTCAACTTAGTTCCCAGAGCCTCTTGTAAACTTCCCCAGAATCTGGAAGTAAACTGAGTATCTCTATCAGAAAGTATAGAGTCAAGCATTCCACGTAATCTCACTATCTCATCAATATACTTCTTTGCTAGCACGTACAAAGAATCAGTCTGTTTAATTGCCAGAAAATGGGCTGACTTTGTTAAACAATCCAAAAGAACCCATATGACATCATGCTTCCTATTGGTCTTGGGCAAACCCATCATAAAATCCATAGTCACCTTTTTCCACTTCCACTCAGGAATAGGCAATGGCCTTAACTTGCCTGAAGGTGCCTGGTGTTCAGCCTTAACTTGTTGACATACTAGGCACTTACTTGCATATTTTACTACATCCCTCTTCATGCCTTTCCACCAGAAATGCTCTTTCAAATCTCTGTACATCCTGGTGCTAGCTGGGTGCATGGCATAAAGCACATTGTGTGCCTCATCCAGTATCTCATCCTTCACCTCCTTGACATTTGGTATACAAAGCCTATTCCCTACAGTCATGAGTCCATCATCCCTCACTACCACTTTAGACTTCTTGCCATTCTGAATTTCTTCTCAGAGCTTCTTCAATTTCGCATCTTGTGTTTATAACTCCCTAACCTTCTCTATGAGTATCGGTCTCACTCTGAAGGTAGCAACTAGATAATTAGGTTCCTCTTACTTCAAACTTATCCTAAGCTTAGCCATCTCTTCCAATAACGGCAAATAAACTGTCTAAACATGGGCTATTGATGATTTCCTACTTAAGGCATCCGCCACGACATTTGCCTTGCCTAGATGGTACTCAATCAACAAATCATAATCCTTAAGCAACTCAATCCACCTTCTCTGTCTCAAATTCAGCTTTTTCTGACTCAGTAAGTACTTAAGACTTTTATGGTCAGTTAAGATCCTCATTTGAACCCTATACAGATAATGTCTCCAAATCTTTAAGGCAAAAATCACTACTGCCAATTCCAAATCATGGGTCAGATAATTTAACTTATAGGCTTTAGTTGTCGCGAGACATATGCTATTACCTTGTATCCTTGCATCAATATACAACCCAAACCCTTTCTTGAAGCATCACTATACACTGTATAACCCTCATCTCCTACTAGCAAAGTCATAATTGGAGCACTTATCAATCTGTGCTTAAGCTCCTCGAAGCTCTTCTGGCACTCATCACTCTAGATAAGCTTCTGATTCTTCCTCAATAACCTAGTTAGTGGATCAGTAATCATAGAGAATACTTCCATAAACCTCCTATAGTAACCTTCCAGACCCAGAAAACTCCTCACTTCCGTCACTATCTTGGGTGCATGCCAATTCATCACTGCTTCAATCTTCTTCGGATCAACATATACCCCATTCTCAGAAATTACATGTCTAAGGAATACCACCTCATAGAGCCAAAATTCACATTTGCTGAATTTGGCATAAAGTTCCCTCTCCCTCAGATTCTGCAGTACTATCCTGAGATGTTCCTTATGTTCCCCTTCACTCTTAGAGTACACCAAAATGTCATCTATAAACACTATGACAAACTGATCCAGATACTCCTTGAAGACCCTATTCATAAATACAGCTGGAGCATTGGTTAAAACAAAAGGCATAACTAGGAACTCGTAATGCCCATAACGTGTCCTGCAGGTTGTCTTATCTACATAAGATTCTCTAATTCTGAGCTGATGATAGCCTAATCTGAGATCAATCTTGGAAAAGAACCTTGCACCCTACAACTGGTCAAACAGATCATCTATTCGTGGCAGAGGATACTTGTTTTTAATGGTTACCTTGTTGAGTCTCCGGTAATTAATACACATCTGCCATGTTCCATCCTTCTTCTTGACAAATAGAACAGGCACTCCCTAAGGTGATGAACTTGGCCTTACATACCCCTTCTCTAACAATTCCTCCAGCTGTTCTTTAAGCTCCTTCAGCTTAACTTGAGCCATCTTATATGGTGGTATGGAGATGGGTGCGGTTCCGGGAATCAAGTCAATGGCAAACTCAATTTCCCTTACTGATGGCAAACTAGGTAAGTCCTTTGGGAACACATCAGGAAATTCCCTTATAACCAAAAAATCCTCTAACCTCCCTTCCCCCACATCGGAGTCTAGAATGTGTGCCAAGAAGGCTTCATACCCTTTCTTCATCATCCTATCAGCTAGTAAAGCCGAAATAATTCTTGGTGATGGCGCTTTCTTGTCCCCTCTAAAAATCACCCTTTCACCGTTTCTCAGGTCAAATTCCACCTCCTTAAGGCCACAATTTAACTTCGCATGATATTTTTCCATAACATCCATTTCAAGTATAACATCTAAGGCCTTTAGTTCTGGAGGTAGTAAATCCATTACTAGTCTAGCACCATCAATGAACATCTCACAACTTTTATATACTTGACTGATTACTACGTTCCTTCCCAGAGGTGTACCAACAAGCAAAGGATGCTTCAAAGGCACTGAATTCACACCATGTAGAATCATACTTATAGAAACAAAAGAATGCATGGAACCAGATTCAATTACTAAATAAACTGCTGAATCAAATAACTGGGCCATACCCATGACAACTTCTGGTATGGCTGCTACTTCCTCCCTTGCCATGGCAAACACTCTTGCCTGTGCCTGACCCCTTAGCCTTCTTGGAGGAATTGCCTTCTTTGCAACTCCAGAACTGACCACTTCAGTGGCTGGTTGGGTTCTCACTGTTTCAGCTCTCCTTAGGGCTTACAACTGTGACCCCTCTTGCCTTATTACTTGGGGACAGTCCCTAATAATATGTCCCTTCTCTCCACATCGAAAGCATGCTCCCAATAACTTGAAGCACTCTCCCCTGTGCAACTTCCCACAATGCTCACATTGGGGTTCATGTTCTTATTCCTCTCAACCCTGCTATTACCTCCTGCTGTTGAGGCTTGCACTGACTCTGCCCTTGCTTGCTTTCTCTTAGAAGAGGCACTACTCCCTGTCTTAGTTTGTGTTCTGAAGCTCTTCACACCCCTTTCAATTATTGGAGCACTTACCCCCTTCCTGGAAGACTGCTTTCGGTTCTTCCTCTTCCTACTCACCTTATACTTGATATTCCCCAACTTCTCAGCCTAAAGTGCAATATCTACTAACTGCTGGTAGTCACAAAAATTATAGATCAACACTTTCTCCTTGATCCCCAAATGAAGACCTCCCTCAAACTTATGGCACTTGTCTTCCTTATTCGCCACATTTTTGGCCGCATATCGGGAAAGCTGAGTAAACTTCAGTTCATACTCACTTACACTTATCTCCCTCTGTGTGGGATTCAGAAACTCTCTGACCTTCTCTTATACATAAACCCTGGAAAGGTACTTCTACCTGAAAACTTCCACAAAATCTCTCCATGACAACACCAGAGGCATAACCTGACTGTGGGGCACTGATTCTCACCAATAAAGTGTGTCCCCTTGCAGCAAGCTAATTGCATAATCTAGCTTTTATTCATCAGAGCACTTCATCTGAAGCAGGACTCTCTCAGTTCTCTTCAACCATGCTTCAGCCTCCTTCAGATTTGTAGTACCATTAAAGTATACAGCCCCATACTTGCGGAGCTTATCATACTGCCTGCTCCTCTCCACTGGAACTGGAACCAGCACTTGTGACCCATGGCCTATGGCATAAGTGAAAGCCTGGGCAAAGGCTTAAAAGAATCGTGGATCAAGAGGGTTTGCTTGAGGCATAGGAGGTGGAGGTAGTGGTACTTCATGCTGCACAATAGGTTCCTCCGAATGAGAAGTAAAATGTGTCCCAGCATCTTGCGGGATATAGGATTCATCAATGCTCCCTTGGCGAGAGTGAGATCAAGTTATAGCTCATCTAGTTCTCTTTCGAGGTGGCATTATCACTCCTTCAATATAAAACAATTGAAAACCTTTTGTTCATGTAAAAAATTTTTCAAAGTATGCAAAACAATTCAAATCGTTTAAAACAATATCAAAACATGTGCATAATTCAAAACAATGCAAGTAGTTCATTTAAAATACGACATGGACACTTCATGTCTCAACCTACCCATTTCGTGCTTCAGATACTCTTAAACTTGGTCCTACACCGGGACCTTAAGCTAAAGACTCTGATACCATAAGTGTTGGGACCCCGCCCTTGCGAGTCACGTGTCTGACGTCCTAAGTGACATCTAGTTGCGCATCCCATAAAGGTGGCGTGCCCATACTAGCCAATCCTCAAAAAGAACTCACTTAACCTATTTCTGGACATATTTGTGGGAAAACTCAAAGTGGAATTTCAATTTGACCTCTTCAGAAAATTTTGTTCCCCCTTTGTCTTAAGTTTCTAGTGACACCAAAATCATTCAATAACTTTCGTTATAGGTATCAGATCAAGATCCTTATCAGCTGGTTTGAGAGAGGACTTATAGGTCTATAAGTTTCTTGACGACCTTAGGAACAAATTCTATCGTCTAAAGGGGTCAAAGATGGCCTAGACGATACATAATGAACAGTATACAGAAGAAGAAGCAAAAAGTAGAAGAAGCAACAAGTAGAAGAAGCAAAAAGTAGAAGAAGCAAAAAGTAGTAGCAGCAAAAAGTAGAAGCAAAAAGTAGAAGAAGCAACGTCATCACAAACACAAACTCTCATTATTCATCATAGCTGTCATGTACATAACTCATTTGCAACATCACCATTTATAATGCTCATATCTGTAAACTTCAATGTCCAAAGATTTCATACTATATATCATAGGAAAGCTAGAAACGTAATCTACAATTTCCAAGAAGGTAGCTTCATCCAATTCAACCTAGATCAATACAGTATTTCCCTTGAATCCAAAACATATATTCTCACACTTATGGAAAACTTGAAAAAATGAAGTGAACAAAATTGACATACAATCCGTAAAACACAAACATACTTCATTAACATCAAAATTAAAAAGTTTTTACAAAGCTTTAGTGGGAATTTTCAGCCCTAATACATCAATTTCTCAAAATGTCCAAAATATAAGAAGATATATGAACAGTAATTTGATCAAAATGCAATTAAAGCCTTGTGGTTACAAATCTAGCTTAAACACAAAAGATGCAAAAATTTGGAGTGATGCCTCGATTCTCTTTCACTCAATCTCAGTTTCTTCACTTGAAGATGGGCTGAAAAGGGGGGTGAGCTTAAAAACTTGTGGGTAACAAGTTCATAACCAGTAACAAGCAAAACTGTTGTAATAGTTTACATTGAATCATAAACACATATTTCTCAATTTTCAGATCATCGAACACTTTATAAACAATTCAAATCATGCATTCAATAAACTTGTCAATACATAAGCACATCAAAATGGTTTGGGTTGATCCAAAACAGAACGTGCTACACATTTCCCCTAAGGGTCCTATGTAGCCGTGAGCAGAATGTACTATCACAATTCCACTTAATTTTCTTGCGTAGCTGTGAACTTATGGCAGTCCATGAAGGAGCTCCATTCAACTAGCGGGAAGGCGGGAGAAGCCTTTTGTCAAAGTGCACTTGACTTAACTTAGGAAACCACCACAAACCACATAATCATGCATTCACAACTTGTAAACATATGGCCTCAATGGCATTTTTTTTGAAACTTGATTTCATAACCATAATATCGTTTCAAAAATCTATATCCTTTCAAAAGATCATTTTCATCATTCATTTCATAAACCAATGACACAATTCATATACAAACATATGGCACATTATCAAAGCATTTAAATAGCCTTAACGGCACATTTATAACACATTTGAAAACATTTTAAAACTTTCTTGGTTTTAAGGAAACATTAGGGGCTTATTACATAATTATAAAAGTGTAACCCACCTTGAAATCCTTACTTAATCCTTGCTCAAATATGCCTCTCTTCTTGCTCCTCTGGCCTCTCCTCTTGATTTCCTTCAATATTGGAAAATTTCCAATTGAATAGGAATCCAAATTAAGAACCCAAAAATCACATTCACTAAAATTGATTCTAGAATAAGTAAACCCATGCATTTCTTAAGCTCCATGAGCCAAAACCCTTCTAACAATCCAAAAATTTAAAATGGGCTTCCCTTGAATCTTCACCAAATAATGAGATTTTTGGCTCTAAAGAAAGCTCTTTCCTTCCTCTTTCTTTTTCCCTTCTTGAACAACCTCAAACTCTCTCTTTAAGACTAAGAAAAGATGTAGCCTAGCCTAAAACTCTAATCTTCCTCAACTTCACCGAAACCTCTCTTCTTTCTTTCTCTCTTTTATTATTTTTCTCTCCTTTTTTCTTTCATTCATGTTTTTGGTCTTCTAATTTGCAAGAAAACATTTTCCTCTTCCCACTCTACCCTTAGTGAGTGGGAAAAGTCCACCTTACCCTTCCTTATAAGCTTATGCTCTTTTATACTTAGGTGACATGCCAAAAATGCACTCAATTCATTCTTAATGCATTAATTTCACTAACTAGTGAAATAAAATCATTAACATTGTAATAAATAATTAAACTCCCAAAAATAATTCTATCATGACCCTAAAATTATTCTAAGGCCAAAATTCAAATTCCAGGCTTATTTGATAAACTATTATGCTTAATTCAACAAAAATTTTCGAGGGCCAACACATTTCACCCAAAGTGAGTTTTTATCCATGAGAATCCGCCATAGTCATTTCAATATTAAGGTTTGACTTGTGATTTTGATAAGGATTATGTTTAAACCTTTTTCATCTTTAGGAAAACATAAATTAGTCTATTTCACTTTAGCTGAACCTTTTGCACTATTTGGGTGATTTAAATAGAAAGTTCTTGAGGATTCTTTCAATGGTTTTCTTGATACCTTGAGAAAGAAAGATGAGAGAGATCTAACAAATATGGAGAGAGTTTAACACCTATTTAATTAGTTGCATGTTCCCTGCATAGGACGGAGAATTATTAATGTATGAACTGATCCTTCTCTATACTTTCTTTAGGAGTGGAATGCATTATGCATATGAGAGTCTTTTAGTAGAGACTGGTAATCTAAGATACAATAGAGGTGTCTATTTAAATTGCATTCTAGTTGATTTAAAGATTAGAGATCCCAAGGCATTATCTTTTTTGGATAGGAGAAAATGGCTCTTTATTGCGTTGAAATGTATCCCAGAGAAGTTTTTGGATTTGCTAGGAGCTGCCATAAAAATATGTACATAGTTCATCAAGGCCTTGCAAAGTAAAAGTATATCATTTACAAAACATAAGTTATGAAATCAATATTTTTACATTTGGCTTGGTAATTGAACTTTGGATTTTTGACCACTTCACGCTTGAAGAGAGAGCTAAGAGTCTCTATACAAAGGATGAAAAGGTAGGGGGACAAGGGGTCCCCTTTCCTAAAACAGTCTTGCTGCATTGAAGAGTGTGGTAGGAATGTCATTGATCAAAACATATAAAAACGAGGATGAGATACACTATCTGATCAACTTTATAAAGATAATTTGCAAATCTATGAGCCAAAGTAATGCCCATAGGAAATCCCAGCTGACATTATCAAAAGCTTTGTGGAAATCAAATTTGATTGTTTAGTTTGGAGAGTAATTTGACCTAAAGTAGCCTTTTAAGAGCTCTTAGACAATAAGAATGTTATCTCCTAAATGTCTGCCTTGTGTGAAGGTGCGTTAGTTATCACTGATCAGTTAGGTTAAGGTTTTCTTCAGTCTTGAAGCAAGTATTTTGGATATGATCTTATAGAGGAAATTAGTACATGCAATAAGAGTGCGTTTGGTTCAGCTTTTGATACCACAAAAGCTATTTTAAGGAAAAAATGAGTGTTTGGCTGGAAAATTCAAAAGTACTTTTGGAGTAGAAATAACTTTTTTAAAAGCTAAAATACAGCTTTTTCAAAAGCTCAAATTTAGAGCATTTCAAAAAGCACTTTTTTAGGTAGATTTTTTGTATCAATTAATGAGCCTATTTTTAGTCCCTTTTACCCTTATGCTTTACACATAATTCTCACAATATCCACAAACACA
>JANZXR010000172.1:25789086-25804025 GCA_027575705.1 Erythroxylum echinodendron | reverse complement strand
TGAATCCAAATCTTCTCAAGTTGCCATCATACTCTTTTTATTTCCTTTATTCTTCTTCGGTTCTCTTCTAAGCAACGTACATTCAGACTTATAGTGTCTTAGCTTTTTAACTTATAGCAAATGATGGAGGTTTCTCGTTATTGACTTCTTCTTTGCTATTTTTCTTAAAAGAAATTTTTTTACTTCCTTTTGCTTTCTTTTTCCACATCCTTTCGATCTTTCTTGAAATGAAAGATAATTTGTCATCATCTTCACTTGAACCATGATCAGATTCACTGGTATCATCATTCTTGGCTTCTTCGATCTTTAATGCTTTTGACGATGAACTTCTATTTCTATGAGTCTTGTGATTTTTCTGACCAACCTTTAATGTTATAGATTTGTCTCTTTTAGGTTTATCTTCAGCATCAAGCTCTACTTCATGTATCTTTAAAGAACCAAGCAATTCATCTAGCTTTAATTTACTCAAGTCTTTGGCTTCTTGTATTGTAATGACTTTGGGTCTCTATCTTTTCGGTAGACTTCTAAGAATTTACTGACATGGTTTTGATTATCGTAGATTCTCCCAAGAGCTTTAAGTCCATTAACGATAGTTTGAAATCTTCCAAACATCAAATCAATAGACTCATCTTCTTTTATTTTAAACAGCTCATATTGATGTACAAGAATACTGATCTTGGACTCTTTCACCTAGTTTGTGCCTTTATGTGTGATGGATAGAGTGTACCACATCTCCTTCGTAGTTTTGCATCCATGAACTTTATCATATTCACTTCTGCTTAAAACACAACTCAAAATGAACTTGGCCTTTGAATTTAGTTAAAATCTAGCTTTGTGATCAGGTGACCATCTATACAATGAATGGTATTTCCTTCATCATCTACTGGTATGTATGGTCCATTCTCGATGATATCCCAAAGATAAATGTGTGTGGATTCTATGAAGAGCCGCATCCTATCCTTACAATAATGATAATCTTCACTATTGAATGCAGGAGGTCTTGTGATGGAGGCACCTTCCGCTATAAAAACATGTGATTCAGCCATGGATCTTTGTCCTCACTTTGTAAAGGTGGTTCTTAGAAATCGAGCTCTGATACCAATTGAAGTAATTCACACATTAATATAAAATTTATGTACAATATACAAGATACACAAGAAGGGAGGTTGAATTGTGTATTCTTTTTATGAATACAAAAACTTTAATATGTCTTGTTAAGAACTTTTCCAACTGTTAAAAGAATACCACAAAAGTTATACAAAAATAGTTACGTAGTTAAATTACAAATAACTTCTATATATTTGTCTAAAAACAAAATAGAATAAAGTGAAAGGTTAGAAGATAGACGCTGCGATTTTTATACTGGTTCACCCCAAACCACGGGCTACATCCAGCCCTCAAAGTTCGTTTGAGATTTATCTATACTTCGATAATTTTACAAGTATTTTTTCTTCCCTTCCAAAGCCTCTTTAGGTCTCTTACACAAAACATTCTTTCTGTTATCTTAGCCTCTCTAGGCTCTTAGTCTTTTCTTTCTCTCACTAGAAAGATATTGTAAGTTTTTTGCTATAGTAAGGTTTGCTCTCTAAGTATCACACTTTTGAATACAGAATTCTTCTTTGTAAGTAAACACTTGAAAGCTCAAAAGATTAAAGGATTGTTCGATCTTCGACTACGACCAGTATATATAGCCTAAGTCTCCAACTGCTTCTTGACTCTTGTAGAACCTGTTATTTAGTTGAGTTCTATAATTAACTCCAACTAACTAACTGTCCGACGTGTTGGCGTATCTTTATCTTTGCATCATTTGTGTTTTCCTCCTCTTCTGTGTTTTCCACCTCTTCTGTGTTTTCCACTTCTTTTGTGATTTCTTCTTCTTCTGTGTTTTCCGCTTCTTCTGTGTTTTTCACTTTTTTTGTGTTTTGTGCTTCTTCTGTATTTTGCGCTTGTTCTGTTTTTTTCACTTCTTTTGTGTTTTGGACTTCTTCTGTGTTTTCCGCTTCTTCTGTGTTTTGCACTTCTTCTGCGTTTTGCATTTCTTTTATGTTTTTCACTTCTTCTATATTTTCCACTTCTTTTGTGTTTTGTGCTTCTTCTATGTTTTTCTGCACACTTAACATACTTATCAAAATAGTTCATTTATTTCTAATATTATTATTATTTGACTGTCACCAAAATTAATAATCGTGAAGTCCTCTTGACTTAACATAACCCAAAACCTAAATTAGTTCTAAGTTGTCCAAAAACCTATCTCTCATTACATGACTCTGTTAGTTTGATTCAACTTTCTACCTATCGATTCTTCTAACTCTTGTTAGCCTAAATCGATGATTTTTTCCTAGCTCACCCTCTTAGTTTATTCCAAGTTATTAAGAACAAAATTTGAATCACAATTAAATTAAAAGAAAACAGAATCAAATAAATTTTATTAATTTCAAGAACTAAAAAACCCCGAAGGTGAGTATAAATGTAACTCAACATCAATGTAACTATCCTCAACACCTATTTCAATTTTATACAGAAATAAAACTAAAATAAATGGAAAATATTGTCAGGAATGGAATTATGGGAACGGCGACCTGTTCTGAGAAGTACGTCACGTCTAGCTCGTCTTCGTGTCTCTCTTCCCTTGTCTCCTTCCTCAATCTCTTGATCTCTCTCTAGGTTTTTCTCAGAATTGACAGAATGATGCTCTCTTGCATGACTCTCTAAGCTCTCCAAATACTTGTGGTGGTTATCACATTTTGTTCTATTTATTCTATAGAAGCCCTAGGTCAAAGTCGAAGTAGAAATGGTCCACAAAATCTCACGAAAATTGATTTTTTTTATTAGCCCGATATAGGGCACGATCGTGGCCCTGCCTCCCACAATCGTGGCCTTTTGTTTAACCTTTTTGTCATGATCGTGACCCAATGTGCAAGATCGTGGCCTGACTTGATGTTCTCTGTCACGATCTTGGCTTGCCACGTATGATCGTGGCATATGGCTTTGGGCTGAAACTCCTCGCATCATCACTGTTCTTCCCCGTTTGCCTTTAAATGCTAACAAACGTATCACGACACCTCAAAAATATAACATTTAAGCTCAAAGACTTAATCTAACCCATAAAAACACTAAAGCACATAAACTAACATAATTACACCCTAAATGCACACACACCACTCAAATTCACACTAAATAAATAACAAATTCAAACCTAAAACATATGTAATTATACGACTATCAACATCCCCACACTTAAACATTTGCTTTTCCTCAAGCAAACAAAACAAGAAAACATATAAAAAAGCATAACACACATAATGCAATAATGAGGCAATGACTCTTAACTTTATAAAATAAATTTAATCTAGAACACAATCCTTCAATTATGTCAAACCATTAACGAACAAAATATATGTCTAGGGACTTGAATTAAATATACAACTTAATCGAGACTTAAGTGTTAATTTATTTACCCTTTTTAATTGTATACACACATTAATAAGTTTTCGGTCCCTCAGACTTTATAACTATTCCTAAGTACATTTTTTATGAAAATTCAAGTGTATTACAAGTTCAGTAGGTTTTTATTAGAAAACACATATTTTTTATTTTTTCCAGACTTAGTCTTTTACTCAGAGGCAAACATTTGTGATGAATGTTGATTCAGTTACTTAACCAAGTCATTTTATTAAATAGCTTGTTGAAACGTCATTATAGCCTTTTTACTAAGTCATTTTATTAAATAGCTTGTTGAAACGTCATTATAGCTTTTTTACGTGAAGGAACACATTTGTGATGCGTGTCGATCTAGTTACTCAGCTACATCATGTTTTTAACTGACTATTAGCTCTATTCATAACCTGAAGGTCAGCGGAAGAGTAATCTATTAAACAAAACATTTTTTTAATTATTACCTACCTTATTGCTTTTGGCTATTAATTTTCATGAAAAATGCTAGTTAAGCTACCTAACCTAAAAGACCTCAAATTATGAATGAATGTGACTATTTAGAGGGTGCTAAATTTACACTAAGTCCTAATTAGGTTGTATAGTCATCCAATGGCCCCCTAATTCTTTAATTTCGCAGGTTAATGATCATTCAAAGCTTAATAGACTATGTCTAAAATTAAATGAATTTCATTCAATTTAAGCCATTGACACATTCACACACTTCACACAATGTAACCTAATACTATCATTAGTATGCAAAATCACATTGCGAAAATAAAACACCCGATCTCTCCCCACACTTGAATAACACATTGTCCTCAATGTGAGAAGGAGGTACACAAAAGCACATAAACAAAGGGGAAAGACAAAAATTAAAGTAACAAAGAACAGATAAAATGAACAATAAAAATAAAATAATTAAAAATAAAAATAAACATAAAGACAAAATAGAGCTGAAGGCTAATATGGGAAAGAAAAATTAATTTGGGTTAGAAAAAAATTTCAAGGGGATGGAGGTGGCGACGGTGTCGAAGGTGGCAATTGAACACCCTGAGACTCGAAATACTGATGGATCAGTCGGCTATCTTGACTCTGGTGTCGTTGTGTGTGCGCCATCTCTATAAGTGTCTTGGCATTCTCCGCAAGCTTCCTGTTGGACTCAAATAATGCATCCAATACCTTCTTCCAGCCTGCTCTTTCTCTTCTTCTTCTTTCGATTCCTTACTCGTTGATTCCTCCTGTCGAGGTGGCATTGAACTCGAGCTCCCTTGACTTGCCCTAGTTTGCACATGTGTCTTCTCGTGGATCCCCCGTAGGCTCATATTTGTGAAATGGATGATCTCTGCCCAAAATAAATGATAATGGTTGAGGAAGTTAGGGAGGTGAACTGTTAACCCCCTTTGCTCCACACTAAAATATTCTACAATGGCAGAAACTATGTATCCCATTCCAAGATGGTTACTCCACTTGGGTGGAACTGAAGAAGGGCATTTAGGATATCGGTTGAAGTGCAGACTGGAATACTGTGATCTATGCACCACAGTATGAAAAGTTCCTTGGTGGAACACTTGTTAGTTTCTGACTTGTCAGAAACCAGCTGACACATAAATTTGTGTAGCAACAAGTGTTCATAGGACCGGATATTGTACACATAAATCTTCGTGTTGATCAATGATGGTAGATTCAGGGGATCCACACATCTCACACATGAGTTCAACATTCAGTTCATAAGCTCGACCTCCCAATCTAAACCACAATTCTCTTGTGATCTTTTAGTCAAAGGTTAAGGACGTAAAGAATTCTAGTGTAAGCTCTCCATAAATTGGGAACTGGAATCATATGAACTGGCCCCACTGGATTCTCTCGACAAGGTTCTCTACCCTTTGACGCAGTTTTATCCTATCTAATATGTCAACGAAAAAGTACCTAGGAGCTACATTTTCCTAGAGTGAAGGGATTAGAAATGAATACCTTCCTCCCCAGTATAAATGGGGAATGGTGATCCAAAGTCTACCGCTTGGTTCCCTCTACCTTGGCCTATAACTTGTTGTCTTCTATATGGCTCTCGTCGGGCTGATTGCTTAATATGTGACATGTTTGAGGTAGGATGTGGAAGAATTTAGAAGATCAAGATTTTTAGTGAGAGTGAGAGTGTTTGGAGATTGGAATTTTAAAGAGATAAGATGAAAATGAAAGTGCAAGTGGAAGTAAAGTAAGAATTGAATATATAGGTGGTGTAAAGGGTGAAAAGGTAAAATTTTCATTTAAAAAACACGTCCTACCCTATTTCTTCATAATCGCGGGCCACGATCGTGGCTTACTATGCAACGATCATTGCATACAGCGTACCATTAAGAGCATTTGCAATTGCAGGCCACGATCGTGGCCAACGACTATCCTTTAACACTAAAGTCCTTTGTTTGTCTTTGCCAGTCTTTTCGTGTCCACTTTTTAATTCTTCTATAGCCTTTCTTCACTTTTCTCTTTATGTTGCACAATCTTCCCATGAGTTTCAAATCCTATTTCTTTTTTTCTTTTATTAATCCAAAACAAAAATAAACCTAACTATGAAATTCAACTAATCTAGCAAAATTTGATAAGAAACTAATTTTTCAATGGGTTGCCTCCTATGTAGCGTTTCTTTTTAATGTCAATAGCTCGACACTCATTTTACGCTTAAGGTGGCTCGAATGAATGGTTCGATGGTAGTGTCTCCATTAATCTTAGAATTTGAACCTTCGCTACCAAATTGCAACTACCACCTTCCTTGCAATTTCCTTTGCTTCGCCATCTCCTTCACAAGCGCTTCTTTTGGAAAGCATTTGTAGGATCCTCGATGTCCTCCCGTCCTTCTTGAGGTTCGGTTTCTTTAACATCCACTGGAGGTGAAGAAGCTTCGTACTTTCTAATGGTTACCTTGAAGGTTATATGCTCCTTCCTTAGTTGCATAGTTAGTTCTCCCCCATCCATATTAATAATTGAGCACGTAGTGACGAAGAACGGTCGCCCAAAAATTATCAGGGTGTCCTCATCCTCACTAATGTCTAATAAATAGAAATCTGAGGGAAAAATAAATTTACCGACCTTTAACGGCACATCTTGTATGATTCCTATCAATCTATGTGAAGTCTTATCGA
Source organism: Erythroxylum echinodendron (assembly GCA_027575705.1). NCBI lineage: Eukaryota > Viridiplantae > Streptophyta > Magnoliopsida > Malpighiales > Erythroxylaceae > Erythroxylum > Erythroxylum echinodendron. The sequence continues at coordinate 25,797,453 of JANZXR010000172.1, read as the reverse complement.
CCATCTTAACCAAAAACTTTGTGGGCACTAACACCCTTAACCCTAATTTAAGACTGAAAGTGTAGGGCATCATATTTGTACTCACACCTAAGTTTGTAAATGCCCTATCTATAATAATGTTGATGATACGACAGGGGATGAAAAGTCCCTTGGGTTATCTTTCTTCGTCATTATATTGGGGTTTACTTCCTATGGTTGCTCCTCAACCTTCTTCTTGATAGACTCCTGTAGTTTGAGCTTTGGTTGTATTCGATATGTCACTTCCTCAATCTTATTATGCTCAATTCCCTGTAATTGTTCCTCATCCCTTTTTGTATATAACTCTCACTGTTGCGCGATAGGGAACGGAAATACTCGTCGAGTTACTTGAATTGACTCCATCACGGGATCAATCAAAAGGTCTTTTTCAACTACTTGACCTTTTTCTTTGTCTTTTACCTTATCCCGCACTTGTGTGGTTTCTCCATCCTAAGTCTGAGTTACGACTATGATATGCTCCTTAGGGTTAGACACAGTGTTGCTTGGAAGAGTTCCAACATTCTGAATCGACATTGCTTCCATGAGCTACCCCACTTAGACTTTTAAATTATGTATAGACGAGGCAAGATTTTTTGGTAACTTGCTCGAATTTACTTTCGAGTCTCCTATGTGCCTCCTCCATAACTCTTAACTTGTCCAAAATTTTGTCCAATTTTGAATCCATCAAGGTTGTCTTATCCTGCTGAAAGCTTGATTACCTTGAGGCCTGAACTGCCCTCCATTATTATTGTTCGACCAAGAAACGTTGGGGTGATTCTTCCACCCGAAGTTGTATGTGTTGGAGTAGGAGCTATTACCCCCTCCTTATCCAAATTGTGCCCCTATGTAATTCACTTGCTCCTGGTTATCAGCTTTCATCAAGTAGCAGTCCACAATGTCATGATCTACTTGACCACATAACTCACACTTCACTTACATGGCTTTAACCGGAGCAGAAGATGGTACCTTAATATTGCTGAGTTGTCTTATTAGATTGTTGATCTTAGCTTGTTTCTCCATCATCTGATCGACTGCAACAACTCCCTTCTACTCTCTAAAGGTAGTAGGTTGCCCACTTCTCTCACTGACCCATAAACAACTATTACTATCCATCTCTTCAATTAACTCCTCTGCTTCATTGATCGTCTTATGCATCAGAGATCCTCCTAACACTGCATCGATTGTGCATCTAGTAGGTGGGTTTACTCCATTGTAGAATGTCTACAGGAGGAATTCCTTCGGTAGGTTGTGTGGGCATCTTCTTTGCAGGTCTTTATACCTCTCCCACGCTTCCTAAATCGACTCCCCTTCACCTTATTAGAAATTGGTAATTTCTTTTATGACCTTTGTGGTTTTCATTAAAGGGAAATACTTATCTAGAAAAGCATGCCCAAGTTACTGCCACATCACGATGTTAACAGGACTCAGTGAGTGGTACCAAGCCTTCGCTCTGTCCCTAAGTGTAAAAGGAAACAACTTAATAGCATCCTCCAACATCTAATGATACTGAAAAGTATCATAGATCTTGAGGAAACTAATGATGTTTCGCTAGTCCATAAAATTGGACGTTTTGCTAAAGTATATTTAGGAGGGCTGGCTTGATTTTGAGTGAGACCATTTGAATAGATGGTCTAGCCACTCCTTGATTCGCTGAGTTAAACCCTGGTATCATAAAATCTATAAGGGTCCTCTGCTGTTGCCTCATAAGGTTAACTTCCTGATCCATATTTCTTTGAAATTCCTCAGCCATTTTTGTTTTCTCGATCTCTTATTCTTCCTCTTGTTGAGCTTTCCTTAAGGTTCATTTTAGTCGCGTTATATCTAAATCTATCGTTTTAGTTATATAACTTAAACCTCTTGTGACTATTATGTTCATGCAAGAGCACGATTTTGAAATAAAACGAACGAAATGAAAATAAAAAATAGAAACTCAAATCTAAGTTAATGCCTTAAACTATAGACTAAATGTTGCCTTACCTAGCACCGACACCAAAAACTTATCCGCAAGGTTATGCTCGCTAAGTTTTACTATTTATAACCTTGGTAAATTTCGCAAGCACACCGGCCGTTTGCGTAATACCTAAGGTATCAATCCTGTGAGGAAGGCTAACTAGTCTTAAATCTAAGGTCGGCCTAAACTACAACGATTCTAAGCAATTAACTAACGCATAAATTAAATCAATCAATAATCAAATATGATAATTTAAAGTGCAGAAAAGTCACAAAATAACAGCTCACACAAAAATCTGAAATCAACCTAGAAATAGCGAAGTGAGATAAAGGGGGATTTAATTCGAAACTAAATAAAATCTATCCAATTATATAATTTTCATTATAGGCCTAGACGATCCTAGGGTGAATTACTCTTTCTTGAGTTATAATTATTTACCCTAATTAATGATCCCTAATTTAGATTATGGAATCGCAATCTCTCGATTCGCAATTAACCCTAAACCTAAATTAATTCTAAATTGTCTAAAAATCTACTAGGAATCTATGCTTGATATCTCGTTGCAAGACTCTACTGGTTTGATTCAATTCTCTACTTATCAATTCACCTAACTCTTGTTAGCCAAATCGATTATTTTTACCTAGCTCACCCTCTCAGTTTATCGCTAAGTTATTAAGAACAGAATTTGAATCACAGTTAAATCAAAAGAAAACAAAATCAAATAAACTTCATTAATCTCAAGAACTAAAAAAACCTGGAGGTGAGTATAAACATAATTCAACGTTCAACGCAGCTATCCTCAACACCTATTTCAATTCTATACATAAATAAAACTGAAATAAATGGAAAATACTATCGGGAATGTAATTTCAAGAATGGCAACATCAAGAAACCACCTATTCGGGGAAGTTTGTCGTGTCTAGCTTATCTCTGTATCTCCCTTTCCTCGCTCTTTCTTTACTCTTGGTCTCTCTCTAGTTTTTCTCAGAATTGGCAGAATGATGATCTCTTGTGTGACTCTCTAAGCTCTCCAAAGACTCGTGGTGGCTATCACATCATTTTCTATTTATTATGTGGAAGCTCTAAGTAAAAGTCGGGGTCGCAACGGTCCATAAAATCTCACAAAAATTGAGTTTTTTTGTCAGTATAATGCAGGGCACGATCTCGTGGTAGGCTGTTTAACCTTTCTATCATGATAGTGGCCTAATGTGCATGATCATGGCCTAACTTGATGCTCTCTGTCACGGTTGTGGCCTACCATGCATGATTGTGGTGTATGGCTTTGAGCTGAAACTCCTCAAATCTTCGCCATTCTTTCCTATTTACCTTGAAACACTAACAGATGCATCACGACACCTAAAAAATATAACATTTAAGATCAAAGACTTAATCTAACCCATAAAAACACTAAAACACACAAACTAACATAATTACACCTTAAATGCACACACACCACTCAAATTCACATTAAATAAATAACAAATTCAACCCTATAACACATATAATTACATGACTATCAGTAGGACTTCTGGAGTAAATTGAAATTTTGTAACATCTTTTGCAGTTTGGAGTAAATATGTGCTTATTCCTTTTTCTTCCTTTTCTACAAGGATTTGGAATTTTATATTAAAGATATGGCCCATTCCCTTGGTGAAAATTGTCATTCCTATATAGATAAAATTTGTCACTTATCAATGGTTTCGATGCATCATCCTTTCACTGTAGACTACATTTTTTTTAAGATGATAGAAGAATTTATGGAGTCTTGCTATCAACTTCCTATTCTCCATCTCCTTAACATATTTTTTGATACTTGGTTAATATTTGTGCTTGTATGAAGGAAATCTTTTATCCAATTTATTATGTTATAAAAGCTTATCCAGTCTATGTTTTTTTAGTTGAAAATTCTTTCAGTTCTTTCATTCTGGATAGCATATACTTCAGAACCAATTACTATCTTTAATATTTTATGATCTTCTTTTTCTAAGTGATGTCTTTTAGTGGCTTAAAGAATAATTTGTTTTCAGTCATCATCTATGCATGAGTAATTGCAAAGCTCTTCGATTATAAACCATAATCCTCTAGTATAGTCATATTTGAAGAATAAATGATCTCTTTAATCAGGTTCATTATTACAAAGTTTTCAATTATGATTAAGACTAAGAGAGCCTTCCACTTTGCCAAGAGTAGATAATATATTCTTGATAGTGCCACATGATGAAAGATATTTTAAGAGGGATATAGTACTCCAAACTAGTTTCTTCCATTGGATTTTAGTAAATGAATTTATGAAAATTTGGTAGCAAGAATAACAGATCAAAAGTCTAGAAGCATGCCTTTGCCATTTTTAATTGTTGATTTAGGCTTTACCTTGGTATTATCTTGGACAATAGAGAATCCTTTATATTTAATTTTCCATTCTTTCACTTTTAAGCTCCTAAGCTTAGATTATTTAAGATTTAACATGTGCCTTAACTGATAGGTTTTAAGGATCAAATATAGAGGGGAAAATTTCATGCTAGTTATTCTACTAAATGTATGTGTTTTTCCATTCCCTATGATGCATTTTAATTCCCTACAAAGCTTCCTCCTCAACTTGAGTATTTGTGGCATGATTCAAGAAGAATCTGACCCTAGTTTGATTTACCAAAAACTTTAATTCTCCAAGTAATGAGATGAATCCATTGAGCTAATACTATTTCCTAATATGATAAGAGTCTCTATATCATTTTGGCGAGCAAGAGTTTATCGATGAGATGCATCTTATGTCAATGCATTTGACTTTGGCATAAGGTTTCTTATAAGCTTCCCCAGTCTACAAAAAATTTCTCATTAATTCTTCCAAATTTTGTGACGTTTTAAGGAAGATCCATATGTGAAATCTAAAATATATAGAGTTTTTTTAATAAGGATATTATAAGTGGCATCCTAATGATATAAGACAAACTCTTGTTAGTGTAATGGCCAATCTTCTATGAAACATAATGAATAGAGGTTGACATCCTTTATAACTTTGTCTCTAAATTGTTATAGGGACTCTTAGTATTTAAATGGAATTGTAACTAGCTCGAATTCAATAATAGTGGAAAGCCATTTCTTTTGAGAATTTACTTTGATAAAGTTTTCACTCTATTAATAGTGAAGCGTAAAAGCTTGCTGAAGGTTTGTAGAGACTTCATTAGCAATATGATAAAGATGGAATATACTTTGGAAAATAAGATTACATCATTAGCAGAAGAGAGATTAAAAGATCCTTCAGGTTGGTTATTGTGTCTAATTTCTGTTGACTTTGGTTGCCTTCATATCTTGATTTTGGTTACAAATTCTTGTGTTTTGATTCAAATGAGAGATGAATTGAGTGAAACTGGTGTGAATATTGCATCTATTTTAATTAGATTATTTTGTGAATTTTGAATGAAAAATGAAAGTTCATGTAAATTTAACATGAAAAAAATAAAAACATAAAGAAAAGTGGTGACTAAAGGTGTCACGATGTTGACAAAGCTTGTCACAGTGGTGACTAAACTTGTCACCACTGTGACACCTAAGTGATGGTGGTGGCTTAAAAGTCATACGATGACACTAAGCCATGGTGGTGACCAACCCTCACTCCTTCTCACTTATTTTAAGACTGATACGTGGTAGTTATAGGGATGATAGCTTGAAGCCCTAAACTTAGAGTCATACTACAAATAGAAGGTAATAGAGGGTGGTGGCACATTGGTTCTATCACCACACACCCCACAGACTCATTCAGGAACATTAGGGGGACACAAATCAAATAGAGAAAAAGAAGATGGAGAAGAGAGGAGATATAGCTGAGACCAATCGAGTGAGGTGAAGAAGAAGAATAGTAGAGAGGTAAGAGCTGTGTGAGCAATTGAGCATCTAGGCTAGAACCAAGCAGAAGTAGAAGGCGAAAGTCAATGCAGAGAGCTTGAGATGGCAAGAGATCACTATAACTCCCTCATCCAAACTCTTTTTTTCTCATTTTGTTTATTATTTCTCTGTTTTTTTCTGAACTTACTCCTCTGTTAGTTGATAGACTCATACTCTATTATCTTTTGATATTTCATTTGGCTATTTTCTTGGTTTAATGCTTAAATACTTCTCTTATACTGACAAAGTTGGGATTGAAGTATTTGAATATAATAAATCTTGTTACTTCCGTGATGGGCTGATCTCTTTTTTTTGAGTATTAATGTAGCTATTTTAGTCAAATATGCATGATTGAGGGACTGTGTTATTATCTTATGTTTGCTATAGTTTCTAAACTGAATGGATGTAATAGAATGATCAAACTTTGCATCATTTTGGTATTAAATGAAGGATCGAGAAAAGAAGTTTAATATGGAATGAGAAATTATAGACGCTTAGGTTAAGAACTAGAAATATATTAACTTAAGTGGCAATTAGTGGTTAGATTTCCACAATTAATTCAGATGATAACTCGTTGAATACGAAAGTTAGACTTAGTTTATTATTCAAGTTGATCTTATAACCCAATTGTTAATTTTAGTAAGATAATTATTCAATAACCCCTTAGTCATGTATAGGAGATTAAATTAATGAAATTAATTCTCAAGTGTTTTCTACTTCAATTAATCTTTTTGTTTTTCCTTTCAATTGAATCATTTTACTTTTCAGTTTAGTTTTGTGATTTTCTTTAAAGCCTTCACTCAACAAATTGGGATAAAATGTTTAGGATTGCATCTGTTTATATTTTTGTTTAAGATTAATTTACTCGAACCAATTTTACCTCCATGGGAGACGACCCTAAGTAATCAACTACAACCACCTTGTACACTTACGAGTAGGATAGCCTAGGTGTTTTTAAAACTTATTTTAGGCATAATGTTAGTACACTTATTATAAATTTATGATCATTTCTAATTTTATTATCAATGTTTTTGGTCAAGAATTCAACATATATAGAGAATAAATAGGGGATAAGAGGTCATTCTGCTTGAACCCCCTTCCACTTTTGAACTCTTAAGTTGATTCTCCATTCACCAACATTGTCACATCCTGTTACCTATACATACGGCTAGAACAATTAATTATGAGACATGCATATGACTTAAGATAAATGAACGTTAGACATAAGTTATGACATAATGTTTGGCACATTCATACAATTGTACATACTTTCATTTGGCATTTCTGGGTAAGTATGACAAATTATAATTATGAAAAATGGTGAGTCAGTGGAGATAAATAGCATACGTGAGGGACAAACAATAGACCCACATATGATGTTGTTTAAGTTAGGAAGACTCTACTACAGTTTGTCATTATGAAAAATGGTGAGTCATTGGAGATAAATGGTACACGTGAGGGACATGAAATGGACTTACGTATTATATTGTTTGAGTTAGGAAGAATCTACCATAGTTCTGACTCCTTACTGAAACAATATAATACGTAAAGATGCAGAGATGCGTCTGTTTTCTGTATGCTTTGTAAAGATGCAGAGATGCGTCATCTAGGAGTTATTCTCTTTTGTAAGAGATCTTCTTCAGCAAAGTTATCTTCTTCTGTGAGGATGCATCGTCTGTCAAGGTGCATTCTTATATGAACCAGACTTTGTCTATGTATTGATTTCTTTATAAACCAACTAAGTTCTTTCGTTTGAGTTTAATCGTCTACAGTTGACTTTCATCGTCTAGGTTTGACCCCTCTCTTATCATCTATCTTTCTACCATCTGCCTTTCTATCGTCTGTCTTATGATATGTCATCACAGACGATTCTTTGAATCTGTTTTATGACGTGTCATCTGTGTTCTTTGCGTCTGTATATGACGTCAGCACAGATGATACCCTCTCTCTATATCTTTCTTTGCGTCTGTGTTGTGACGTCAGCATAGACGATTCCTTTCGTCTGAGTTCTTCCTTTAGCGTCTACCTTGATGTCATCTTTCTCTACGTTTTGGTTTCCTCTGACTTTTGGTTCTTCTATCTTTTGCTTTGATCGTCTTTTGGCATCGTCTGTGCACTGCTTCTTTTGCTTCTTGCATTTGTTTGCTTTCAAACTAAGTGGCTGAACTTCGTCTATGTTACTGTTTCTAAACTTCTTCTATGTTACTATTTATTGCATACCTTCTATCTTATTTTTGACCCTTCAGAAGATAAAATTGGGCCTTTAAGTCTTCATGGAGTTTGTACATCTTGATGCCCTCTTTCGAATCATATAAAAAATAATTCAATCTGATATCTGTAGGAAACGTTATACTGATAGTACAACTTCTTCTATGATGACGCCAGCTTCCTCTAGGTGACATCATCTCCTTCTATAAATCATCTTCTTCTGTGACTCATTTTCTGTAACACCCCACTCCCGCCGAACCCGGACCCGATATCGATAGTGATACCCGAGTCCGTGCCCCGCGAGGGTGACG
>JANZXR010000172.1:25763919-25782798 GCA_027575705.1 Erythroxylum echinodendron | reverse complement strand
GGTTTAAAATAAAGAAAAATTTTATACCGATTTCCGAGTGATTGAGTGCTCTAGCACACCACCCTCGCGGGGCACGATCTCGGACATCACCCATCGATGTCGGGTTCGGGTCTTGCGGGAATGGGGTGCTACAATATGGGTCAATTAATAGGTACTCGGTCACAACAAAATAAAAATAAAAGTGGAGTCTCGTGTGTATTACATATATTTATCTTTACATGTATCATGTAAATAAATTGTGAAAAGTTAGTGAATTATGTTGATCCAATATTGTGCAACTTTGTATGCATGTTGATGAAATGAATGATTAGGTTGTTCTAAAATTACTATATGAAATGTTTATATTCATAATGTGTTTTTAAAAATGTGTATATATGTTGTGAGTAGGTATACACTATTGAATGATGTGGTCAATGAGATCTGATTATGAACAACATGATGTACATGTGGATTTGGTTATTGTTTTTAATATTTGTGTCTTGACATGGGTGAGCACATCGATGATGGTTCACTCACTGAGTTTGCAATCTCATCAAAATTGGAATGTTGATTTTTAGGTATTGAGGAGGCCTAAGGCAAACTAGTAACGGTCTATAGTTATCAATCTTAGGCATTAAGAATGGCTCAAATGTCTGGTTAATTGATTCTAAAGAGTCTAATTAAAATGCTTGATCCAACATCCAGTTTCATGTTTTACATATTGTATAGGGATGTGAACCTTCACATGTTGTGTGTTGAGTATGTATGAATTATGAGTGTAATAACACAATGAATTTTTATTTTTATGAACCAAATGCTTCCAATGAAATGACAATGAATGTTTATATTCTACATTTTGCCCCGATAAGTGATGTGATTGCTCTAATATACCATTCCCGTGGGGTGTGTGTGCTTGGATGTTCCTCAGAACACATACCCTAAAAGAGTTGTATGTTACATATTCTCATTGAATTGCATGACCGATATAAAATTATAAAGAAAAGAAAGTTTAGGTGCAAGACTAAGAAAAAGGCCACTTGATATCCCAATTAATGTATATCTTTATATAGAATATTAGGAGGATGAATAGTCCCAAGAATTATTTAGTTATAGCTAACTATCTCAACACTCTTATTCCTATGATTTTTTGATTATTCGAACCAAAAATAGGATTTAAGACTTGTTCCAATGTCTAGTTTCTTAAAAATAAATGGAATCTTATCACACATCATGCTCATCATCACCTTGGATGCATTTTGGTTTCTTATGATTTTATTTTAATGAATTATGGATTTCATCTCAATGAATTCACTTACTAGCAGAGCTTCAAAGGCTTGACACTTTTAGTTTCATCTATACTTCAAAACTTTCATTTCAAAGAGACTTGATATGGAAAGAACTTTTAGAGTACAAACTTACGTCAATTGTCCCTGGCTACTTCTCGGAGATTTCAACTACACACTACTCTAAGGAGAATAGATGTAATACCAAACCAAGCAAAGAGTTGTTTCATATCTGACCAAGTTTGAGGTTGCAGTTATCAAGTGAAGGGGATGTCACTTCATTTGGAGTAGCAGATGGGAAGGCCCCTAGTTCATCTCAAGGAAGTTGAATCAGGCTTTATGAAATTTTGAATAGTTCATCAAGTTCCAAAATAACTACGCAAATTTTAGTGATAGTTTATCCTTTAATCATAGTTCAATGAAAATCACAAGTCTGAAAAAATTCAGGGTTAGGGTGACTCCATTCAGATTTTTCAATCATCTTACTAATAAGGAGAGATTTAATGAGGTTCTATTTAAAAGTCAAGGAATTAGTATATAGGGTTATGAATTATTTTAATTCTACAAGAAATTACAAGCTATTAATTTTGAGCTTAAAAAGACAAACCATTTTTCTTCATATGGATCTAGACTTTCCATTAACAAGGCAAGGATGGCTCTTCAAAACATGCAAAGGGACCATTACAACCACCTTGGAGAGAAAACAAGGAAGTACCTAGAGGAATTAGCTTTAAAAGTATATATGGAAGTATTACAGGAACACAATTCAATCATTATACAGAAATCTGAGATCAATTGGATGAAAGATGGCGACTCCAGTACTAAGATTGTAGATACATCATATAACTTCTTAACTCTGCCAAGAAGTATCTTAGAAAAATCTTAAAAACCTTGATAGCTTCTAAATTATCCTCTTTAAATATTGCTGAAGTTATTCCTAAATTGATCAGTAGCTCCTAAAATGAAGTTCTTTGCAAACATGTCTCCAAGGAGGGATTAAGAAGGTTGTCTTTATTATTAGACACAATAAAGCTCTATAGCCCAATAGGTTTAATGATTTTTCTTCCATAAAGCTTGGAACAATATAAAGAGAGATGTAAGCGAAGCTATTAAAGAATTCTTCCCAAGTTCTATAATGATGATGGCATGGAATAAAACTTTCCTTTTTTATTTCTAAAACCTCTAGCCTGACTTCATTGAAGAAATATAAACCAATATCATATTGTAATACCTTCATAAGATCATCTCAGAGATCCCAACTAACATACTTAAACAAGTCCTTCCTAGTCTAGTGAATCATGCTCAAGATACCTGGATTGAGGAAAAATGCATAGGAGACAACATATTGATAGCTTAAGACTTTTTTAGGAATTATCACATTAAAGGTTCAAGCAAGAATAGTGATCTTAAGGTGGACATCCATAAAGCTTTTGACACAGTGAAATGAAAGTTCATCTTACTTCGTCTAAGAGCTATGGGAATTCTATAAGCCTTTATCACTAGGATTAATCAAAAGCGGATTGACGAAGCTCTTGATAGCTCAAGACTTGTTTAGGAATTATCACGTCAAAGTGCAAGCAAGAATAGTTCTCTTAAAGTGAATATCTAGCAAGAATTGTGCTCTTAAGGTGGACATCCATAAAGCTTTTGACACTATTGAATGAAATTTCATCTTACTTTCTCTATGAGCTGTGGGAATTCTATATTCCTTTATCAATGGGATCAATCATATGTATGACATCATTTAGCATGCTTGTAAATGATAAAGCTTACACTGTCCTTCAAGGGATAAGATGTATAAGGCAAGGAGACCCTTTGTCCCTTTATCTATTCACAATTTGTATGGAAATACTCTCCAAAATCATTTAGATAAACATTAGTAAGGATTATTACTTTAAATTGCATAAGAAATGTGTTATGTAACAAATTATTCACCTTGTATTTGCAGATAATCTTCTTTTATTATATGACGTAAGCAAGTCTACCCTTCAATGTCTAATGAGATCCCTAGAAAAATTCAGTTAACTCTTAGGGTTATGCATTAATAAGAAAAAGGGCTGCTAAACAATCAATAGGAAAACATAAATTATCACTGGAATAGCTATTATATCCCCTCCTTAAAGCTCAAAATCTCCTATAGAAAGATTACATACTAGGACTGCCAAATTTTATTTGATTCTATTAGAAAAAAGGTGGGAAGTTGGACAAATATAAGTCTTTCTCACTAGAAAGATCCAACTATTACATATGTGCGAAACAACCTATCAACCTACTAGTCCTCACACTTATTGCTTCCCAAAAACAAAAGCTAAGTAGGGATGATCAAAGGCTTACGAGAAATTTCGTATGGACTGCTGACATAAACACTAAGCCATATGCTAAAGATAGCAGAGATAGTCTTCGCTTTCCAAAGGATGAGGGAGGCTTAGGGGTTATTTCATTACAGGTGATGAACAAGTCTCTACTAGCTAAAAAATTATAAAGAATTATCAGTGAGAAGAACTCTTTATGGGTAAAATCGATCCATGGGTACTATCTAAAGAAGGCAAAACATCTTAATAACTAAATCTAGAATAGATTTATCTTAGAGTAAGATTCAAATTCTTAAGTTGAGAGACTCCATTTACCAATATATTCAGATGCAAATAGGAATGGCCTCACCACTTCTCTTTGGAATTAGAATTGAAGCCTCCTTAGATCCCTCTATCTCCTACCAAGCTCTTGTATCTTGATTCTATAATGAATTCCTGAATTAGTAGTGAAGAATGAAATCACTCAAGTAGATTTATACGTAAGTTGTAGGACATTTTCCCTACTTAATCTCTTGATCCTTCCAAGGAGAACAAAGCCATTTGGTTGACACTCTTCAAAGAAAATCACAGTCAAGTCTTACAAGGAAACACTCAGTATCACAATAAAACTTGGAACAAAATAATGGCCTTTAAGGTCTCATTTTTACAGTGGCTAGTTGTAAGGGAAAGGCTACCAACTTATGATAGAACTTAGCCTTTTCTAACCTTAGTTGTAGGTTACGTAAGGACTATCCTAAATCCATCAGCCACATATATTATAGTTGCTCCTAAAAAACTGTGGTAAGGCATCTTGATAGGTGTGGGGTCATATGCCATTTTAATGGATAGAAAGAGATTGTATTACGGATCATAAAGCCATGGAACTTGTGTAAGGATGACTCCATATTCCTACAAATGGTAGTAGATTGCATAGTTATAACCTGTCGAGAGAGAGAAATCAAAGATTCTTCAGGGATACGAGCTGTGAATGTCAGGAGCTTTAGCTTAGAAACCATAATATGAATAGAGAAACAGCTAGGACAAGAGGAACTAATCTTATTCTATCGCCTAAGTTATCCTCCAGCTGGCTATTGTGAGCAATGATAAAAAATTAGACCGGACTGATAGACTTGACCCAATTATGCACGAACTAAACTGGTTTTCAGTTCGATTTCTACTTGTAACCATTGAGAGTAAAATCTGACTGGTTTAACAATAAACCGGCCAGTTCAATAACCTCTTAACCGTGTACCGGACCGATTTTCTGCCTCCTTTCTCCTCTGGTTTTCTGTCACTCTCTCCTCTAGCTTTTCTACCACCCACCACGCAGGGATAAGTTATGGTGGCAAGAGAGGTGGGTTTCGTTCATCTTACATGTGTTTGCAAACATGGTTGTAGATTTCCCATCAAGAAATGCATTACAACTACTAACACCAATACAAAAATCTTTGTTAGGAAATAATGATACTTGCAAGCAATAGGTGAAGCCACAGCATCAGAACTTGGCAACTCGGGTATAAACAGATGTGACTCAGTAGCATCTCGGATTCCGTTGTTGGAGAGAAAATCAAAGTCTGCGCTGGACTTGCCCATATTGAGTGAAACAGTATCATTAGGAGCGTAAATGATGATTGGGTTTAGTGGAATAAGACGGCCATTTGAGACGGCCAACTAGAGGTAGGAAGTGGAGGAGTCTTAGTGAGAGTGATTGCTTCAGTCTGGGGATTACCATAGAGGTAAAATACATGGGGCTTAAGTCAGTGATTGGCTAGAAGAATATGTGCTCAAATGGGAAAAATTGAAGCCAAAATGTGTCAAAGAAGGTGAGAGGGAGAGAGAACTCAACGACTGACTTCGATGAGTTGACTACCAGAGCAATTTGGCCAATTTCTAGTGTTTTGGTAGACTTGGACGATTCCATGAGATTCTGTGAAAATCACCAAATGGTTCCAAGTAGATGTATCTTGTTCTCTTCAACAACGTACAACTCCTTCAAACGGTGCAATTGAATGGACACAAGTTACGGTGCAATTGAATGGACACAAGTTAAGGAATCTTTTATTAATTTTGTAGAAAAAATACTAATAAACTCAGAATTATTTTAATAAAATTTCAACTTTTCCAAAAGAAAAAATTATCCTTTCTTTTAATGGAAAAACACATAATTTATTATCATCAAAGAATATCAAAATTTATAGCATCTAGAGAGTAGAGCCTCCACTGATCTATGCCAGAACTGTTTTCAGCCATACAAATAACTAGTTTTAGTAAATACATGTACGCCAATCTATTCCACTCTGTACGAGTGTCGCTTGTATTGAAGAACATCCCTCGTCTTGATTATAACGAGAGTGAAAAGGTAATTTCTGAACAAAACACATTCGTTAGAACAATGAATGAAAATCTCGTCAATTCATATTTTAATTTAATCATATTTAAATTAAAAATATAATATATAATACAAATTTATAATTAAGAATAATTTAAAATAATGCTAATTTATTAAATTTAAATACAATAAAAGTTGTTGATGTAAATATTTGAGATAAAAGTTTAATTTACAAGTCTTTAGATAACGTTAAAAATTTTGAAACATTTGACAATAATAAGACATAACCTCCATCAAAATTATAATTTTATTTTTTTGTTTTTTATTTTTTATATTAGACTCATATTTAGTTTAAATTATTGTATTTGATTCCTGGCAATTGTTTCGAATAATCAAAAGCATTATGACCTACCTTCTGATGCAAGCAATTTGACCTTTACCACAACAAGAAGCTGGAAGTAGGAAGATCAACACAAACATTCACTCCAAAGCTCTAATTCTAAAAGATGATACGACACCAAATCGAAGTTAACAAGATCCCTTGGAACCAGAATTTCAACCAAAGCATGATTTAGTATTCCTGAAGTCCTATTACCAAAATGGTAAATGTTTTAACTACACCTTAGTACAAAAGGCAAACACTATACCTTCCAACAATTTATAAGTGAACACCGTTAGTTTTGATCCGCATCTCAAAAACATGAAAAAGACTAGCCCAGAGTTTGACGTATAAAATGCTAAGATTCTTTGCGCCACTAATCAATGTCAACATCCACCATCTCCTCCTCCAACCCTTCAGGATCTGGGTACTCATCTCTACCTATATACTGCAGGAGAGTATAAAACAGACACTCAAATGACAGCAGCACACAAGATGCAGAACAATAAAGGACCAATAGTATATACTCCATTCTGCCAATAGTATATACCATAATGGAAGAATGCAGTTTTCCAATAAATGGTAGAAAAGATTTAGATCGCAAGACAAATCACAATTCACATGTTTAGGCATAATCACATTCTTTTTTTTTAATTGATTAGAAGTGCTTGTAACCATGATATTAATTCCACAAACGGTTATAAAATGAAGAACCTGTTTGTAAGTAGTTTGACGGACAGGAGGTGGTGGAAGCAAACTTGGCAGACTTCCAAGTTCACGTGTATTTGGTTCCTTATCAATCCCTGCAAAATTAGTTTGAACCACTTCCACATTTTCCTCTTCAATATCAACTAGTTCATCCTGAGCATGAGCAGCCATGCTGGTAGGTGGTACAAGGTGTCCTGAGCCTAAGCCCTTCAGCTGCACATTCAGCTACATAAGCAGATTATTGCAATAATAAATATGATCAAGGAAAATATCTTACAATCGTCAACCACAACTCCATGCAAAGTAGAGAGAGAGAGAGAGAGAGAGAGGTTGAACAATGAATAACCAGTGCATAATACTTGAGAAAAATGTCCTTCGAATCTACTTCAATTGTAATGCATCATTGATTGAGAGATGCAAAATATCTTGCAATCATCAACCACAACTCCAAGCAAAGTAGAGAGAGAGAGAGAGAGAGGTTGAATAATGAAAAACCAGTGCATATTACTTGAGAAAAATGTCCTTCGAATCTACTTCACTTGTAATGCATCATTGATTGAGAGATGCACCATTGCTTGAAAACAAATACAAATGTAACACATACCCCACAATATAAAAACAGAATGAAGTATGGAACCACCTTCTCAGTAGAGAAAGTACTTGTGAAAGCACTCTTTCCTTGCTTCTGCGTTCCTCCATTCCCTGCATGCTGATGACCACTAATCCTATTGTCTGCTACATCTATTTCCTTGTTGATATTTGATAAAGTAGGATCTGCAGTAAGATAGGTTTCCCAATCTGACTTTGTCAGCATCATTCACTCATTTTGGTAAAGATAAATTCCAGAAAGTAAACATTTAATGCTGCCATTCGTTTGTGGCGAAACTTATCATTTGATGGTCAAATATTTATGTTAATGGCAGTAAGCAAGTACTTCATGGTCAAATTATCTAAGTAATGGTTTTGATGTTGCACCAATTGTTGAGCTCTAGCTAGAGATATCGTAGATCTAGAAATTTCTAAGCAGACTAGGGGAGTAAGTCATGTTTTTCTTTTTTTTGAAAATTTCAGATAACAAACTTATAAAGCTATCTGTTTAATTTCCAAAGGTCCTTTTCTTTCCCTGATGTTTTCTTATTTGCTCTTCACCTTTCATTTTCTTTTTCAAACTGCTGTCCTTCAATTGGAAAATTGTTTTATTCATGTTGCAAAATCTCAATCTCCACTTTGATGTCACCTTGGGAGTAAGTAATGTCGCAATAGCAGATCTTTCTGTTTACTGAACAAAAGCTCTTGCCTACCTAACGCAGCTTAAAGTTTAACCAAGCAAAAGAGTAACTTCAGGGACTTAATATCCGAAATCAAATTTGGATGGTAAGTCTTTCCCAGCTCTTGGATTGGATGTTCTAGCCGTATAAGTAATGGGCCAATTGAAAAATAATAATGAGTCCGTGAATAGTCATCTAATCTGTATGATTATTAAGCTTGGTGGAAGACACTTTTCTTCTCCACGCACATTAAAGCTTAAGAATCATAAACAATAACAGCCTAGCTTCATTATCCCTTTAAAAATTCTAATTTAAAGAAATACAGTAAGGAGAGTTTAAACAACCTAGATGACTGTCTATATGAAATGTAGAATGACTAAACAAGAAATTTTTTCAGTCCAAATCAGCCCCAAACCTGAATCAGGACACAGGTACGAACTTATCCGAACCTCACCCCAGAATTCCCTAAGATGCAATTGTGAAAGAGATCTCGTGAAACAAATGACCAAATAGTTTACAGAAAACTGAAGTAATACAAGTTACCTGATGGTTTGTTCGATATAAGCATTAAACTATCAGAAAGCAGTATAAGTGCTAGATCTTTGCCAAATCCTAGTCATGTATAAAGACTATTATCTTGCAATTTACATGAACTCAGTTAAGCGGCAAAGACCTTAACAAAAGTAAGGTGACATTGAAGTGGAGATTGAGATTTTGCAACATGAATAAAGCCATTTTCCAATTGAAGGACAACAGTTTGAAAAAGAAAAATGAAAGGTGCAGACCAAATAAGAAAACATCAGGGAAAGAAAAGGATGTTCGGAAATTAAACAGATAGCTTTATAAGTTTGTTCTTTCAAACAACGATAGCTAACAAGATAGCACACCAATACAGGATATCCCCCTTCCCGTGATCAGCAGGCAGTAATTTCTGTCAATTTATTTCCACTCTACAATTAAGCTTCCAAAAACTTCTACCATATAGTAGATAAGAAATATAATAAGTCAGAAGATTCCACACTGGTTCATAAAATAATAATAATAATCCCATATGAATGATTACCTTGGGCTGATTCTTCTGCACCATGCAGCTTGATACTCTTGATTGGAGAAGATCTAGAATGCACCATATTAATTGTATTGATTGTATGATTACCAATATTTTCTCCATCACTAACAATATTAATGCTTGAGTCCACTTCATTGCCACCAGTTGTCGTGTTACCAGTACCAAGCCAATCTCCCAACTCCTGAAGTCGCACTTGTGACCTATACATATTAACACAAATCTGATAAAGACTGACAAGTGTTTATTGAAGCAAGCATCAAATCAAACAATCTAGCCATAAAATCGGTGGAAACAAGAAAAAAGCATATAATGATAGGCAGATGAACATAACTGAAATAAATGCCTACCTTTTAAGCTCATCTTGAACCCGTAGATAACGTCTATGTGCTTTGACAAACTTTTTGATTTTTGAGGTAATCCTGTAGCACATTAGAAAGGTGCATTAACAGATTGCACAACAAAGGATAAGCAGGCAGAGTTATTCAACCACGTTAAAGATTACCTCTTGCAATCTTCTTTCTCCTCTAACAACTGAGATTCAAGCTCCTGAATTTTAGAAGTAAGGGCATCTGCTTCTTCAACTTTCTCTTCCACTTTTCTCTTGAGTAAAAAGATGCACTAACTGTCAAATTTTACGCTCCCCAAAACATATAAAACAGAAATGTTATGTTTTCCTTCCTATTTTCTTTTGTTCTGTTCATAAGGCTGACATTGTTTGTCATATATTTAGAGCTGCAAGTTTAAACCATCTCTGGCCAACATGATAATTACATAATATAAGCCATTCTTATAAACATTAACAGTTTACTTTCTCCTACAAACACATGACATTATACCGTCTAGGAATAGTTATGCAAAATGTCACATGACCCTAAGTGATCAATGCAATCCTTATTGCATGGAAACAAGGATTAACTACTTCATATTTTTCACAAAGAAAGAAATGAAGTACTGACTGGAGATGGTGATCTTAAAAGAAAAAGATAAGTTATGAGTTGACTTTAGCATCACTTACCACTGCTGAAAAGCTTGATACATAATTACACAGTGCTTACACTCCCGTACAAAAGTAAAGACAAAGTAGATAAGGAAATCAAAGAGACAGCATTAACTTCAGGTCTTTCGGTCATATAAAACCTTTCAAAACTTTTACGCTGGTAGAGATGGAAAGATGGGCAAGATTCCTAAGCCAGAATAGTTGAAATAGTTTAACCAAAACTTCTTAGGCTATATAATATTGGTACAAAATCAGAAAAGTCTTTTCATTATTACTATAAATGCATGTGACCAGGGAAATAGTGGCAAGACTTGAATAACCAATCAACTGAATTCTTTGCTTTGGATATGAAAAGGCAAAATAAAAGAATGCATGGTCATAATTTCACTCAAATCCAATAACAAGATTTCACTTGTTACTCATCATTATTAATAAAGCAAGCCAATACTCATAAATCTGCAAGACTATGTGACGTCACACAATTTGGAATAGACAGATATTAAAAAAAAAGAAGAGAAACTATACAATTCATCTTGAAATTAGGAACTTGAAATCATAAAGATAAACTTTTAGGATAAAAACTTGAATAAGCAGAGAGTACACTCACCTTTAACTGGGATGTTTGGCGCTCAAGAAAGTCAATTTGTGACTGCGTGTCCCTCAACTGCCAATAGTTTCAAAAAGCGAGGAGATTTTTTTTTTTTTTTTTTTACAAATAATAGATTTCCACAATACAACATAAAGACTGGTTTGGTTCTAACCTGCTCTTCAAAAACAGCTCTTGAACCAGATGAACTTTTCTTCTCTTTAACTTGATTGTCTAATTGGTCAGCATTTTTCAAATTTCCAGTTAAATCACCTTCATCGTCAAACATCTTTTTTCTTCGCTTTCTGTCACTGCAATATGGGTAAAATATGGTGATGAAACAGAATATAACGAAAAGCAAAAACCCAAAATGCTTATATATGACAAGGTTCAAGTAGAAATCATGTAGAAGAAAATTTTTACAAAAAGATGTTAATGACAAAAGAAATATGTTTTTGTGGAACGCTAGACCAAGGTATACCAAACAAAATTAACCTTCTGGATGGATTTCTCATGGATTCGCTTGATAAGCATGATTTTTGTTCAATGCAGAGAACCTACATAAATTGATTGCACACTCTGGCAAGAGTTTTTTTCTCCATGTTTGGATTTTAAACTGCTCTTTAGACTATGTTTCTATCATGGTCAAGAAACATGGAGACTCTTGAGCAGGACACCTAATTGTCAGCTACCGATAATTTCAACATTAGCAGAAGAACTAATATTTTATAGAAGATTCCAAATTTGTTTCACTAAGGTTAAAGGATTCCTTTGTACAACATGCATGGATGAAAAATGAAATGACAAAGGTAAGCTTAAAACTGTAAGATACAACAAAGAGAAAGGAAAAGCCTATAACGTCTCAAGACAAAGGATGCAGGGAGATCATGTAAATAACCTGTTATTCTCAAGGGACCTTGCGGGGCTAGAACCTGCAAACACAAAGAATTAACAGAGCCCATAAAAAAAAAGGTCAAACACATTGACCGTTGCATCTGATGATGATATCACAGATTGAAGTCTTGATACTAACAGATACCCAAGGTTCTAAAGCTCAATTCACATCATCCACCACAAAGAAATAACAGAACAGAGAAAGGAACCAGTACAACTGTGCGAGTAAAACAACATCATGAACTTAAAATGTCTGACCAGAAAATCTGTTCCGGTGCCTTGCATTTCTTCCTAAAGAATATCTTCGCTTGGGAGAAAGTCTCTTATCAAGTTTATTTCTTAAGTCACCACCCCGATAACCCTGCTTAGCTGTAACATAAGAAAGAAAAGTTTCAAGAACAGAAGATTAAATGTTTCAAGAACAGTAGATTAAATGTATGTCCTTCAGTCAAAAGAGGTAGAGTATTCATACCTAGTTATGAAGCTAAGCTTACCATCATATGGAACAATATGATTTAACATAATAGGCAATAGAAATTAGAGCCTGGCTGACAATTCTGAAGGGGCCATAGAACTATCCAATCATATAATGAATATAAATAGAATTTGCGCACATAACACTTGGAGATACTGAAGCAGCAATAAAGAAGAATGATCAACATATCCAATTGCTTGCTGAGTAATAAGACTCATAACAGTCTGAACAATATAGTTTTCTCCCTGGTGCCATATTATGAACCATTGACCACTGATATGGTGTCAGACAATTGGAAAAAAAATCTTCAGGGAATAAGTCCAAAAAACTGCACATGTCGACCATAAAAAGAATTCCCTTTGCAGCTAAATTCAGGTGAAGGATTGAATAAGTGATGTAGTATTCTTCACCAACATATAATCACAGACAAAACTTCCGAACTTTGCCAAATAAGCTCGTGATTTCAACGCCATCAGAGGTTGACATATGAACAGACATACTGCTGATCCTTCACTGAGACAGTGTGTAGTTGGATAGACAAAGTAAGATGACTGATAATTAATATGATCAAGATCCACGATAATCAATAATATCTGCTCTGAAGGAGTAAATAACAAGCTTGCCAGTAATGCTTTTGCACGAAAGTTAGGAATCCTGACTGCTGATATTTTGTGACATTAATCTCCGGAAAAAGACACGGTGGAACATTGAATCATTATACCAATGTGACCACAAATCCCCGCATACATTATTCAAACATCATTACATCTGGACCCTTTTGCTCTGGCTCATTCATTGTAATATGACAAAAGTAAGCATCTACAAACAAATGGTTCTCAGCAATAGCCGCCTATGATAAGAGAAACTAAGAAAGTGCAACTTAATGAATGTTATATTCAAAGAAAAGAAATAAGACTCTGGATATTTAGCAAGTAAAAGGAATTTCTTTTGGCCAATAATCAAATAAAGGAAAGGGAAAAGGTATCGGACATGAAAAAGGTAAGAGATTTTAAAGGCACTTTTGTCACAGAAATGTATGGTAGATATTGTGTCATTCGAAACAAAATTCATGAAATTTTAACAGCATCTAGTGAAATTCTTCAATAAAAACCTGGAAGCAGCCATCAAAATTTCGCTTATAATGAAAATTGACAGAGAAGATAAGTCCAAAACTCTACAACAGCCAGTAGGGTCTTGGGCACACATCCATAATCACATAAAATATTATATTCAAACGTAGGCATAGCATAGCAATTAGACCCAGATAGTGAGTTTTGATTTTTAAAAGCTCAAGCTTCCCAAATATCTCTCAATAGATAATGGTTATTTATTCAACAAACCTTGAATAATAGCTTAACAACCGAAGACGTGAAGAATATAAATAAAATTACCGTTTAAAGAGGCATTGAATTGGCGAAGCTCGGCATTTCCATGAGCAAAGGAGCAATTCTGACGGGGACAGTAACCTCTCCGATACAAAACACATAACTTGGTCTTAAAAAGCTTCCTTTCAACCATTTTCTTAAGACTCGGAATCTTTACAATCGATAGTCGGAACCAAGAAGGAAAAATAAATATTGTAGGAAAGAAGTCGGCATTCGGTTGTCAATGATAATTGCAGCGCTTAGTTGTAGGGCAACAATGATTCCTCAAGAAAACAAGTGTTACCGATAGAAAATAAATATAAGTGTAAACACAAAACTTCTGTAGAAGAGAGTGGATATTTGATTTCAGAGGACCGGAGGGGTCGGCATTCGGCAGATGGGTGCGAACCCAATTATGGAGCCCTAACAGCAAAAAAAAGCTGGGAAGAACGGATTAAAGCCCAATTTCAAAACGACTCCGGAAAAAGCATCCATTTCTTTTCAATTTTTAAAAATTATTTTGATGTAACAAATAATTTAAATATATTATTTAAAAATCTCACCAATTCCATCAAAACTATTTATATTAAGGATGTCATGTCACGTGTCGGGTCACCTTGGGCACATTATACGAATTGTTTTTCTTAATTTAAATGTTTTGCTTCACTAATACACGTCCAACCTTCAATACTCGAGAGCTTGACTCTGACATTAATGTCTGAAATTTTGAAAAAAAACTCGGGTCTGCTGTGACCTCTAATTTATATTTCCAAAAGTTTTGAAAGTTTCACTAATAATCCAAATTTTCTATCCCTGCTGTTGACATTTTCCTTGAAGATATTGGCGACGAATTTTCTCCCACTCAAAATACCCATCAAAAGAGACTGATATTTATTAATAAAAATCTGCACATCATTAGTTTATTATAATTTAATAATATGTAACATTTTATAAATACTATTTAATTGTTTGATATTATATTAAATTTAACATAGTAAGACAACTAAATAAGATGTTGATTCTTTTGATTTTTTATCGTAATTTCTTGGAGCTCCTTTTCTTCATTCAACCTATGTTCAATTTTTTAAAAAAGATATTAAATTCTCAATTTTATTTATATTTTATATTTTTAAATAACCAATAATTAATTTTATTAATTTCTTATTAATTTAAAAAATTAGAAACAAATAACATTTTATTGATTTATAATATTTATATATCATTTTTATCCAAAAATTATCAACATATATTTAACATTAGTATTTACTCATTATTATGATAAAATTAATATCAACTTATAATATTTTATTCATAATCAATAAGATATTGATTACGATAAAATTGATAACCATGGTAAATTTTGGCCCATTAAGTCCAAAGATGAAAAGGCCCACTTGTTAGCATTTCTAAAAATCAACTAAATTGCTTGGATCATTCCTGGGCTTAGGAATTGACAAGGTAGTCTAGGATTTGGTAGTATGGGTAGTTAAAAACATGTTTCACGTGCAGTAGGCAATTAATCCATAAATGACCATAATTGTAACATAGTTAGAGGTTGAGCATTAGAAGAACAATGTTTAAGGTGGTTAAAGTTGGAACGGGTGAATAAAGTACACTAACAAGATAAGGACACACATAACTCAAGAAAAAGGAAGCATATAATGTCTGGATGATGGGAGGCCACAACAAAGCTTCTTATTCCAAGAAGCAAATAATGTCTGCATCGTCTTTCTCTTCTCTCTTCCTTCATCTCTTTCTCGATCTCTTATGGTTCTCTTTTAGGGTTTCATTTTTTGTGGCTGATCAAAGCTCTTCCAAGGCCCACTTTGTATTCTTTAATGCGATATTTATATCTTGGAAGCCCTAGGGTTGATTCAGGGTCGAAACGGTCCGAAAAGTCATGCGAAACTTGACATTTTCAGTTGTTTTCGTGTCTGCTCAATACAGGACACGATCGGGGCCCTACCTGCCATAATCATAGCTAGTGCCTAACCCTCTCTGTCACGATTGTTGCCCAAAATGCATGATTGTAGCCTGGTTCAAAGCTCTCTATCACAATTGTGACCAAAATGCCACGATCGTGGCCTGGGTCTTGTTGGCTCTATTGGATCCAAATAACAAGTTCATGTTTGGTTTAGCTAAAAAGTAGATTTCAAAAACTTTTTCTGAAATCAAACGCAGCGGAATCTTGGTGGAAGTCGATTATGTTTCGTATTGGGTTGAAGCAATAGCGTCTCCAACCAATGATGGGAAGGTTGTGCTTGGAGTGCCATGTACAATAATAAGTGATGGAGGTGCACAATTTTGTAACAGATCTTTTGAAGCTCTTCTAAAAAGATATGGAATGCACCTCCGAGTTGCTACATCTTACCATCCGTAGACTAGTTAACACATACCATAGAATTGAAAGATTGTTCAATTCTAAGGAAAGAAGAAGAGGATAGATCCGAATTAGCTAAATTAAATATGATACGCAGAGTTTCAAAATTATTTACTAGACTTTACTAAGAACTTGTCTCGAGCAACCTAGATAATGGGTAAAGAACAAACCAAGAAAGTTGTGTAAGATCAAAATCACGCCACAATCTGATTAAGTTGATAAGTGATGTTTAATTACTAAGTTGAAAAGAACAAGAGGGATTTCCTCTCTCAATATACGGCGGCTCACAAAAGATAATCTGATCAAAAGTTGTCTTTCCCTAACCCTAAAGAGGGTATTTATACCTAGGTTTAATGCTAAAAGACTTGGACTTAAAATACATGTAAGCCCAAATATATAAATAACTTAAACAAGCCTAAATTAGAATAATAAAGCCTCTCTTCTTGGGCTTAAGTGATAATGGGCAGCCTAATACAATGGTCTTCAAGTCTTAAGTGAATCTAATTCAAAGATTTGAGATAAATGAATCAATTTGGGTTGTGATTTAGATAGCTCTCCTCCAATAGGCTTGGTGCATTCCATCCTCTCCACAAATTGCCCCACATGTGTATAGAGAGCCTCCTTGAGTCTCTCGGTCTTAGCTCTGGACATAAGTCCAACTGGAATGACAAGTTCGCCCTCATCACGCATGCTATCTCCATGGTGGTCCTTGCTCCTGCTCACATCAGTCCCTCCCTCCTCAAGAAGATTCGTCCTCGAATCTGAATCCATATCAAAAGGAGAAAGATCAGTAATATTAAAAATTGCATAAACAAAATACTCACCTGGCAGGTCAATCTTGTAGGTGTTGTCATTTATCTTCTCCAACACTTAGAATGGACCATCACCCCTAGGATCCAGCTTGAATTTCTGCTGGGTAGGAAACCTCTCTTTCCTTAGATGCAGCCAAACCTAATCTCTAGGTTTCATTCTAATAATGATTTTGTTGATAGCTCTACAATCTACACATATCCTCCAAGCCCCATCTTTCTTCGACACTAGCAACACAGGCACTGTACAAGGGCTCAAGTTCTCCCTCATATGCCTCTTCTCCAATAACTCACCTACCTGCTTTTGAAGCTCCTTTGTCTCCTCAGGATTACTCCTATAAGCTGGGCAGTTTGGAATTTGAGCTCCAAGCACAAAATCAATCTGGTGCTCTATGCCTCTCAAGAGTGGTAGTTCCTTAGGCATCTCCTCAGGAAAGACATCAGTATAATCCTGCAAAAGAGAAGCAAAAACACTAGGCAAAGCTTCAAGAGGGTTAGTGTCAGAAACTAAACACTCTCTATATCCCACCACTACTAGTGCTCTCTTCTCTCCATTTACTCTCCTCAAGTCTTTTCCTTTAGTAAACAAGCTCACTTTTCTCTCTTTCTTTTCTTTCTTCTCTTCTTGGGCTCTTCTCTCCTGCACATCCCACTTTCTTTTCATCACTTGTGCAGTTACTCACCATTGGGCCAAACTCATTTTCTTTTGAGCCTCTTTTCTATCTTCACTTTTTTGTTCCCACTACCCGAATCCTCCTCACTTTTACTTGCTTTTATCTGGTCCAGATATAATTCATGAGGTGATAAAGGTAGAATGAAATTCCTACCCTTAAATTTAAAGGAATACCTATTAGTATACCCATCATGTGCTACCCTCCGGTCAAACTGCTAAGGTCTCCCAAGTAACATATGACCAGCCTCTCTTGGTACCATATCATACAACACTTCATCCTTATATCTTCCTACTGAAAATGGCACTACAACCTGCTTAGTCACCTTCACTCCAGCACTATCATTGAACCACTGTAAATTGTATGGCTCTAGATGTTTCTTGCATGTCAAACCCAATTTCTATACCATAGTCCAACTAGTTGCATTAGTGTAACTACCCCCATCAATGATCAAATTGCATACTTTTCTATCAACTAAACACCTCGTATGGAAAAGATTCTCTCTCTGATCTAAAACCTCATATGTGGCCCTAGCACTCATTACCCTTCTAACTACTAGTGCTTCCCCTGTAACAGCTCTCTCAAGGCAACTATGATCCTCAAAATCACTATCAACAATAAGCTCAGATTCACCACCACTGTCCTCCGAATCAATCATCCCATTATCCCTCTTAATCATGACTTTCTTATTTGGGCATTGAGGTGCAATATGGCCAATACCTAAACACCTAAAACATTTAATGCTACAATGCTTACTAGAAGTAGCTTGGATGTTAGGTGTACCTTTAGGGTCAAACCATACACTCGGCCTTTTAGGTGTCTCCTTGAAGTCCACGCCCTTGTCTTTCGACTTCTCCTCTCTCTTGGGCCATTTTGAACTCCATGATTGGCTAGAATTTGTCCCAATCTTTGTTGCCGCTCTAACTTTGATTTGTTTCTCCACCTTTATGGTCATGTTCACTATGTCTTCAATCTCTAAGTAGTGCTGCAACTCCACAACATTAGCTATCTCCCTATTTAGTCCACTTAAAAATCTGGCCATTGTAGCCTCTGGGTCCTCCTCTATGTTGGCTCGACTCATAGCCACCACCATCTCCTTGTGTTAGTCCTCCACTGATTTACACCCCTGAGTGAGTCTCTGAAGTTTCTGGTGCATCTCCCTGTAATAGTAAAAGGGAACAAACCACTTCCTCATGCATGCCTTCATATCATCCCACGTAGTAATTGTCATCTCTATATTTCTCCTCGTGGATGTCACCAACTGATCCCACCATATTAGTGCATAATCTGTAAATTCAACAGTAGGTAGCTTTACCTGTCGGACCCTTTTTTCGGAGCCCGGCAATCTCATTCGGATAACACACATTTATCAACCATACTTGCATTCAAACCCCTCC
>JANZXR010000172.1:25712856-25725009 GCA_027575705.1 Erythroxylum echinodendron | reverse complement strand
GAGAAGTATCCACATCTCTTCAATGGCTCAGGTAATAATTTCGAGGATGAAATTCCTTTAAGAGGGGGAGAAATGTCAGCCCCCTGAAAAATGTTTCCATTAGCTTAAGCATAATAGCTTATGAAATAAATGCATGAGAAGAAATTGAGGGCATTTTAGGAATATAGCTTAAGTACCAAAGGTGAAGTGGGCTTTTGGGAGAGGACAGGTGGTAGCATGAATGAAAGAACAGAAGAAGAGAGTTTTCGGCTGTGAGTGGAAAGAAAAGAGTTAAAAGCTAAGTTGTCATTTTTGTAAGGCTTGAAGAGAAAAATTCGAGTGCATGTAAGAGAGGAAAAAGAAAGAAGGAGAAAGGAGCTTTCTGTGGAGTTAAGAATCTCATTACTTGGTGAAGAATCACAGTAAGTCATTTTAGGATTGTGCATTATGGTTTAGCCGAATCTGGATATTGTTGTTAAAAAGGAGTTGTGTTCTTTTATGAAGGAAATCAAGGAGGGGTTCAAGAGAGGCAAGGAAATCAAGAGGAAAGACATCCATAAGTCCGATAAAGAAGCAAGCAAAGATCTTAAGGTGGGTTACAGTTTTATAACGAAGAAATAAGCCAAAAATATTTGTTTTCAATGACTATGATTTCTGCATAAATGTGCTGCATGTTTGTTCTGTTGTGGTATGATACAAAATGTCAATTGTTGTTGCATATTTTCATACAAAAATGTTTTCTTCAAAGTTGCATACTTTATGAAACCAAGTTTCTGCAAATTTTGCAAAGAAGACTATTTTCTGTAAAAAGTTGCATACTTTTGAAAACAAGTTTCTGATCTGAATTGCAAGAACTTCAAGAACTGCCATTTTGGGCAATTAGTTTGCAAGAGCATAAAAATTTTGTGTTATGTGGGTTTGTGGTGGTCCCCTCTATTAAGACAGTGCACTTGTCTAAAGGCTTCTCCTGCCTGCCTGCTAGTAGCATGGAGCTCCTTCAAGGACGGCTACGCAAAACCAGAAAATGGAATTGCCTAGTATGTTCTATTTACGGCTACACAGGACCCTTTAAGGGAAATGTGTAGTACGTTCTATTTTAGATCCACCCAAACCATTCTAATGTGCTTAAGTGCTCATGAATTGTCTGACATGATGAATGCATGCATGATTTGAATCTAAGTATGTTTTAACTGTGAGAAAAAAAAGTTTTTTTGCTTGTTACTTGTTATAAACCTGTTTCCCACGAGCTTGAAGCTCACCCTCTCCAACTTCTGTCAAACTCAAGTGAAGCTCAAGACAGTGAATAAGTCAGGATGCAAGGCAGCTCGAGTCTACAAATGACTTTTGAAATAGCTAGGATTGAACTTTGTTAGCTAAGGCTTTAGCCTCCTTCCAAGTTTTATTGGTAATGAATACTGATGTAGTTAAGACTTGGTAGGATTTTAAAGCCTTGTAAAATAGATATATTTGGAAATGAATGAATGATTTATGTATTCATATGAATCTGTATATGATTTCGATTCCTAGTTATGATTCAAATAATTGAGGAGTAAGAGAGGTTAACGATCACGTCTAGGTGATTTTGATATAAGTTCGGAATAAATGAGAGACGTTGAAAAGAGTTAATAGATTGCATCGAAGAAGAAAGATGCTAAGGAAAAATACAGAAGTTAAGTATCCTCTATGATGACATCACATACAGAGGCTAGGAAAGCTTAAAAGAGTATAAGTATCCTCTGTGCTGACGTCATAACATAGAGGCAAGGAGGATTTACGAGTATAAGTATCCTCTGTGCTGACGTCATAATACAGAGAAAGTGAGGATTTAGAAGTATAAGTATCCTCTATGATGACGTCATAACACAGAGGCAAGGAGGTTTTAAGAGTGTAAGCATCGTCTGTGACGAATTAGAACAAAGTGGAAAGAATGGATGAAGAGTATGAAGAATGAGCAGGGAAAAACATAAATGATAGAGCATAGAGGATAGAATCATCTATGTTACTGTTCACAGATGAATGGACTTCATCTGTGTTATTGATAGCGCTATCGTCTGTGTTATTGTACATAGACGAATTGAAAGCAAGAGAACATGTATCGTTTGTGTTACTGTATATAGGTAAATTGAAATAAAGAGGACACCTATCGTCTGTGTTACTGTACACAGGCAAATTGAAATAAGGAGGACATGTATCGTCCGTGTTACTATACACGGACGAATTAAAACAAAGAGGAAACGTATCATCTATGTTACTGTACACAGACAAATTAAAAACACGGAGGACACGTATCATCTATGTTACTGTTCACAGACGCGGTAGAACACAGAAGACACGTATCGTCTGTGTTACTGTTCACAGACGAATCTGAACATAAAGACTCATATCCTCTGTGTCACTATTCACAAGTTTTAGACGATAGATTTCTCAGTCAATAGAGGGTCAATGCAGAACATAAAAGTCAACCACAGAGGATAGATTAAGGATTATAAGAAGAAGTTAAGAAGTACTGGAGTGAAGCGTATGTTCTATGTTCCTGTTTACCTTGTATCTTCTATCCCAATGTTGAACCTTCAGGAATTTGAATCGACCTTCGAGGTCTTCATGGAAGTTAAGGAGCTTGAAATTCTCTTTCAAACCATATAGAGAATACCCCGAACCGATTACGCTAGAGAAAGTTATGAAGTTTGTAAGATATCATCTGTGTTACTGTTCACTGACTTCGAAAGTAGACAGAAGTGAGATGGAAGAAAAATCAAACGATAGAAATGAGACGAAGGGAAGTCGAAAATGAGACACAAACAATAAGATGATCAAAATAATGTACCCTTCAGAAGATAAAGTCGACTATTCTAAGAGCTGAGTTGAGACTAAGAAAAGGGGAGTTTTGAGAAGATAATCTGAAAGTGATCAAGGTGTTATCTCTGAAAGATAACTCACGTAGTAAGATATTCTACATGCATGAGAGTAACAGATTTTGGTATTAGAGCATGAGGGTCTAACAGCTATGGTATTACAGAAAGGATGAATAAAGCAAGTCTGACTCGGCCTCCAAAAACAGGTCCGGCAGATGTGGTATCAGAGCAAGTAAGCAAGTCTAAGTTGGACTCCGATAACGGGGTCTGACACATGCATTATATGATATGCTCATATTCATGAATATTGAATTTTTGCATATTAAAATAATTGTACATGCATTCATAGACATTCCATGTATAATTGGTTTATAATTTGATTGTGAGTGTGATTTTGTGGATGATTGTGGTTTTTATATGTTGAAATTTTGATTTGGAGAGAGTATATAGTGATTTAGAATTTTGGAGATTTTTAGAAAATTTTTTAAAATTTGGGAAAATTTTGGAGTAGGAAAAATGTCAAATGGTAAGACAATTAACAAATAGCAGTAGAATTAAGAGCTAAATGGAAGCAAAAACTTTTATTAATGACTTTGGGATTTAATGACATATGTTATTGAAATTTGGAGACAATTGGAGTAGAAATTAGAGTTCAATAAACTAGTTTTAAAACAGACCTAATTGGGACCATAGGAAAGTGGCAAGTGGTAATGACAAGTGTCAGCATCACTCCCCACTCATCTCCCCACTCACGAAACTCCACCATTTTAGTTGAAAGACCACTTTAAAAGTTGTCTTTCACTTTCTTCTCTTCTACGTGACCTCCATTTTCTTCTCTTCTACGTGACCTCCATTTTCTTCAAGCTTCTTCATCTTCTTCATAAGTTTTGTTATTAAACTTCGTTAACTTTGAACCTAACTCTTCATCTTTCAATTACTACTTCCACCATGTTGTCTTCTCCATTTACCATAAGAAAAACTTAAATCCTTATAACCTCCATAAATATCATATAAAGCTAGGGAACTAAGGCTAAGTGTTGTTTTTCAAGATTTGAAGCTAAATCAAGTAAATATCTTGCCAAATACCATGGGTTTTAGTTAAATGAAGCATTTGTGATGATATTTAGAGGTTACTCTCATAAAATAGTGTTTTAGGTATGTGGGTGTCATGAATGGTAAAGAGTGTGTAATTTTCTTGCTTTTATTGATGAGCTATAAATCTTGTGGAGGTTGAATGATCATGATAACGAGTTTTGTATATGCTAGAATGTTGGTGAAGAAATGAACTATATATATATATTGATGTTTTCTTTATGTAAATGTTAAATAATGGGTTAGGAGTTGTTTATGGACGATTGATGTTGTATATGATGAGTAAGAAACTATGAATTATGCTACACATGCTTTAAAGATGAATTGGTTGTGAAATAGATGATTTAATGAGAATTGGAAGTTAATGAGTATAGAAATGCATCTATAACCTGTTTATGTTAATGGTTGAGTGTAGAAATGAGTTGAAATGGAGTTGAGAAAGAGGAGTCGATGCAGTAAAAAAGGATGATCTTTGTATAAATATGTTAGGTGTAAAAATATGGAAAAAACTTGAAGATGATGGATTGGAAAAAGTTCACTGCGTATGCTTCAGTGTTTTAGCCATAACTTCTTCTAGAGTTGCTCAATTGAGATGATTCTTGATCTAGATTAAAAAAGAGATATATGGATTTATTTTCATGATGACTCAAAATTTTAACTCTGTTTCTTAGAGTCTCAAAAATTGACATGAAATTTGAGGATTTTTAGGAATGAATAGTAAGAGAGTTAAATTTTTGATCTGAAACTTCCATGAATTTACTGTACTGATCTAGATGGATTTTGCAAAATGGTCTTCATGAAAGTTGTATATCTTTCTTTTAAACTTCCATTGATATAAAATTTGGAATTTTTATATTTCTGCATCAAAAGTTATGGAGGTTTGAAGTAGAGATTTTGGTAAAGAAGAAGAAGAATTGCCTGATAGGGACTTTGAAGTTTTCAGGGGTGATGAATATCTAATAGTTTTTTTTGGTAATATCTTTTTTGTCCAACCTATAAATGAGATGATCCTTGATTTGGAATAAACTAGAGATATAGGGCTACAAATTTTCTGAAGAAATCAAATTCTGAATTGGATTCTAAGATGGTTAATTGTTGTATGGAAGTTAAGCATAGTATACTGTTTTTGAATATGAACAGTCCGAACATGTTTAAGGCATATCTTCCAAATTACTGAACCAAAATGAGTGATTTTGGTGTAAATAGAAACATAAGACATAGGCGAAAACTTTTCTATAAGAGGATAAGATCAAATTGCATCAGTTTCACTTTCTAATTGAATATGAATAGTAGACCTGAAAGTGTGACTTGGAAAAAAAATAAAGTGAGTCAATGAGAAAGGAATAGAGATTTTAATGGTTTTAGTGAGGCATAACCTAAGTATAAATTGTACTTAGATGAGTTTTGATATGAGAATGACTTTGTGATGAAATTTATGGATAAATACTCGGGATTGTCATGAACATGCATTATACATATTTCATTTCATACATGTGCATTATTAAACACTTATGATTGTACAAATTGTGATATATGTGTGTGGTGTTTGATATAGAGGAGCAACTGGAACGTCAACCTCTGGATATTGCAGGAACTTCTAGGCATTAGGTTCGGGAGCAACTTGTGAGTAACCTAGACGATTTCACTTAATTACTTCTTTGCTTAATTTTTGTTCTGAAATGATTGAATGAATACGGCTTGATTGTTGATTCCGGACAGAAGGTCTAATGACTGTGAAATGTGGAATGTATATTGAAGTGCTGCTTGAATGTTAATTTGAAGAACTAAAGGTGTTGTGACATGATTGATTGAAAATGTGAGATGCATTCCATATATGAATGCATGATAAGATAATGACAATTGTGACCAGAGTAGCCACCGAACAGAGCTTAAAGTTCAACATGTGCAAAGAGCCTCGATCTCAAACACTGATTAAGAGCCTAAGGCTCACTATGTATAATGAGCCCTGTATCCTCATGGGATAAGGGACAGTTAGTAATGAGCCCGGTATTAAAAATAGATATGGGACAGTTTAGGCACTTGGTCACAACAACTTAACAATTAGAAATGTGTCTCATAAGCATTCCACATGTATTTTGATAAGTATGTTTGATTGGTTAAAATGCAAAAAAAATTGCCTATGCTTAACTGAAAATGTGATACTGATGTAAAGTGCAATTTTGTGAAATATTTGTTATTTCAAATGAGGGCTTGCATGAATTAAGTGAATCATCAATGATGGTTACCTCACTGAGTTCGCAAAACTCACCAAAGTTGAAATGTTGCCTTTTCAGGACAAAGAGACGACTCTAGCTACTAAGAGGCTCTACCAGCCATGTAGGATGTGATTTGGCAAGAGAAGTCATGACTCAAAGGTCGGTCAGCTGGGATTTTTGGATAGATTAGAGAGACTTTGTATAATTTCCTCTTTCATGTAGTACTTTTGTACTAGGTTTTGATGATGTACATGTAGTAACTGTTTAAAGGTACAATGTAGACTTTTGGTTTTTGTGAAATGTACATATATTAAGTGTTTAAAGGTACAATGTAGAGTTTCAGTTTTTGTGAAGTGAAATGAGGAAAAAAAAGTTTTCTAAAATATTGTGATTTTCTTATGATGCTTTATAAGTGAATAATGACATAATGCCATGTGAAGTGAATGTAGTCATCGAACGTAGCTCACCATTATCATAGGATATGTACCAGAATGACCTCCGGGCATCCCGATATGTACCCTATGGTAAGGAGGCGCTACATTTAAGTAGTATTAGAGCATGGTTGGCATCTGTAGGGACTTATAGGAATGTTAAGCATGAAATATCATGAGAAGTGCAAAAAATGATTGAAATTATTGTTTTTTGTAGATCATCTGCTCTGGGTGATCAAATTGATCAACAAGCTGACCAAGAATTGGTAGAAGCCAGTAGAGAGTCCTCTATACCTCAACCAGAGGTAATGCCTCCTAGAGTTCACGAGAGAAGGGAGAGGAGTTATGATAGGGTGCCGAAGTAAGGGGCTGTGGATTTTTATGGTAGCATAAACCCTATTAAGGGCGAGGGTGGTTGGAAAGGACGGAAAGGGTTTTTGATCAAATGGACTGCGAACTAGATGAGAGGTTCGACTACGAAGTGACCTTACTATAGGGCCTAGAAAGGACGGAAAGATCAGAAGGAGTGCAAGCTGGATGAGAGGTTCGACTATGCAGTGTCCTTACTACAGGGCCTAGCCTATCCCAGGTAGTACCACCAGGACTTTCCAATTGAAGTGGGAAGACTTTCTGAGGGTCTTCAGAGATAATTACATGCTTAATATCTATTTGGACATGAAGATGAAGGAGTTCTTGGAATTGAAGTAGGATAGGATTTCAGTGGCTAAATATGAGATCCAGTGTAATGAGTTGATGGGTTATGCTATTGCTCTGATACCTAGAGAAGAAGACAAGTGTAAGATGTTTGAGGATGGACTCAAGATGGAGACTAGAACAAGGTTGGCACTTTCAAATTTGGGTACTTTTACTAAGTTGGGAGCTGTTTCAATTAGAATTGAGTAGCTACTGAGACAGAGACAAGCAGAGACTGGGAAAGGGTCCAGAGGGAAGAGGCCTAGCGAGAGTCAGAGTAGTTCTGGTAAAAGATTCAGTAAGCGCCAGAGCAGAGCATTCAGACCACCAGGTGGATCCAGGAAGTCAGGATCTGGGTGGAGGGGCAGATCTTCACAGACTAGTAGTGGAAGGGGTGTAGTACAAAATCAGTTTCCAATATGTGAGCATTGTGAGAGGAGGCATGGTGGTGAGTGTTAGAAGGATTGTCCTGCTACTTTAGGAGCTCAGTTTGGTGTGAGTGGGAAATCTGGGAGTGTTGCTATGGTCTAGCAGAGTGAGGATGTGGACCTAGATAGAGAGGCCGAGGGAGAGGCAGAGTGAGCTCTAGGAGTTCTTCTATGAGGACTGAGGGGTGGGGTAGCTGACCGTAGTCTCAGGCCAGGGTCTATGCTATGACCAGGCAGGAGGCTCAAGACTCACCAGATGTTGTGGCAGGTGCACTTCTTATATATGACTTTGAGGCATTTGCATTGCTAGATCCAGGATCCACACACTCCTTTATCGCACTGTATTTAGCATTTAGGTTGTATTGTACTGAAGAGATGTTACAGTATGGGCTAGAGGTGAGTACACCTCTAGGTAGTCTTACTGCTATAGGAGAAGTCTGTAAGGGGTGCTTGATTAGGATCGATTAAGGAGACTTAGAAGCATACTTGATTATATTACAGTTGAGAGAGATAGACATTATCTTAGGCATGGATTGGCTCACCGCTTGTAGGACCATCATGAATTGCTACACTGAGGATGTAGTACTGGAATCTCCTAGTCAACCGAGAGCATTATTCAGAGGAGTTAGTCAAGCGGTGCCAGCCAGGATGATATCTTTCATAAGTGCACTGAGATTGAAGCAGGGAGGATGTGAGGCCTATCTGGCCCACATCATTAATACTAGAGTATAATAGAGTGTACAGAACATTTCTGTGGTTAGGGAATTCCTAGATGTATTTCCCGATGAGCTCCCTGGTTTACCATCAGATCAAGAAACGGAGTCCACGATTGATCTAGTTCCAGGTGCTACTACTATATCTATTCCTCCAAATAGGATGGCACCTGTGAAACTGAAGGAGTTGAAAGCTCAGTTACTCTAGTTGCTGGAAAAGGGTTTTATTAAACCCAGTGTTTTGCCTTGGGGATCTCCAGTGTTGTTTGTGAAGAAAGAAGATGGGACTTTGAGGTTATGCATTGACTATAGGTAGCTGAATCGGGTGACAGTGAAGAACAAGTACCCACTGCCTAGAATTGAGAATTTTCTTGATCAGATGCAGGGAGCTCAGGAATTCACTAAACTGGATGTGATATCAAGGTACTATCAGTTGAAGATAGCTAAGGCTGATGTATCTAAGAGTGTATTTAAGAGTAGGTATGGGCATTTTGAGTTTCTAGTGATGCCATTTGGGCTGACCAATGCCCCAACATCTTTTATGGCCTTGATGAATAAGGTGTTTTAGCCCTATCTAAATTGATTTATGATTGTGTTTATTGATGATATCTTGGTGTATTTGAAGAGCAGAAAGGAACATGCTGAGCATCTAAGAGTTATTTTATAGATAATGAGGGAAAAGCAGTTGTATACAAAATTTAGTATGTGCAAATTTTTGCTGGATTAGGTTGTGTTTCTGGGACATATAGTAACTGGAGATAGGTGGATCCAAAGAAGATTGAGGTAGTGATGAATTGGGAAGCTTCAAGAAATATGTCTGAAATTTGAAGCTTCTTAGGATTGGTTGGATATTATCGGAGGTTCGTGAAGGGGTTTTCTCTAATCTGAGCCCCTCTGACAAAGCTTCTGAGTAAGAATATAGTGTTCAGATGGAATGAGGAGTGTCAAAAAAGCTTTGAGGATATGAAAAATCAGTTGACTACTACACCGATGTTGACTATTTCATCGGGGACTAGAGGATATGTGGTGTACAATGATGCGTCACATCAAGGATTGGGATGTGTATTGATGCAGCATGGCAAGGTGATCAGCTACGCATCGAGACAATTAAGGTCCCATAAAATTAACTATCCAATACATGATTTAGAGCTAGCTGCAGTTGTCTTTGCACGAAAGATTTAGAGACATTATTTGTATGGAGAGTGTAGGACTCCATTTCTGGAGTCTAACTTTCATGCTTGCTTATAATCATAATACTTGAGCTATTTCCAATAGGGACCACCTTAATCATTATCAGTTCATCTTCTTAGCTCAGCTCTTTTAATAGTCGACTAATCCATTTCATCCTGAATACCTCAAGGAACAGTGTTGGTGAGTCCACAATTTTACACATTACCTGCTTCGTGGCTATTAGCATAATTTTTTCTATAGGCATCCAATTTAGGGTTTCTTTAGATCGTTTGAAAGAGGAATTCAAGAGCTACAACTTTTATGAAGACCTCAAAGACCAATTGTATCCTCTGAAGGGTCGAAAATAGGGCAAAAGATAAACGGTGAACAGTAACATAGAAGAAGTTGTGAACAGTAACACAGAAGAAGTTGTGAATAGTAACATAGACGAAGTCCTTGAACAATAACATAGAGGATATTCTTCAACTAATACAACTTCTTAACTCCTTCTTATAATCCTTAGCCTATGATCTATCCTCTGTGTTCTATCCTCTATAGTTGACTTTTATCTTTTGTGTTGACCACTTATTATCTGTGGTCTATCCTCTATGTTCTATCCTTTATAGTTGACTTTTATCTTCTGTGTTGACTACTTACCATCTGTGTTCTATCCTCTGTGATCTATCCTCTGTGTGATGACGTGTCCTCTGTGTTTTGATGTCATCACAGACGATACTTCTACTTTTTATTCCTCCTTTCCTCTACGTTCTGACGTCAGCATAGAGGATACTTCTACTCTTTATTCATCCCTTCCTTTGTGTTTTGACATCAGCACAGATGATACTTCTACTCTTTATTCCTTCTTACCTCTGTGTTTTGACGTCAGCACAGACGATACTCTTACTCTTCATTCATCTTTCCTCTGTGTTCTGATGTCATCACAGATGATATTCTTCCTCTATACTTTTCCTTTGCATCTTCCTTATTTAATACAATCCACCAACCTTCTCAACCACTCTCATTCATGCAACTCTCAGGTTAGAAATACACAGACATAAACATCAACCGCTTCTCAAAATCCTCAAAATCATTTGATCAACACATGCAAAGGAAACTTAACAGTGTTCATAATCATGCGCAGAATCATACATATATTTCATTCATCCCTAAATGAATAGTTGTTTTAAAAGGCTTTAATAACCTTACAAGTCATAATACATTAGTTCACTTAAACCAATAAAACTTGAAAGGTGGCTAAAGCCTTAAGTTCTTAAAAATCAATCTTAAGACTACAAAAGAAAACATGCAGATTGGGGTGCTGTCTTGTATCTTGACTTACTCACTTTCTTATTCTTCACCTGAATTCGACAAAATTTGGAGGGGGTGAGCTTGAAGCTCATGGGTAACACGTTTATAATTTAGAAACAAGCAGAAACCTTTTTGCACACATAAACATTTCCAGTTATAAATTATGCATGCATTCATCTTGTCAAACAAATCATAAGCACATCAGAATAGTTTGGGTAGATACAAAACAGAATGTACTACACATTTCCCCTAAGGGTCCTGTGTAGCCGTGAACAGAACGTACTATCACAATTCCAATTTATGGTCTTTCGTAGACGTGAACTTATGGGAGTCCATGAAGGAGCTCCATACCACTAGTGGGCAGGTGGGAGAAGCCTTTAGAGAAGTTCACTTGACTCAACTTAAGGGACCACTACAAACCCACATAACACATATTTCAAGATCTTGAAAACTTACTGCCCAAAATGACAATTCTTGGAATCTTGCTTTTCATATTCGAAAACATGATTTCATAAATTTGCAACTTTTTGAAGAAAATATTTTTGTTTTTGAAACATACAGCAACATATAACACTTTTTGCTACTTAAAACAAAGAACAAACAAATGCACATTAAAGGAAAACATTTATGGCTTATTGCTTCATCATAAAACTGAAACACACCTTAAAAATCCTTTCTTGCTTAGGTATTGGACTTAAGGATGTCTTTCCTCTTGCTTCTTTTGCCTCTATTGAACCCCTCCTTGATTTCCTTCATAAAAGACACAACTGCCATTCAATAGAAATTTGGAATTGACTAACCCATAATGCACATTCACTAAAATGAATTCTAGAATACTTAACCCATATATTTCTTAAGCTTTCTGAACCAAAACCTTTCAAAACTCCAAGAGATTAAAAACGACTTACCTTGCATCCTCACCAAAAAATGAGATTCTTAGCTCTAATGAAAGCTCTTTCCTTCCTCTTTCTTTTTTCCTTCTTGAGTAACCTCATATTCTCTCTTTAAGCCTTAGAAAAATTTTGATCTAGTTATAAACTCTATTATTTTCACTCTTCTTCAAAACCTCTCTTCTTCTTTTCTTTCTCTTCTTTTCTCTCCCATTCTCATTTTTCTATCTTCTAAGATAACAAAACAACAATTCCTTTTTCCTATTTTACCCTTAATGAGTCCCAAAAGTCCACTTTACCCTTTCTTATAAGCTTAGGCTCTTTTGATACTTAAGTTACATGCAAAAAATGCCCTCAATTTATTCTTATGCATTTATTTCA
>JANZXR010000172.1:25654400-25666166 GCA_027575705.1 Erythroxylum echinodendron | reverse complement strand
CAATTAAACAGACTGATTCTCTGCATGTGCTAGCAAAGAAGTATATTGATGAGATAGTAAAATTACATAGGATTCCAGATTCCATAGTTTCTGACAGGGATCCTCGATTTAGTTAGAGATTTTAGGGAAGTTTACAAGAGGCTATAAGAACCAAGTTGAATTTCAGTACGGGTTTCCATTCTCAGACTGATGGTCAATCGAAGAGGACCATTCAAACACTTGAGGGGATGCTCAGGGCATACGTAATGGACTTCAAGGGAGCTTGGGATGAGCATTTTCCATTGATCGAATTTACTTATAATAATTCATACCATTCGAGCATTCAGATGGCCCCTTATGAAGCACTGTATGGAAGGAGGTGTAGAACTCTGATATGCTGGGATGAAGAGGGAGAAAGGAAACTAATAGGTCCAGAGTTTGTGCAAATGAAAGTTGACAAGGTTAAATTAGTTAAGCAGTGGCTTAAAGCTGCATAGGATAGAATGAAGAGTTATATTGATGCGCACCGAAAGGAGATGCAGTATGAAGTTGGTGAGAAAGTGCTCCTTAAGACATCTCCTTAGAGAGGAGTCATGAGATTTGGCAAGAAAGGCAAGTTAAGTCCAAGATATGTAGGTCCTTATGAAATTCTTGAGAGAATTGGGCCATTAGCCTATAGGTTGGCATTTCCCCCAGAGTTGTCTCAGATTCATGATGCCTTCCATGTTTCCATGTTGAGGAGATATAGGTCAGATCCATCTCACATCATTCAGACCAATGAGGTTAAATTGAGAGATGATCTCAGTTATGAGGAGATTTCAGTGGAGATTTTGGATACTAAAGAGAAGGTCTTTAGGAACAAGACAATTCAACAAGTAAAAGATAATTTAAAAATCCTATGCTAACAATCAAATCCTATGCTAACATCAAAATATAAATATAATGAAATATAATTTAAAAATAAGAACTAAACTAATTTGTGTGTTGCCTCCCTAATAATCCTTGTTTGACATCGCTAGCTCGACGTACCTTTCAGGCTCAAAGTGACTTATACATATTAGGTTTTTGTAGTCTTATCAAAGGTTCTGTGACCTCTTAATAAGCTACATATTGTTGCTTATTTCCATATTTTTCTTTTTGTATTTCCTTGAACTTACAAAGGGTCATGTACACCTTTAAAGGTGGAGTCTTACAAAATATTGAAAATGAATCATTATAAGATTCACTAGATTCAATTACATCATTAAGTTTAGGTTTATGATTTATGACATTATGAATTTTAAAAATAAACCTTTCATTCCCTACCTTTAATATTAACTTGCCTTCTTTAACATCTATTATTGACTTAGCAGTCGTTAAAAAGGGTAAACCAAGGAATAGAGGCACTTATACATATTCGTCTATGTCAAGGATCACAAAATCTATTAGGAAGACAAACTTGTCAATATAGTAAGAATTTCTTGTATAATTCCCTTAGGATATTTTATCAATCTCTCTACTAATTGCACACTTAGCCTAGTAGGTTTTGGTTTACCCAATCCCCTCTTATATAATGAATAAAACATCATATTGATTTCGGCCCCTGGGTTAGTTAAAGCCATATATATTCTTAAATTAAAAGTTTCATAAGGGATAGTAAAACTCCCTGGATTTGTGAGCTTTTCTAGCAGTTTTCTTTTTAAAACTTCTGAGAACCTATTGCTTAATTTTATAGTCAATAACTCTTTTAACTTTTCCTTGTTCTATAGTATCGATTTAAGTTAACTTGGAGTTGTTTAAACATTTCAAGGAACTTACCAAAATGTGCTTCTATTTGGTCTTTCTTCACTTTCACAAGATAAGGGGTGATAGGTCGTTTATAACGAAACACTTCCATAGTGCATATGCTTGAACATCCAGAGGATATTTGAGAACATACACTATGAGAATGGAACGTTAGAATAATCACATTAAATTATTTAAGGCATCACACATTTCATAAGCATTCAAAATTATTAAATCTTCCTATTACATTCACAAACATAAACTTACATTGTGTCATTGCAATTCATAATCCATGTCTATACATTACATAATATTTGAGAGTTTGCTACTCCATACAAAATGTACAAAATGAAATGGGATGCTAACGGAAAACATTCTAACTAGACTCCTGAGATATCAGCTGACCAGACCTCTTAGCCATTCTTGTTCCTAAAATGACAGCACTGGAATTCTACTAAATTGCCTTAGAAGCTAGAAATCTTTATTCCCTAAAAATTAACATTGCAATTTTGATGAGTTTATAAATTCACTGAGCGAACCATCATCCATATGGTCACCTAAGTCAGAATATAAACATGACAAGTATATAACCAATTCAACAAGCTTATCACCTTATTCAGTGCCAAATCCCACATCACATTTTATTTTTATCATATTTCAATAAGTACAACATGTTTACAAACATTTCATATCACCATTTCATAGCAATCCAATAATTTATTTTAATCATTAATATGATACATGTAGTTATGAATATGCAAATGCATACATGATTCCATTACCATTTTACTTTTCTATAATTAAGAGCCTATTTATTGCCTGGTATCCATTGTGGATACCAGGCTTGTTGGCCCCCGAAATTTTTCATTAAATTAAGCATAGTAGTTTATGGAATAAGCATGAGATTTGAATTTTTGCTTTAGAATAATTTTTGGGATCATGATAGAATCATTTTTGGAGATCTATTGTTTATTACAATGTGAGCAAAAGTTTATTTCGCTAATTAGTGAAATAAATGCATAAGAATGAATTGAGGACATTTTTGGCATGTAATTTAAGTATCAAAAGAGCCTAAGCTTATAAGGAAGGATAAAGTGAACTTTTGGGACTCATTAAGGGCAAAATGGGAAAAGGAATCATTTTCTTGTTACCTTAGAAGAGTGAAAAACAAGAATGGGAGAGAAGAGAAGAGAAAGAAAAGAAGAAGAGAGGTTTTGAAGAAGAGTGAAAAGAATAGAGCTTGTAACTAGGTCACAATTTTTCTAAGGCTTAAAGAGAGAATTTGAGGTTACTCAAGAAGGGAAAAAGAAAGAGGAAGGAAAGAGCCTTCTTTGGAGCTAAGAATGTCATTATTTGGTGAGGATTCAAGGTAAGTCGATCTTAATCTCTT
This sequence comes from Erythroxylum echinodendron, assembly GCA_027575705.1. Taxonomy (NCBI): domain Eukaryota; kingdom Viridiplantae; phylum Streptophyta; class Magnoliopsida; order Malpighiales; family Erythroxylaceae; genus Erythroxylum; species Erythroxylum echinodendron. The sequence goes on along the minus strand of JANZXR010000172.1, from coordinate 25,663,033 downwards.
GGAGTTTTGAAAGGTTTTGGTTCAAAGAGGTTAAGAAATATATGAGTTTAGTATTCTAGAATCCATTTTAGTGAATGTGCATTATACGTTAGTCAAATTCGAATTTCTGTTGAATGGGAGTTGTGTCTTTTATGTCTTTTATGAAGGAAATCAAGGAGGGGTTCAAGGGAGGCAAGAAAAGCAAGAGGAAAGACATCCTTAAGTCCAATACCTAAGCAAGCAAGGATTTTTAAGGTGGGTTACAGTTTTATGATGAAGCAATAAGCCATAAATGTTTTCTTTTAATGTGCATTGTTTGTTCTTTGTTTGGAATAGCAAAAAGTGTTATATGTTGCTGCATATTTTAAAAACAAAAATGTTTTCTTCAAAAAGTTGCAAACTTTATGAAGTCATGTTTTCGGATATAAAAGGCAAGTTTCTAAGAATTGCCATTTTGGGCAGTAAGTTTTCAAGATCATGAAATATATGTGTTGTGTGAGTTTGTGGTGGTCCCCTCAGTTAAGTCAAGTGCACTTGTCTAAAAGATTCTCCCGCCTGCCCGCTAGTGGCATGGAGCTCCTTCATGGACTCCAATAAGTTCACGGCTACACGAAACCATAAAATGGCGTTCTGCTCACGGCTACACAAGAGCCTTAAGGGAAATGTGTAGTACGTTATGTTTTGGATCCACCCAAACCATTCTGATGTGCTTATGATTTGTTTGACAAGATGAATGCATGCATGAGTTTGTAATTGAACATGTTTTAATTGTGAAAAAAGGTTTTCTTCTTGTTTCTAAGTTATAAACCTGTTGCCCACGAGCTTTAAGCTCGCCCCCTCCCAATTCTGTCCCATTCAGTTGAAGAACAAGAAAGTGAGTAAGTCGAGACTCAGGGTAGTAACCCAGTCTACATGTTTCTTTTGTAATCTTTAGATTGATTTTTGAGAACTTAAGGCTTTAGCCACCTTTCAAGTTTTATTGGTTTAAGTGTACTGATGTATTATGACTTGTAAGGTTATTAAAGCCTTGTAAAACAAATATTCTTTTGGCGGTGAATGAAATATATGTATGATCTATGCATGATTATGAACACTGTCAAGTTTCGCTTGCATGTGTTGATCAAATGATTTCGAGGATTTTGAGAAGCGGTTGATGTTTATGTTTGTGTATTTCTGACCTGAGATTTGAATGAATGAGAGTGATTGATAAGATTGATGGTTGCATTAAATAAGGTAGATGCAAAGGAAAAACACAAAGGAAGAATATCGTCTGTGATGATGTCACAACCCAGAGGCAAGGAAAATTTATAAGGAGAAGTATCGTCTGTGTTGACGTCAGAATACAGAGGAAAGGATGAATGAAGAGTAGAAGTATCATCTGTGCTGACATTAGAACACATAGGAAAGGATGAATGAAGAGTAGGAGTATCGTCTGTGCTGACATCATAACATAGAGGAAAAAATGAATGAAGAGTAGGAGTATCGTCTGTGCTGACGTCAGAACACAGAGGCAAGGAGGAATTAAGAGTAGAAGTATCCTCTGTGCTAACATCAAAACACAGAGGAAAGGAGGAATAAAGAGTAGAAGTATCATCTGCGATGACGTCAGAATACAGAGGACACGTCATCACATAGAAGATAGAACACAGAGGCTAGACCACAGACAGTAAGTGGTCAACACAGAAGATAGAAATCCACTACAGAGGATAGATCATAGGCTAAGGATTATAAGGAGTTAAGAAGTTATATTAGTTGAAAAGTAACGTCTGTGTTAATATACACAGATTCGTCTATGTTACTGTACGCAGATTTCTCTGTGTTATTGTTCACAGACTTCATCTGTGTTACTGTTCACAAGACTTCATCTGTGTCACTATTCACGGAGTTCTTTTGTGTTACTGTTCACAGACTTCGTCTATCTTACTGTTTACAACTTCTTCTATGTTACTATTCATAACTTATTTCTTCTCTATTTTCGACCCTTCAGAAGATACAATTGGTCTTTAAGGTCTTCATGAAAGTTGTAGCTCTTGAAGTCCTCTTTCAAACTATCTAAAGAAACCCTAAATTGGATGCCTATAGAAAAAGTTATGCTATTAGCCCCAAAGTAGATATATGTGTAAGATTGGGGACTGACCAACGCTCTTCCTTGAGGTATTCAGGTTGAAATGGATTAGTCGACTATTTAAAGAGCTAAGCTAAGAAAATGAATCGATAATGATTAAGGTGTTCTCTATTGGAAATAACTCAAGTATCAAGTATTATGATCATGATTTTCAGCAAGCATGAAAGTCGGACTCCAGAAACGAGGCTCGACAGTTATGGTATCAGAGCTCAAGTATTATGATTATTTGCATGAGAGTTGGACTTCAGAAACAGGGTCCAACAAGGCTCATTTCATTTATTACTCCATACCCATTGTGGATACTGAGCTCATTATTAACTGAGCTTGTGGCTCTTTGTGCACAATTCCTGAGCTTGATGCTCTTTTTTATAGTGGTCACTCCGGTCACAACTTCTTTTTCTTATCATGCATATCAATGTAATGGAATGCATCAATTCATATAATATGCTATCAATACTTTTCATTCAATGTTTTTATGTCATTTATCACATTCTTCGGACTTGATTTTGGCATTCAACATGTATTTGAGTACACATTCCATATTACACATACAATTTGAAAATACTTTTATATATAGTCCCAATTATCAAACTCCTCATACCAACAATGTCCGGAATCATAGCAATCATATAATTAACCATTGAATAATTGAAAGTTAACCAAAAAGAATTCAATCATAGTGAGAAACATCTAAGTTAACTCATAGTACACTCTAGAAAAACTATTGCCTTGATGATTCGACAATATCTGGATGTTGGCGATCAACTTGTGCGTCTATAGTCATGCAATACATATGTAGTTCACAAATCAATAACTTGTTTAATCATATGAATATTCAATCATGCACATCTATAAGTGTCATATTCAATACATGCTCAATTGCTTTTTCAGGTATGTATTCTTATACATAGATCTTGACTTTTCAATTTTTGTTTATAAACCTTAAGACCATTCAAACATTATATGTTATATACTACCATTATGAAATCAGGTTTGTACCTTTAAGCTAGCTTGATTCACTACAAATTCATTAACCATACTTTACACTTAACGTTAAACACTTTCATGATAAAAAAACCTCGTGTAACACACACATTGTTGTTACTTTAAATCTGGGATTTTAGCAAGCTAGATCTATATATCCACCAAACTGTTTCCAGAAATATATATTAATACATTTACCTAATTCTCACTCATAATTACCCCATGTACTTCAATGATCATTCATCCATACCTTATACACATTACTCATGTCCTTAAGATCATATTTGCATTAAAAGAATTCATTTATTCCTTTAACAAATCATAATTTCCATAGTTGAACTCAACCACATCAAAATAGTCCATTCTTTAGGTTATGACATCAATTAACTACACAAACTTATCAAACTCTTTACCAATTAATCAAGCTAAAATCTAGGCTCATTCTTAGACTTAATTAAGTCCAAATATGCAAATTTAGAGTGAAATTTATCAGTTGGTTCGATATGTACATAAGGTTGAAATTAAAATTCCAGAATTTGTCAACAACATCAATAATATGTGTAAATTTACCACCTTCAACACTTCATAAATTTTACAAGCTTAGAGACATCACTAACACCTGTAATTTTCCATATTTCATGTCCTTTGGTTACTTCATTTTAGGTTAATTTAACTTCCGTATAGGTTACACTAAGGCTTACAAAATTCTGCTCACTTATGTCATTAACCATCACTTTTTACAAACACATCTACAACTCTAATTTTCTAGATTCAAGAACACTTCAATGATCAAGCTAACTTAGCTCTCTATGCATGCAAAATCATCCAAGTACAAGATGGAAGTAAAATGATTTCAGCAAAGGCAAAATGATCAAATCATCTATATAGCTATCTTTCACCAAATTTTTGTATAGATCTTGAAGTGACTACGAACGAAATTGAAGCAAAATTCAGAATCTGTGATGGTGTGTCAGTGTTTTGGTGGTGAGAGTAAATTAAGAAGAGAATGAAAACAAAAGAAACTATCACTACAGTAGTTTAACTCATTAGGTTCTAGGCGACACTACTATACAATGGCATTTGTCACCTATGCATGTAAGGCACTTTTCCTCTCCATAAGCTACCATTTTTCACAATTATGCTAGGCCATTTGTCACTTAACCACTACTACCATTTGTGACTTAATTTCTTATGACATTTGTCACTTAATTTTCTATGCCAAATGTCACTTATTTTATAGGCTTAGTCATCTTGAATTTTCATGAGTCAACTTATCTTGCCACTTAACATTTTTCCTAGACTAACTGTACATTTTAATTCATCAAGTTTCCAATTGTAAGAATTAATTACAAATTTAATACTTGTAATCCATCAAACAAATATTCGAGACATAAGCAATATACAATCAAATCATGATCATTTTAAACCCTTCATACCCTAAAATATGTCAATTGAGTGCAGTTTTCCTAAATTAACATTTATGTGTATATATATGCTTATGTTATGCATGTGAATAAAATCATATCCTAAATGTACCAATTCTTTCTAATATACTACAATTCACATGACTATCACTCTAATCCATCAATAGGTTAGGAAACTAATTATTACATCAACATTTCTTTATTTTCTTAAGGTGGCCTTTATCTAAGCTTGAAATTGACTCTTACTAGTCTTCTTCTTCACTTCTCCTTCTTCTTCTAAAGGCTCTTTTCTATTCCTCAGGGTGATTTCCATTACATGGTCTTTAGAATATGTCTCTTTAGTATTAAGAAAACTTCCCCATCGTCTTTCAGAAACTAACTTGGTGATTTGACTGATATGAACTTTCAAGTTATGAATAGAATGTTGGAGTTATGTAAATATACTGCCCTAGAAAGTAAGTGTATTTACTTATAATTTAATTTTTCTTCCAGTTACTTTTTGTAATGAAAATATTTTTATTAATAAAACAAAAGAGTTTGTTTTATATGTATGAGCATAATAAAACTAGTCATATGGTACTGAGACTCTTTTTTAAGTAATATACATATATATAGAGATGTATGGGAAACATGTATATGATTAGAATCTAAGATAATTAATTCAAAGTTAAATATTCTAGTTGGTTTCTTGATTATGGTTTATATTGTAGTGTTGCGATTTATCTCCATGTAAGTACAAGAGTTTACCTCAAGGGAATGATGAGTTTCATATCATGATAGTAGCTAACTATCAATAATGGCACTATTAAATGAATCTGGAATCACATATGTTTTAAAGAATAGAGTAGGTTGTTACTTTAATCTTAAAACATACATTAAGCATTCATTTATTATGGACCACAATCTTGATGAGTGGAGAACTCATATGTGTTTCATTATAATTCTTGATATGATCGGAATAGATTTTCATAAAGTATCAATCCAGTGTTTGCATGTTGGAATTATTAATTGAAACATGTATTAGGGAACATTCACTCAAATAAAGAGTTTATAGTGATATCATCACTTCTAGATGTTTTATGGAGATTGGTGATTATACTGGCGCCAGTAGTTTGATGGCCTAACTACCCATCAAGTCTTAACACCAAGATGAGATATTATGTGTTAATCACTATATAGGGTAGAATGAGAGATCTAGAAGAAAAAATCAACATAAGGGCAAAGCGATAACTTTACCCTTTATTGTACGGATGGCTATAATATGTTTCATATTAGATTTTACAATTGGACATCTTATTTAAAGGATGTGTTCTCATAATATTTAGTAATGCAAGAGTTCAATTAATTGTCTTTAGTGGAATGACATTTAGCTAATAAGCTGGAATTAATTCTAATGAGATTAAATTAATTATGGGCTTATTAGAGCTTCAATTATAAAAGTCCAATTAGATTCCCCATTTGACTTTTAGGAAGGTTATCAAGCAAAGTAAGAAATACAAATAGATATTTTAAAGCCTATGACTGAATGTTGGGTTCACTTTAATTAGAAACTGAAATGAACATTTAGAAATGGGCTAGACTTTGGTTTAAATTGATTAATTAATTAAATCAAAGTTATTATAGATAAAAGGAGGTGGATTTTCGGCTTTAATGGACTAAATGTGCAGCTGCACATTTAGCAATGGTTTGCTACATTTAAGGTGGTTTTTAACATGCATTATCATCATTAAATGGATTTATAACCTTATCATTAAATGGTTTAATGGTTTTCTTTTAATGATAGCATGTAACCATTTAGCATTCATTGCATTAAAGAAGAAAGAAGTACATTTGATGGACCTCTTCCTTCTTTCGTCACAAAACTGAAAATGAGACGTATCATTTTAAAACAAAAGGGAAGAGTCTCATTTATTGGCTTCTTTATGATTGATTAAGGATGTGAAGCATTAGATGCACTTCACTTCTTTCTTTGATGCTTAACCGAAATTGAGAGAAAAATACAAAGGATTGTTAAATTTTTATATCTCTCTCTCCTATCTTGCATGAGATAGCCGAAATTTGCATAAGAAGTGTCATATCTTTGGCTTCTTTTTCTAAGGCAAAATCTCTTCAAGTTTTCTTCTCCTTTCCCACCAAAGGATCTTGTTAACCTGTAGGTTACCCAAGGAGAGCAGGTGGTAGATCGAATTGGTTGAGGATACAATAATGAGAAGAGGATACATCACCTAGGAAAGGGTCCATTGCTGAGGATAGGATAGCATAGTGAGGAGTTAAAGCTGTAGCAAAGGAGTCGGTATAATTCTACCATCTTGTTCTTATGTTAAATATTTTCCTTATATCGTATCATGTATGGCATGACTTGTTAATTTGGTTATATTGCTTTCGTTGAAATTTGGTTTCTACAAAAAAGTTTTGAAATCTATCATTTTATCCAAATCTTGTATGCTTAAGTTTTCGATCCAATAATTGGTATCAAAGCCAGGTTCCTATGCATGATTTCTCTTATGCATGATATCGGTTCCTATATGTGATGCATGGGTGGCCAATTTTTGTATGCTGCATATTTTTATGTGATAGAAATATATATGATGTATGTTTTGCTCTTTTGGTTGTCCATAGATTATACAGTTACCTTGTAAGTTTTCTTCATTTGGTTTGTAACAAAGAGGGTGGCCTTTTATCGTCATGTTTCCTCCTTGTCTTCTTTTCTGTCATGGCTTCTTTTTTCAGTTTTGATTATGGCATCTTGGCCAAATTTCGATTTTGTGAAAACCAAAGGGCTGGAATTTTGTTTTAACAAATTCTTTGGCTCTATGAAAATCCAAAGTTTTAGTTTTTACAAGTGCTGGAATTTTTTATGTCATATGCATAAGCTTCGTTTTTTGTGAAATACAAGTGCAGATTTTTATTTTCTTTAGTACAAATTTTGGTTTTGTGAAACCAACTTTTTGTTAGAAAAGAAAGGCAATTACACACTTTTTACCAAATGGGCCGGGTCATATGAGCGAAGAGTTTAAAGCGGAAGATCCAAGTCCAAAAAGATTTTGCCAGGCCTAAAAGCCTTGTAAATGTATTTATGTTTCTAAAATGGACAATCAAAAGTGGATTATTAGTTCATGTGATGAATGGATAAATGAATGAAAATAATATGTGATATTATGTCATTTAGAAAATTGCCAACCCTAGGCTTTGCCATGCATTCATTATATATGAGATAAATAATGAAACAATATAGGATGGATAACAAATTGCATCTAGATAAGATGATATTTATTAAAATTTAAAGCCCAAAAAGATTGAGTAGGAGAGGATGCTCTCATATGAGAGTCTAAAGTGTCCATATGATGGTCCATTTGCATGTCGTGAAGTGTTACTCTCCACCGGAGGGCATGAATCCTAGATCTTGCATGGTTTGGGTCTCCTAAAGGATAAGTCCACTTAGTGGTAGTGGATGTGACCTCCAACCTAGGTATGGTTTACAAGTACCTTTAGTGGATGAGTCAAATGGTTATACACTAAACATATTTTATCAATATCCTACCCACCGTAGCTCTGTTGGTAAAAGTATGGACCAAATCATGACGCTTCTCAAAAGGTTAGGGATGAAGATGCTTGGTAATTTTTTGAGTGGGAGGGTCACAATTTTTTTTAATGGATAAGATGGCCCACCGTTACTTAGTCTATTATAGATAAGAAAAATAATCGTCGTATAAAGTTTTAATTTTTTTGTTTTATTAACTCTGTCATCATGCATACATGCATCATGATTTTATACAAAATTCCAATATTGTTGACTAGTGTACTCATCCTTCAATAATTTATATTTTCAGACATAATTAACGACAAAATGAATCCACTAACTTTGCCCTTGACAAATAACAAATTAGAAAATGGAGAGAATTTTAATGAATGGAGACGTAACCTTGACATTGTTCTTCAATATGAACAAATTTTATGGGTATTAAATAAAAACGAGCTTGCACCTCTGGGTGGAGATTTAACTCCTAAGCAAGTCTAACAACATGAGTGATGACAGTGTTAGTAGTGTGCCCTAGGCCAATGGATATTTGTGATTCATGTATTAACATTATAACTTGTTATTAATATATTATGAGGTATTC
>JANZXR010000172.1:25641394-25654300 GCA_027575705.1 Erythroxylum echinodendron | reverse complement strand
CATGTGCAAAAATCACTGTTCACCAATGCATGAGCATGAGATGTGTTTTCCTAATTTCTCGATTAATCTCTCGTGTATCCGTTTTTATATTTCAACCTGTTATCTGGAAACGGGATGTTACAACTTAGGTGGCTTAGCTTAGCTTTGCCACATGTCTCTAATGCATGTCTTGCATTTGTCATCATGTGAAGCTACCAAATGTCACTTAGCTATTGGTCCACATGTCACACATCTATTTGTCCAATTGTCACTCCATAAATAGTCCATTTGTCAATAATTCTATTTGTCTCTTATTTCTATATTTTTCCTAGTTTAAAATACTCCAAATTTTTGATAAATTTCCAAAATTTCCAAAATGTCTCCAAAAATGCCAAAATAATTATAATACACACATTCAATTTTCAAGACAATTAATCCATAATTCACACTTTAATTACATAAAAATCACTTATGCCTGGAAAATGTCAATGAATGCATGTACAATTATTTTCATGAGTGACAACATTATTCACGTGTATATATATGCATATAATGCATGCAATGCACTTATAAATTCTCAATAAACTTTCATATATAATATTCTAGGGTTCTAACCCTAATCTTGGGATAATGGGATATTACAAATCTCACCACCTTAAGATATGTCTTCCCCGAAATTCTTACATGATTCATGAAACATATGGCGATATTGCTTTCCTATATGCTCTTTTGTTTCTTAAGTTGCTTCCTCACTCAAATGATTTTTCCATACGACTTTCACTAATGGAATTTCTCGATTCCTAAACTGTTTTGTTTGATATCCCACTATTTTGACTGGCACCTCAATATAACTCAGATTACTAATAATTTCAATCTCTTGAGCCGGTAATACATGCATCGGATCAGATCTATACCTCCTAAGCATGCTCTCATGAAAAACATTATGTATCTGAGACATTTACGCCAATGGTCCCATCCTCTCTATAATCTCATAAGGACCAATGTACCTAGGGCTCAACTTGCCCTTCTTGCCACATCTCAACACTCCTCGTCAAGACAAGACTCTCAGAAATACTTTGTCTCCCACACTGTATTCCATATCCTTTATGTGTTGATCAACATAACTCTTTTGTTTATCTTCTACTGCTTTTATTTAGCTTCGGATCAATTTTATCTTATCCACAGTATCGTGTATCAATTCTGGGCCTTCTTTCATTCTCAAACCTTTCTCATCCTAGTATAGAGGCGATTGACATTTTCTACCATATAATGCCTTATAAGGTGCCATTCTAATACTGCCGTGGTAGTGGCTGTTATTAGCAAATTCAATCAAAGCTATGTACTGATCCCAAGCTCCTCAAAACTCCAATACACATGCTTTAAACATATCCTCAACAGTCTTGATTGTCCTCTCACTCTGCCTATCTATTTGAGGGTGAAATATAGTACTGAAGTTCAACCTCATACCTAAAGCTATTTGTAAGCTACCTGTAAGCTACCCTAAAATCTTGAGGTAAATCTGGGATCCTTGTCTGACATAATGAATACTAGAACCTTATGTAATCTCACTATTCATTCACATATCTCTGAGCTAACTGATTTAGTGAGTTATTCTTTCTCACTGGCAAGAAATGAGCTGACTTGATCAATTTATCAACAATGACCCAAATGCCATCATGTTACCTCGGAGTCCTCCGTAAGTCCATAATAAAATCTATTATGATTCGCTCCCATTTCGACTCTAGAATAGGTAATGATTGTATCTTACCAACTGGATCTTGATGCTCTGCTTTGATCTGTTGGCAAGTCAAACACTTAGCCACATATTCAGCCACTTTCTTTTTCATCCCTGGCCACTAAAAATGTTGCTTTAACGTGTTATACATCTTGGTAGTACTAGCATGCATAGAATAAGCTGCTATATGTGCTTCCTCTAGAATTTCCTTTCTCAATTCACCCACATCAGGCACACATAACCTTTTTTTTAACCACAATGTTTCTTCTCTCAATTTAAATTCAGAATCTATATTCATCTTAATCTTCTTAATCATTTTCACGATTTCAAGATCTTTACTTTGAGCTCTTCTAATTCTATCATAAAACATCTGTCTCAACTTTAGTATGGCTATCAATGCTTCATCTTGCCCCAATTTCAATCCAACATTCAACGCTCTTAATTGAACTAGTTTAGGCAACCTTGATAATTTTATTTTTGCCACATTATTATTGGATTTCCTGCTTAATGCATCAACTACCACATTAGCTTTGCCAGGATGATGCTCAATTGTACAATCATAATCTTTCAACAACTCTATCCATCGCCTCTATCTTATATTCAACTCTTTCTGACTCAATAGATATTTCAAACTTTTATGATCAGTAAATACCTAAAAAGTTTCACCATACAAGTAGTGTCTCCAAATCCTCAAAGCAAATATTATAGTGACAAGTTCTAAATCATGTACCAGATAGTTCATCTCGTGAGACCTTAATTGTCTCGATACATAGGCTATCACCTTGCCATACTGCAACAATACACATTCCAATCCTTAATGCGAAGCATTACTGTATACTACATAACCATCGATTCTCGAAGGAATAGTCATCACCGGTGCTATAGTCAACCAATGTTTCATTTCCTCAAAACTTCTTTAATAATCATCGTTCCATCTAAAAGGCATATTATTTCTCAAAATTTTTATCAAAGGGGACGAGATCAGTAAAAACCCCTCGACAAACCTTCTGTAATAACCAGTTAATCCTAAAAAAATCCGTTTCTCATTCACATTTCTTGAAGCTTCCCACTTTATCACTACTTCTATTTTCTTCTGGTCTACTTGTATGTCGTGTCCAGATACAATATAACCTAACTACTTGATCAAGCCAAAATTCACATTTACTGAACTTGGCACATAACTATTTCTCCCTTATTATTTGTAGAACCAATCTCAGATGTCTGCATGTTTCTCTCAACCCTTCAAATAAACCAAAATATCATTAATAAACACAATCACAAAGTAATCTAAATAAGGTTGAAATACCTTATTCATCAAGGCCATAAAAGCTACTGGGGCATTAGTGAATCCAAACGGCATTACTAAAAACTCAAAGTGTCATATCCCACTACCATAGAGGACATACCTGAACATCTAGAGGATATTCAAGTACATATCCTATAACAATGGTATGCTGGATCAAACCTAATCTCTTAAATGGCATCATAAAGAAAATACAATACTTAAAAACCTCATGTCTTCATTTTATTCATAAAGGTTTACATAGAAGACATTAAAACCAATATTTACAAACTTTCTACACAAGTTCTATATGACATATGTAAACTACTTAAAAACAACTACAACTCCTTAAATGCCAGTTGACAGACCTTTGAGCCATATCTTTATCCAAAATGATCTTCTAGAAGATCTTAGAAACTAGGTCACCTGTCTTGTACCTGAAAATATCAATGTTACAATTTGATTGAGTTTTGCGAAGTCAATGAGTGAACCATCATTAATGATCTCACTCCAGAAAAACACAAAAATATCATAACCTACCAATTTCACAACATTTTCCAACACAATATGACGTAATGAATGTCATACACATCACATACATTCTTTCAAAACTTAAACAACTAAATCAATCACATTATCATGGCATATCATTTTAACATCACAACTTTAGAAAAGATTTCACAAGCATGTATTTCATAATCATAAATATACAAATGTAGATGCATATGAGACTCTAGATTCGTTATTACTTGTTGTGATCGAGTGCCTTTAAAATATATATATAGATACTGGGCTCAGTCAGATACAAAAATCACTAAGTAAATTTTTACGTGCAAAATTCTAAGCTTAAAGCTCTTTTGGACTGGCTACACTGATCACAACGCCTTTAACTAATCATGCATTTAATAAAATGCATCAGATAACAAAATATGCTATGAATAGTATTCACATATGATGCACAGAAAGAATATTATATTCATTGGACCTCAGTCCGGCATTCAACTTTCGTTGAGTATTCAGAAATCAATCAGAGTTCAGTAGCAAATATATATCATTCAAATTTCATATGCATTTAGAACACTTCCAATACATTCCTGAATATCAAACTCCTCAAATCTTTAAAGTCCAAAATTCATATACAGTTAACAAACAGTTCAATAATTGGAAGTTAAACAGAATTAATCAATCAATCCTAGGAAGATCATCTAGGTTGACTCACAAATGCTCCCTTTAGCTTATTACCTTGAAGTCCCAGCAATTTTTGGAAGTGGTCACACGATGTGTTCCTCTATATGTAATCATATACATTTCTATGTCACTCATGTGCATTTTTATAAGAATAATCAGTTATAAATACATTTATGAATATATCATGTATCATGCATGTTCAATGACAATTTATCAGGTATGTTTCTTTAATACTCTTTATAAACAATTTACAACACCTTCAAAACGTTCTTTTAATCCTTAATACCCCTTTTTCACTTTAATCCCTTCATTCAACACCAATTAAATTCATTTAAGAACTCATTTAAACCTACATGCCTCATATGGTAACATCCTTACTTGAATTAGGTTAAAAAACATCCAAACAAAGCCTTTTTATAACGCTTATCAGGTCGCAATCATACAAAGGCATGATCGTGACTTTCCTTCTTCTCTTTAAAGTCATGATCGTGCGGAAGCACGATCACAACTTCCATCATTCTCCAGCAGAGTCGTGATCGTGTAGATGCACGATCGTGACCTACTGTGTTTTCTTCCTTTTTTCTGGCCATTTTTGACCTAGAAATAGAAGTTTTTAGGTAACATTTTCTTCTAATCAAATGTTCCTCTATGGCTTACATTTCTAATGACTTAAAATTCATACATTGTTTGTTTAGTATCATGTAAGTTATAATCAAAAGACTCCATACTATTCTCATACCTCGATAAAACACAATTCTCAACTTCAAGCCAAATTTCAAGACTCTTAAGGATAGTTTTCAAGTTCTATTCCTTCATGAAAAATGTGTCCATATGTCTCTATTTTACTTTAAATCAAATTACATCTAATTTGGATATTTATAGTTCAAGTTATGATCAAAATATAGATGTATGTTCAGTAAAATACTGCATATAACGTACTCCAACTCAATTTATTGTCAATGTTCTATTACTTCTCTATCATTTCTCCATCCTTTCACATTGATGATTTAGTTATACCTCAATTTTTAGTTCAATAATCTCTATAGACAATTCATAAGTTCATGAATAATCATAACATAAAAATAGAACTTAATTCATATTATTACATATCACATTTTTTGCACTTCACTAATCTTCATTTAACTTTAGTTATCATAATCCCTTATACACTTTCTGCACATTTTCTACTGATTTAACTCCTTCATCACTTTCCTTACATCTCAGAAATTGCTTCTTCCTATACCACTCACACATGCATCCATTCATCTTGCTACACCATTCACAAATGCATCCATTTTCAAACATGAAAACATCATCAAAAGTCATTTACACTATATAAAACTCAAAGCATAACTTACTTGTCTTAAGCTTCACTCTCTTCAGTAAAATTCCAGAGATGGGGGGAAAGCTAATAAGAGATTTCAGCAACCATCAAAAGCCCCAAATAGTTGAAGACTTTGCAATGTGTATTAAGCAAACACCAAAGACATATGAATAGGATAAGATTCAATGATGGATAAGCAAGAACGAAGGTTTTTGTTGATGGAGAATTTCGGTGAAGCCAAAGAAAGGAGCTGCAGAAACATAGTTCCTAAATGAATAGGTGGCTTTATTATGCAATGCCACATGTCTCTCATGCATGTCTTACATTTGTCATCATGTGAAGCTACCAAATGTCACTTAGCTATTAGTCCACATGTCACACATTAATTTATCCATTTATTACTCCATAATTGGTCCATTTGTCAATAATTCTATTTGTCTCTTATTTCTATATTTTTCCTAGTCTAAAAATATCCCAAAATTTTGATAAATTTCTAAAATATCCGAAATGTCTCCAAAAATGGAAAAATAATTCTAATACACATCAATTCAATTTTTAAGACAATTAATCCGTAATTCACATTAAAATCACTTATACCGAAAAATGTCAATGAATGCATGTACAATTATTTTCACAAGTGTCAACATTATTCATATGCATGTGTATGCCATATAATGCATGAAATGCACTTCTAAATTCTCAAACATCCTAGGGTTCTAACCCTAATCATGGGATAATGGGATGTTACACGAAGTGCCCATATCTTGTTCTAAATGCATACATTAGTACATTAACCTCAGCTATTTTCAATTGATAATATCCCGATCTCAAATATAACTTTGCGAATACCTCAGCTCCTTCTAACTGATTAAGCAAATCATCAATCCTTGGCAATGGGTACTTATTCTTAACTATTACCTGATTTAACTGCCAATAATCAATACACAACCTCAGAGTCCCATCCTTCTTTTTTACAAACAATACCGGAGCTCCCTAAGGTGACACACTGGGTCTAATAAATCCCTTTTCCAATAACTCCTATAACTGGGTCTTAAGTTCTGTCAGTTCCATAGGTGCTATCAATGGTAAATTCTATCTCCCTTTCTTAGGGTAAACCTGGTAATTCAGCAGGAAACACATCCAGGAATTCCTTAACAATAGGAATATCCTGAATGGTTAGTTCATTTTGGGTATCAACTACGTGGGCCAAATACGCCTCATATCCACCTCGAATTAATCTTAAAGCACTCATGAATGAATTAGTCAGGTTGGCACTGCCTGACTAACTCCTCAAAACACCACTCTCAGCTGATTAGGAGATTCAAGAACTACCTCCTTAGTATAACAGTTCATCATCGCCCTATAAATAGTGAGCCAATCTATGCCTAAAATAATATTCCTTTAACTGCAATATAATCAAATTAGCTTCCAACTCTGCCTGATCAATTCGAACTATGCACCCCTTACATACCTCACTAATGACTGTAGTACTTCCTACTGGAGTACTCACCACTAAACAACGATTCAACATTTCTCTCGTACAATATAGTCTAGATGCCAAATGCGGTGCAATAAATGAATGTGTAGACCCTGGATCTACCAATGCAAATTCTTTAAAATTAAAAACATTCAACATACGTGCTTCCACATCTTAGGAGTTCTACGCCTCCTGTTTGGTAATGGCATAGACCATAGCCTAAGACTGCGGCTGATTACTCTACACCTTGGTCCTGACACTGGGCCTTACTGACTGAGTTCAGCCTCTACCTCTACCTTTATGTACAGATCCGGTAGCTCTACTCTATTGTACAGTTGTCATTGTCATTGTTCCTCCTCTCATCACAGACTGTAGTCTTAAAGTGTTGGGACAATCTCTGATCTGATGCTCTAGAGAGCCACAACGGAAACAAGCTCCAGATAACCTCCAACACTGACCACCATGCTTCTTACCATAATGTTCACAATCTGGCATCTGTTGTGACTACCCTCTTAACACTGATCCTCTAACTATACTAGTATGAACAAATCCACCTCTTTGTCTAAACCCTGATTGTCTCGAGCTAGTATGGAATCGAGACAGTCTATTCTGGCGTTTACTGAAGTTTCTGCTAGAATCAGCCTGAGATTCAACCTACCTCATCCCTCTAAAATCCTGTCTTTACTCTCCCTGACTATCTTTTAACAACTACTCAATTCTGATTGAAGTTGCTCATAGTTCTGTAAAACTACCCAAATTAGAAAGAGCTAGCCAAGTTTTAATCTCTATGTTCAACCCGTCCTCAAACCATTTACATTTGTCTTCCTCAGTTGGGGTCAATGCAATAGCATACCTATGAGTCTGCCTTGCTTTAGATCCATAAATTCTTTCATCTTTTTATCCAGATAAATCTTAGTCATATGATTCTCTAGAAACACCTTTAGAAAATCTTCCCAATTCAAACTACAGGGTCTGGTGTTATTTTCTGGAGCAGACTTTCACCACTGGTATGCTTGACTTTGTAGTAGTGAGATCACATAATTAAATCTCTCATTTGCCTCACAGTCTATCTGATTAAACACTCTTTTAGTTCTCTCTAACCACCGTTCTACCTCAGTAGGGTCTGTACTTTCGTAGAAGTCTATATCCCCCTGCTTTCTCAGCTTACCGTATCATCTTTCTCACCTCTCTAGAATTCTCAGAGGCATTTGTGCAAACTCAGGTATAAGAGACTCCCTATTGGCTCCTATAGATTTTGTGTCAGCTAGGTCTCCAATTTCATCTCCTACAACAGATGACCTATAACAAAAATAGTAGTGATTACTATCCGAATCTCTCACTCAATATGATATATAAATGTCCTTATATGTCTCTATGGATGCCAAAGCATGCTCTAATACCAAAATTTTGTCTCATCCCACTACCATAGAGTACATACCTGAACATCCAGAGGATATTTAAGTACATATCCTATGACAATGGTATGCTGGATCAAACCTAATCTTTTAAATGGCATTATAAAAAAAACACTATACTTAAAAGACTCATCTCTTCATTGCATTAATTCATAAAAGTTTACATAGTGGACATTAAAACCAATATTTACAAGCTTTATACACAAGTTCTACATGGCATATGTAAATTACTTAAAAACAAATACAACTCCTCAATTGCCAGCTAACAGACCTTTGAGCCACATCTTTATTCAAAATGATCTTCTAAAAGATCTTAGAAACTAGTCACTTATCTCGTACTTGAAAATATCAACGTTGCAATCTGATTGAGTTTTGCGAACTCAATTAGCGAACTATCATTAATGATCTCACTCCAGAAAAACACACAAATATCATACAACCCACCAATTTCACAACATTTTCCAACACAATAAGACATAATGAATGTCATATGCATCACATACATTCTTTCAGAACTTAAACAACCAAATCAATCACATTATCTTGGCATATCCCTTTAACATCACAACTTCAGAAAAGATTTCACAAGAATATATTTCATAATCATAAATATACAAATGCAGATGCACATGAGACTCCAAATTCGTTATTATTTATTGTGACCGAGTGCCTTTCAAATACAGATACATATACTAGCCCATTAGGCTCAATTAGATACATAAATCACTAAGCAAAGCTCTACGTGTAGAATTTTGAGCTCATAGCTCTTTCAGATTGGCTACTCTGATCACAATGCCTTTATTTGAACATGCATTTTATGAAATACATCAAATAATAGAATATGCCATGAATAGCATCCACTTATGATGCATAGACAAAATCTTATATTTACTAGACCTCAGTCTAGGATTCACTTTTCAGAAATCAGTTGCAAACATATATTATTCAAATTTCATATACAATAGAACACTTCCAATACATTCCCAAATATCAAACTCCTCGAACCTTTAAAGTCTGGAATTCACATACATATCACAAATAGTTCAATAATTAGAAGTTAAACAGAATCAATCAATCAATCCTACGAAGATTATCTAGGTTGACTCACAAATGCTCCCTTTAGCTTATTTCTTTGAAGTCCCGGTAATGTTTGGAATCGGTCGCTCAACGTGCTCCTCTATATGCAATCATATACATTTATATGTCACTTATGTGCATTTTTATAAGAATAATTAGTCATAAATACATTTACGAATGTATCATGTATCATGTATGTTCAATGACAATTTCTCGGGTATGTTTCTTTAATACTCTTTATAAACAATTTACAACACCTTCAAAACATTCTTTTAATCCTTAATACCCCTTTTTTCACTTTAATCCCTTCATTCAACACCAATTTGGAGGTGTCGCAACGCGTTAGTTAGTGTTTCATGGTAAACGGGGAAGAACGGTGAAGATCAAAGGGTTTCGGCCCAAAGCTGTAGGCCATGATCATGCACAACAGGCCATGATCGTGACAGAGAAGGAAGAGCCAACAGCAGCCAGGCCATAATCGTGCACTGGGAGCACGATCGTGATAGAGAACATCAAGTTAGGCCACGATCATACACATTGGGCCACGATCGTGCCCTGTGTCGGGCTGACAAAAAAACTCAATTTTTGTGAGATTTTGTGGACCATTTCGACCCCGACTTTAACTTAAGGCTTCCACATAATAAATAGAACTTGATGTGATAGCCGCAAAGAGTTTTTAGAGAGCCTAGAGAGTAGTGCAAGAGAGCATCATTCTGTCAATTCCGAGAAAACCCAAGAGAGAGATCAAGAGATTGAGGAAGGAGATATTGGAAGCAAGACACGGAGATAAGTTTGACGTGAAGTACTTAAGGTGGTTTCCCGCAGTCGCGGCCTCTGAGATCCACTCCGAAAGTATTTCTTATTTTTAGTTTATTTTTATGGATGTATGAAATTGGGATCTTTATTAGAAATATTGTTATTAAGTTTTGATTTATTGTCTATACTCACTTTCGGGTTTTTTAGTTCTTAAAAATAATAAAGTTTATTTGATTGTCTTTTCTTTCGATTTAATTGTGATTCAAATTATGTTTTTAATAACTTGGCGATAAACTAAAAGGGCGAGCTAGGAAAAAATCATTGATTTGTGCTAACGAGAGTTTGGTGAATCGATAGGTAGAGAATTGAATAAAATTGGTAGATTTGTGTAACGAGAGATCGAGCATAGATTCCTGGTAGGTTTTTACACAACTTAGAACTAATTTAGGTTTTGGGTCAGTCAATCGTGAATCGAGAAATCATGATTCCATAATTGGGTAGGTTTAGAATTATAACTCAAGAGAGAGTAATTCACCCTATGACTGTCCAAAATTACATAATTGGGTAGATTTTCTTTAGTTTCGAATTAAATCCCCCTTTCTCTCACTTGGCTATTTTTAGGTTGATTTCGGATTATTGTGTAAGTTGCTATTTTTGACTTTTCTGCACTTTAAATTTTTATATTTGACTATTGATTGATTTAATTTCTGAATTAATTAATTGTTAGAATTATTGTAGTTTAGGTCGACCTTAGATTTGGGACCAGTTAGCCTTCCTCTTGGGATCGATACCTTAGGTACTACGCAAATGACCCGTCGCTTGCAGAATTTACCAAGGTTAAAAAATAGTAAAACTTAGCCCATATAACCTTGCGAACAATGCCGAAATACCACTTAATTTAGATCAAACTTTGTTTAAGAAACAAAATTGTGTAATAGAAATAATATGAAAAATTAAACTAAAATTGAAAGACTAATAATGAATAATAAACAATACCAAAATATAGAAAACAAGAACTCAAGAATCTAAAGACTAGAAATTACTTTTTCCCTATTTTGTGTCCCTCCTATTTTATTAATCAAATTGTGTCTCACCTAAGTTTTTGAATGTATTAATTACGCTCTCTCAAGGTTTAATTAATTGTGGCAAATCAAATTAAATGGAATCAATTGAATAATCTCTCAACCTACTCAATCACTCCACTAAGTTCACTAATTATTAAGCTATCATATAGGTGATCAATTGAATTAATCGAGATCTATCTTCTAACTAATCAATTAACTTAATGATTGCAAGTCTATAGGTTGCCAACTCTCGTTGTACAATCCTACATAAATAATCTTACTCACTCTTTTGTTTTATTACAAGATAGAAATAAAATCAACAATCATCAAAGACACTTTCATTTAATTCACAAAAAAAGCAATCCCTAAAACTAAATTAGCCAATCAAGGTCTCCATAACATCATTAAAACATAAATAATCCATCTTACAAAGATTAGAGGAAAGAAAAACACAGAAAATTGAATAAAGGAAACTTTTTCTCTTCTTTACCGAACATTGGAATTTTTGATGTTGATGTGTTATTTTCCCCAATCTAGATGATAATCCTTGAATCTTTACCTTCCTCAAAGCTCAAAACTTGCATTCTTCACTCAAAGAGGCTCTTTCTACATAATGGTTTCATCCCCCTTAAAAAATTAAGGCTTAACCCTCTTTTAGAAGTCCAAAAACCCTAAGTTTAATGAAGCCCCGCATAATATCTTGGATTATAATTCCCATAATCTTAGGAATTAACAACAAAGAGTCTCCTCTTCTCTTCTCCTCTTTGATCTCTAGCTCAATCTCTAAGTTTCTTAATCTTCCTTCCTACATAAAAATAATCTATTCTTACCCTAAATTAACATCAACCATAAAAGAAAAACAATGGAAATCAAACTAAATGAAAACATACAAAATGAATCCTAAACTACAACAATAATCAACAATTATGCAAAAAACACATGCTAATTGCCAAGAAAAACAAAGACCAATACATAACTATCAATGAATCTTCATAACCTAATAGATTATGTTAAAAATTAAATGAATTTCATTCCATCTAAGCCATCGATACATTCACACAATTCATAATATGTAACATAAACACACTAACATAACAATATATATACTACAAGAAAACAGTGAATTACAGACAGAAATTACCGACGGAAAAAACCAATATACCGTCGGTAAACCAAATTATCGACGGAATAAACCGACGACAGAAAACGTCGGTGATTCGGCCGTAGCTAAATTCACCGACGAACCTTGTCCATACCGTCGGTAAAATTACCGACCGCAAAGGTTAGCCGTCGGTAAAATCAACGGAAAAGTTACCGACCATCTAATATGGTCCGTCGCTAAATTTACCGATTGGTGACATACCCGTATGTAAATTTTTCATCATACAGTCAGCAAAAGTACCGACGGTAAGATTTTCTGTCGCTAAATAAGTCAATATTACCGACGGAACATAATATGTTCCGTCGGTATAATAGGTTGAGAATTATCGACGGAAATGTTGTATAGTTCCATTGGTAAAATTTTGTATTAAATTTTTTTAAAATTATATATTTCCATTATATTTAAATTATAATCGTCTTATAATTTTATTAATAATATATATTTAAT
>JANZXR010000172.1:25627063-25641294 GCA_027575705.1 Erythroxylum echinodendron | reverse complement strand
TGATTCACCATTTATCATAATCACAATTTGTCATACTTACCCGGAAATGCCAAATGAAAGCATGTATAATTGTATAATTATGCCAAACAATATGTCATAACTTATGTCTAACGTTCATTTATCTTAAATCATATAAATGTCTCACAAATAATTGTTCTAGCCATATGTATAGGTAACAGGATGTTACATTACTTATCTTATATGATGTGTACCTCCTTCTCACATTGAGGATAATATGTTGTTCAAGTGTGGGGAGAGATTCTGTGTTTTTGCTTTGAATGTAATTTTGTGTATTGTATGATAGTTATTAGGTGGCATTGTGTGAATTGTTTGAATGTGTCAATGGCTTAGATGTGTGAAATTTGTTTAATTTTAAGCATAGTCTAGTAGGTTATAAATGATTAATAGCTCACAAAATTAGTGAGTTAGGGTTTTTAGATAAAGATACAGCTTAATTAGGACTTAGTGAAAATTTAACTCTTTAGGAGGTCACATTCATTCATAATTTTAGGCCTTTTAACTTAAGTAACTTAACTAGCATTTTTCATGAAAACAAATAGCTAAAAACAACAAGTTAGGCAATAAAAAAAAAGTGTTTTGTTAATAAATTACTATTTTACTGACCTTGGGTTATGAATAGAGCTAGTAGCCAACTGAAAATGTGATAATAGTTGAGTAACCGAATCAATACGCATCACAAATGTGTGCCTTCGCGTTAAAAGGCTATAACGACGTTTTAACCAAGCTATTAATAAATGACCTAGTCGAGTAATCAAATCGACATTTATTACCAATATTTTCCTCCAAGTAAAAGACTAAGTCCTTGCTTAAAAATTATATATATATATATATATATATATATTTATAAAGAAATAATGTTCTTAATAAAAACCTACCAAACTTGTAACAAGCTTGAATTTTTATGAAAATGTACTTAGGAATAATTACAAAGTTTGAAGGATCAACGGATTATTAATGTATGTGTACAATTGAAAAAGGTAATTGAATTAGCAGTTGGATCTTGATTAACTTGTATATTAGTTCAAAGCCCTTAGACATAGATTTTGTAGGTTAATGACTAGATATAACTTGTCAAATTATGTTCAGGATTAAATTTATTTCACGAAGTCGAAGCCATTGTCTTATTTTTTTTACATTATGTGCTTTGTTTTTGTTATGCTTGTTATTTTGTTTGCTTGAGGACAAGTAAATGTTTAAGTGTGGGGATGTTAATAGCTGTCAATTGCATTGTGTTTTAGGGTTTAATTTGTTGCGTATTTAGTATGAAATTGAGTGTTGAGTGTGTGTTTATGTGTAAATTGTGATAGTTTATGTGTTTAAGTGTTTTTTTATGGGTTAGTATGAGTCTTTGAGCTTATTTGTTATATTTTTGAGGTACCTTGATGGGTTTGCTAGTATTTTAGGGTAAACGGTGAAGAACGGAGAAGATTCGAGGAGTTTTCAGACCAAAGACAGAATCCACAATTATGGCACAGGAGGCCAGGATCGTGACAGATAAGGACGAGCTAGAGCAATCAGGCCAAGTTCGTGCATATGGAGGAACAATCGTGACAAAAAGTTTTTGTCCACGATAGTTTACACGAGGCCATGATTGTGACAAAAAGGTTAAGGCGCTGGCCACAATTGTGGCAGGCAGAGCTACGATCATGGCCTACATTGGGCTGAAGTAGAAACTCAACTTTTGCAACATTTTTCTGACCGTTTGGACTTCGACTTTGACCTAGAACGCCCAACATATAAATACAACATGATGGGATAGATGCAGGAGCTTTTGGACAGTCTGAATAGAGAGCTTCACGCTAGCCACATTTTAGAAAAA
The DNA here is from genome assembly GCA_027575705.1 of Erythroxylum echinodendron. Classification (NCBI taxonomy): domain Eukaryota; kingdom Viridiplantae; phylum Streptophyta; class Magnoliopsida; order Malpighiales; family Erythroxylaceae; genus Erythroxylum; species Erythroxylum echinodendron. Next base: position 25,639,454 of record JANZXR010000172.1, on the reverse strand, counting down.
CGTAGAGAGTTTTTGAGAGATTGAGGAAGGAGAGGAAGTAAGAGAGACAAAGAGACAAAGTTTGGCTTAACGTACTTCCCAAAATAGGTGGTTTCCCGCTGTCACTGCCTGCACGATCCGTTACAACAGTAGTTTCGTTATATATTTCAATTTTATTTATGTATGGAATTGGGATATTTACTAAAATTGATGTTGTTGAGTGTTGATTATTGTCTATAATCACCTTTGGGTTTTCAATTCTTGAGATTAACAAAGATTAACTGGTTTTGCTTTCTTTTAATTTAATTGTGATTCAATTTCTGCTCGTAATAATTTGGCAATAAACTGAGAGGGTGAACTGAGTGAAGATAATCAATTTGGGCTAAAGAGAGTTAGGTGAATTGACAGGTAAAGAATTGGATCGAATCGGTAGAGTCGTATAACGAGAGATCGAGCATAGATTTCTGATAGGTTAATAGACAACTTAGAACTAATTTAGGCTTTGAATTAATCGCGAATTGAGAGATCGCGATTCAATAATTTAAATTAGGGATCATCAATTAGAGTTAAGAATTATAACTCGAGAGAGAGTAATTCATCCTAGGATCGTCTAGACCCATTAAGTCGAGAATTGCATAATTGATTAAGTTTTCGTTAATTTCAAATTAAATTATGCTTTCTCTCACTTGATAGTTTTTAGTTTAGTTTTAGGATTGGTTGTGTGGTTTGTTTTCGTATTTAGATTTCTTCAACTCAATTGTTGAAATTAATTGTTTGATTGATTTATTTTCTGCACTATTTTATTTCTTTTGAATTATTATAGTTTAGTACGACCTTATATTTTAGGACTAGTTTAGCCCTCTTCGTGGGATCGATACCTTAGATACTACGCGAATGACTTGTGTGCTTGCGGAATTTACCAAGGTGATAAATATTAAAACTTAGTGCATGTAACCTTGCGATCAACAGTGATTATAAATTATAATTCTAATTCATAATTAAAACTTATTTTAATTCTCTAATTAAATATTTATAATCATAGATCAAGATTGGCATCTAGCAATGCATTATTACTACCCAAATATTTAGGAATGTTAAAGTAGTATTGACTAACCTTTCTATATATGACTTTTTCCTATAATTCAATCATTTCATCATATAATATCCCGAATAAACATGGAGCATATAATTAATATTTATTCTATTTTGAGTTTAATCATATTAGTTCTTCGCTATTAGCTATCGATCCAATTAATGACATTTGTAAACTATTTACGAAGCTTCATTATACCTTGGCTAAGGATTTCACGATTCAATACTAATCGAGATTAACAAAATATTTTTCCTAGTTACTCTAGGGTAATGAATCTTATCTTGATCACATAACTACCTCCATATAATTCATGCTACATCTAATAACTACTGATTAAATGACCTATGATTAAATAGGTCATACGTAGTATAAAAATAAAACAATGCCCATACAAGATAATTTTGGTGCCCTCAAGTCAAAGAATCACTTATACTGAGAATTCTATAGATATATAAGTAATATTCCAAATGGATTTCTCATAGACATACAAGCACTCGCAAGTTTATTTAAGTATCTCTACAATTTTGTGTATAAGATCGACTATTTCCTTCATAAGGAAAATAAAACGTATGCTAGTCTTTTTATGTTCTATTAATGTCCAATTTTAATAGAACAATAACTAGGAACAATTCAGGGATAATATATAAATGCAATATGAATCTCATTATAATTTTATTTGCAATAACAATTATCTCATGGATTTTATCATACATATCTAAACATGTACAAAATAAAGAATGTCTTTAAATAATTGTCACTAAACTACAACCAAAGTAATTGGCTCTAAGGCATCAACTAACACTTTTGAGGGATTTCAATATCTTGAGAAATGATGAAACTTCCCGCCACATTAATCACTGTATTCAGTCCTATTGAGCCTTTAGTTTGAATGCCAACCTACTTGTTTAATAGCTTTAGAAACAAATTCAAGGTATCCATGGTGAATTTGTGAGGAACTTACTACCAAATGAAGGCATCATACTCCGTTTTCAATTACTAACAGACAGATGACTGCTTAGTTTCCTAGAGGCATGTTACTTAACCAAAGAGAAACTTGTCATGTTTCACAAGTCACTCGACAGCTTATAGCCTGGAAAAAATTGCGTTTCTAGATTTGTCATGCTAAAGTCATTCCAAATGAGTCTGAACTAAAACTAACATCATTTTCTTTTGCCTATCAGCAACATAAGTCCATTCCAATTATGATTAGGAAAGAATTCCAGATGTGCATAATAACGGCTTGAAAAAGAGAACTAAAATCATGTCTGGAAGAAGAAATGGCATTACAAATTAAGTGGGAATAGAAGGAACAGAATCACGATTTATGGGGATAGTAACCAAGTGCTGAATACACTGCTTGTAACGTTGTAAGAGAAAGAAGCCAAAAGCCAGCAATTAATGATATAATTGTCCATGGATTTCTGCAGTAGTTGCTTCTCAAGTCTGCTTTGTATTTGTGCCAGGGTTTGTTATAGTAGGCGTTCACTTCCTCGCATAGTCCTGCAAAATGGAAATCCCTCAAGCTCACTTGCTTGCAGATGTTGTTAAATAGGTCAGATACATCGTCGCTTCCACCCAAATCATTCTCAATGATTCTTTTGTGCACAAGCAATTCAACATCGCTAGCTGTATCGATCAAACGATCCATGAGTAGAAAATAAGACGTTATGTACTGTGCACTGCATTGGTAGCATTGCTCGAAAGCAATGAGGTTGCGGAAGAGCGAATCTGTTGTATCGTGAACACACAAAGGTGGGATTTTGAATACTCCATCCTCAAATTTGAGGTCGAGCAAATTTTTTGACATATCCTTCCTGAATTTGATTCCGGCCTTGTTAAGTGCAGTTGCGCAGTGTATTAACTCCAACGATTCTCCCTTGATTTTTGGTTCTACTTTTGAAGAAGAGGGTGAGTAGCACTTGTGTATCAGATCCAACAAATGGTGGCAGAAGCGAGCACCAGTTGTGTTCAGTGTATCTTCACTGATGTTCAAATTTGATTTGAAGAAACGAAGTGCAAGCACAGGGAGAGGAACTAAAGATGGAGAAATAGCCTTCTGCCTCATGGTCAAATTGAACAGCCACTCAAGCACAAAGAATGGGACCTGATTCTCTAGTAGTGCCAAATCTCTCTGGATGGTCGAAAGCATCCAAGAGGTGGTGAATATGGGATCGTTTTGTTTTCTAGGATCAGGCGTGCAAAACCTGTGAAAAAGCTCGATTATGAAGCAACCATCCCGCAGCAAAATTTTGGCAAGGTCCTCTTTGCTGTAACCAATAGACTCAGCGTAGGAAGCTCGAACATTTTTATCGAAATCCAGAAAATCTCTGCCAAAAGCTTCCAAAACCTCTGCCGGATTCTGGGTTCTGTACAAAAGGGAAGACATGTATTGAGTTTTGAAGTTCTCCATAGATACCAGGTTCTTAGATCCATGGTGCAAAGGTCCAATTGATACAATTTGTGGGCTATAAGCATCAGCCTCTACTTCTGTCCTGGCATCTTTGTTTTTGGTCCGAAGCTTAGCTGGGACCTTGCAAATGCTCCAATTTGACGATAACGGAGGCAAATCTTTGAGATCTATGATGATGGATTTCAGCCATTCATTGGCTACAATTTGAGCTGCAACCTGCGAATCCATAACGTCCAACCTAGCTAGATCACAAAAGGAAAATGAACGCAATCATTTGAAGAGTTTCATTAGTCATGGCCATAGCTCATATATGAACACAATTTTCGCAGAAATCTAGCTGCAACTATGAAAAACCCAGATAGAACTGCTCAAAAAGTTGCATTTCTTTTAAATCTGTTGCCGTAAACTTACCTCTCACTCTCAGCTCGGACGCAGAATATCTTAAAAGCGGAGCTCTTGGTCGCCGTTCTGACTGACTCTCACAATTTTAATATATGACACTTGCTGCAGTTTATTTTAATGGTCGTCTGGATAAGCACGCTCATGTCGAGTTGCAAATTTGACCTTTGGTTTTCCAGTTTTAACTTGATTGTTCACGTATTTATCCTTGAATCACTGATTGACAATACATTACTGTTTCGAATAACATCTATAACGTATACCTGTTGTGTTTAAGTACAAGTTTTACTAAAAGATATTCTAATTTTATATTTGTATTTATCATTACTGTCTAATTGTCTTATGAGATAAAATAGCAAAAAATGCTTTTGTAAATGGGACAATAAGAATATCACATTTTCTTTTTTGACTTGTATCAGTCACGTAAGTCAAGATACACAAGTTTTACTAAAAGATATTCTAATTTTATATTTGTATTTATCATTACTGTCTAATTGTCTTATGAGATAAAATAGCAAAAAATGCTTTTGTAAATGGGACAATAAGAATATCACATTTTCTTTTTTGACTTGTATTAGTCACGTAAGTCAAGATACACAAGTTTTTTTTATTACATTGGGTATCTTAGCTTAATCGGACTAATCCTAAGCCTCTAAGACCCCACCACAAGAGCCCTAGAGGATGTAAATCTAGAACTCCAAGATCCCTCAGGTTCCTACGTAACCTGTAAATTTCTATGCACAAGGAGTCATCACATACTTGATTGGTCAACTGCTGATTGATCGCTGACCCAGCTCAGCATCAGGTTCCCAACAGCCCTCAGGTTCCCTAGTAGCTTCAACTCTCATACTGCCGCTGAAAGCAAGGCATCCGTAATTGATCGGATCAAAGAGATTTTGCCCAGGAGACTAGAGGATCATCAATAGGAAAACTTCCTATCTCTCCTCCTTTTACGTGACTCGAACTCAAGACCTCTTGAAAGAGAGAGCCTTAAGTGATCACCATTAGGCCATTCCGTATTGTCAAGATACTCAAGTATTTTGAATTAACTTGTATATGCTTCTTATTCGAATAGTTGTATTGATAACCTACAATAAAAATTAAAATGAAAATAACATTTAGCAGTATATATTAGTAGCTCTAAAGTATAAAAATTGTCAAAATATTGCGTATAAGACATGAATAGTTTTTTTCACATTAAGTATCTTAATAAAAGATTTTTTTAGAAGTTAAATAATTCATTCAAAAAAAGGATTTAAATGTATAAGCAATCCTTATAAAGGATATTACAATTGTTGGGCATTAGCAATGACATGGAGTCAAACAAAGTTCTAAGCAGCAACCGGATATGCCAAATTAAGGTGTTTTTAGTTAGGAACGGTACATATACTTGTCTTAGAGCCTCGATCTTTCATCGAGCACTCACTTAGGCTGCATTTGGATCTGTGTTGCGATGGAAATAAGTACTTATTTACCGTAGTTTTCAAAAGCAGTCGCATGTTTAGATCTATGGCGAACAACCGGAGGTTGGAGAAAACTGCAGTGTCACTGCAAAAAACAATAAACAGAAAGAGAGTTGCAGTAGGAAACTACTTCTGCGGTAGAAATTTTACTTTTTATTAATAACCTTTACTACAGGTATTATTTTCTATTATACTCTTAATTAATGACTAATAATATATTTTTATAAAATATTTTATTTACTAAATTTATTTTATTTTTATTTTCTTATTTTATTATTTATAATTTTAAATTTATATGATTAATAATATATTTTTTAATTATTTATACAATAATTAATAGTTTATTAAATCAATGAAATTTTTAGTCATTTTATTTCTTTTCAGTAACCGCAGCCACACTTATCAAAAATCTATTTTCATATTTCAGAAAGTACCAAAACAGCTATTCCAAACACATAAGAATAAGTACTTATCATTTCAGCAGGTTGATTTCAGCAGATTGTCAATCACCACTTCTCCCCCAAACTAAGCCTTATTATGCTTGGAAAGATTGTTGACGAACCACTTCGAAATTAAAGTAGAGTTGCATGTAGTATAAATAAGGTTTATCAAGATTTGCTCTCTTTGCTACCAAAAAATTTTGTGTATGACTTGATCATTGGATTTTCCGCTCTCTTTGAATAGCTTGGAATTCCTTTTAGATCATATAGAATAAATAACACTACCATATCCCTACATGCTGATAGTTTTATCTCATTCATGCTTAAGCTTATAAAAAATATCGGCATGGTTTAGGCTTATGACGTAGAAGTTTCAAAGCTCTTGTATTGCATTCCATGTTTTAATAGAGAACTCACAATTAAAGCTGATATGTCAGAGTGTCTCTTGCTCTTTCTTACACAAACAATAAAGTTAGGAAACGTTAAGGAAGTCCATGATTCCTAATTTCTGCATATAGACAATCTATAGCAAAAATGAGACTTTTCATAATAATTTATTACACCATACTATCCCATAGTAATCAATTCCTTTATAATAAGAGTTAAAACTTCCTATAAGAGCCATTAGATCAAGTATTTCCCTGAGGAATGCTTCAATCAGATATACTAGTCCTCCTTTGAAGGATGAGTTGAGTAGTAAGGTATTGAGTTTCCAAATAAGTATGCTTAGTAAGCCCGATTGTTACCTTTTATTAGTTATTTAACTTTGAAAGATTAAGGAACCAATTTTATGAGTGTAGGGAATAGGTTGGTCTGTGAATAGAGGCAATCTTGCACCAGTTATGAAATTATAAGGAAACATATTTTACCACGTCCAATCCTGTAATCAATGCTCATTTCAAGGGGTTATTTGAACTTGATAAGTTAGTTCATAAACCTAGAGTTTGAGGATATGCTTCTAACAAGGAATTATTTATGAACCCATTAGACCCAAAGAGCTTCCTTATTAGATAAAATTTCCATTATTTTGCTAGTTAGGAGGGTTTTCTTATCTAATACCACATAGATAATACTCCATCCACTAATAATCTTAGGTTTGCGTACCTTAGACCATTTAACCTGGGCATAGTGTTTCTTGTTTGATTTACCAGACCAGAGAATTTTTTAAAGCATAGTTATTAAGAGGAAAATATGAGATGACCAATAATTGTGGAGGGAGTTTAAAATAGAGTAGATCAATTAATCTTGTCCATCAAAAGATAAATCTTTGTTGTATTAGTCATTGATCCTCTTTTGAATATTCTCTAAGAGTAAAATGTAGTCTCTAAAGTTTAATCTTTTATGGTAATTGGGATACTTAAGTAGAGAGGATGATCCTTGAGTTAAATATTTGTGATTGAAGATAACTAAGGAACTATATCAATTGCCCTAGCTACAACTAGCTTATAGCTTTTGCTATGGTTGATTGAGAAGCTTGATAAGAATTTGGATGAGTTTAACATATCCAATAGTATCCTTACTAATTTATTCTCAAATTTGTAAAATAAAAAAGAGGTTAACTACACATGCAAAGCTGAAAATCCCTAGTTTCTTGCATTTTGAATAAAACTTAAAGCTTGTATCTTACTTTATAGACATTTTAATCAGTTTGGAAAATGAATCCATATAGAGAAAGAAGAGGTAATGGAATAGAGGGTCCCATTGCCTAATTCCTTTCCCTCATTCAAATAATATGGATACTCACAATTAATTAAAACCACAAAGGATGTAGTGTTAGTGCATTGGTTTATAAAATTAATGAATATACCAGGGAATTCAAACACTTTAAGCAGGTAAAGACTGTAGCTCCAATGTATTAAATTAAAAGCTTTATAAAAGTACATTTTAATGGATAGTTTTTGTTGGAATATTTCCTTTCATAGCCCTTGAGCAACTCTTGTGCTAGAAGAAAATTATAACCTATCAATCTTCTAGGTATAAGGCACCTTGAGATCCTTATATGAGAGCTACCAACATAATCTTTAATCTTGATACAATCATATTAGAAATGATTTTATAAATGGTTTTACAATAAGAAATAAGTCTGAAATCCTTGAGGGAGCTAAGATTTTAAACCTTAGGAATCAAACAAAAATAATTTATATCTATTTCTCTCAATAACTTACCATTAATGAAATATTTTAGGACTACTTGGTAACTATATATTTGATATGAGACCAAGCTTTATAGAAAAATAAACTATTCAATCCATCAAACCTAAATGACTTAATTATGTTGAGCTCAAAAACAACTCTTTCCAAATTATTAGGGGAAAGTTTAGATCAAAGCTACAATGTCCTCTTCAAAGATTTAATTTAATATAAATGATCTAAGCAACAGTATAGAGGCATTCATAGGTCTTGTTAAGCCTAAGAACTTTAAAATTAATCGAAGGCTTCCTACTTTAGCTCCTATTATGAGAAAGACTTCCATCATATTTTAAAAGATAGTGATATAATTTATTTTCCTTTTAGAAAGATAATTATGTGGAAGAGAGAGGTATTTTATCCCATCTTTTATCGAATGAACTCAAGAATTTTATTTAAGGAGGGAGTGATGGATTTCTATAGCTTGTGAGAATTATAGTAGAGCTTTATTTCATCTTCTTTTAAGGAAGGATCTCCAAGTTTGAGAAACAAGTTTGTTTCAATAAACTATAGTCTACTTCCAATAGAAAAGATTGAGTGTTAGGTGTTGAGACCCCTATCTGAGATTTAATTTCTTAAGCTAACACCTAAACATATTTAGATTTCTCATATAAGTAAATATATAGTTTCCTCTGAATTTGTAGTCAATTCCTTGGTAATAGATTCCTTAAACCCTTCAACTTACAAAAGAAAGTTTTTTTGAAAAATAAAAAATTATTTCATTAGTATTTTAGTAGTGGGGTATATATTAATTTGGGCTCCATATTACTTGGATTTAGTGCCTGTTTGGTTGAGCTTATATCAGTAGAGCTTTTGTCAATAGAGCTTGTGTCAGTAGAGCTTTTCTGAGAAGAGCTTTTTTAAAAAGTCAATTGACTGTTTTGCTGTCAATTAAAAAATAGCTTTTTAAAAAGAGTTTCACACAGTAGACTGTTTGGCAACATAAAAATAAAAAGCACTTTTATTAATTTTAACTATATTTTATTTTCTAGTAAAATTATTTAAAATATAAATATTATTTAAAATATATTAAACAATATATAAAACAATATATATTAATTATTATATAATTTTAAACCATATGAAACATAAATGAAAACATATCTAACCAAATGTTTTGTATAGATTATAACGTAAGAAAACTAATTTAAAAAATAAATATTAAAACATATAAAAAATTCAAATAATATTATATAAATCTCAAAATAAATGTGAAGATGTGTTTGTGGATATTGTGGGAATTATGTGTAAAGCATAAGGGTAAAAGAGACTAAAAAATAGGCTCATTAATAAATATAAAAAATCTACCTGAAAAAGTTTTTTTTTGAAAAGCTCCAAATTTGAGATTTTGAAAAAGCTGTATTTTAGCTTTTAAAAAAGCTATTTCTACTCCAAAAATACTTTTGAATTTACAGCTGAACACACATTTTTTCCTTAAAATAGCTTTTGCGGTGGAAAAAAGTGCTTTTCTACCTGTCAAAAGCTGAACCAAACACACTCTTAGATACACCGTATGACTTTGATTAGTTAAAAATCCTTTCAACAAAACTATCGTAAAAATGCACCATTTCGTATAAGAATTTAGATTACCTTGTGCTAGTCTCCTTACTTCTATACTTTGCCAAATTATGGATTGATTTCCTCGTAGCCTTTGCTAGTGGATCCCTCTAGATGGTACATCATTCTCTTCCCTCATGAAGACTCCTTCTAGTAAGAGTTGTCTCCTTTTTCTATTTTTCTAGTCTGGGCCAAAGTGTTCTCTCTGTTGTTTCCAGTCTAATTATTTTTGGGGGGTCTATTTGCTAATTCTCTATCCTTTTTATCTACTTACAAGTGATAGATTTATAGGTTCCCAAAAGTTTAAGTCACTAGCTTTCAACTTCCAGCTTCCAGGTATTTATATAACCCTTGCTTCATTCATTTTCTTACATATAGCAGGTATTTGAGTTAGTAGTCCATGGCATTCATCTTCTTAGAGTCTCCATGACATGATTAAAGAATTATTAAAGTCTGAAGGGTGGTTATATGCTAAAAGTTGATCTTTGATATTATAGAGCATAATTTTTTGACTGCATCTAATGATCTTTCCTTACCCTGAAACTACCTGCCATTTTTTTACTCTCTATACCTTATATATACATGTACTCATAGTTATCAAATATACTTCCTCGGTAGTTTTAGGGGCGAAGTTGCTCAGGAGCCATTATATCACCTCTACAAGTATAAGAGCATCAATATTCGAATGACATTGCCTCTACTCTAGATTTCATATGGCTTCTGAATAGAAGAAATAAAAAAAAAAATTATCCGTATTTTTTTCACTTTGATTACAAAGCAATCAAGTTATACTTAGATTTAAATAATTTAATCTATCTATCATACTTAGCTTGTTCTTCATTGCCATCCATAATAAAAATCCATCTTAGGAAGTAGAGTCTTATTCCAAAATAACCTATTTGGTTCAACCATAGACCACCTATTCGTAGGCCATAATAGGTGAAGTACTTCCCTTACATTGTCTATTGGAGATTTGGTTTAAGGTGGTTATGCCAGAAGTAACAATCTTAGATAGCCAAATTAGGAGAGTAAGAGGGATTACGTGTCTAATTACGTTTAGGATCTTCCATCCTCTTCCTCTAGTTATAGGATAAACATTATACTACATAGGATACTCCTATAGTTAATCCTTAGCTTATTAGTTTTGTATTAGGGGTCCTTGTCTTGTCTAATTGTGATACTATAAGCTAGCCAGCCTACCACTCCTAACCTTACAAGTTACATTCATCCATACCTCATCCTTCAACTTCATAAATTGGTTTAAGAAGTAGGAGTGAGAGGATTTCATGAAGAGCGACCACAGAGAGTGATTACAGTGAACGGATTTTATAACTACCTTTGAGGAAATAGTTATGTAAATGATAGGTGAAGTTTAGACTATGTTTTAATAGGTGTTTGAATGTGTTCATTGATTGTTTTTAGATGATTGTTTCATGTATAGGCTTAAAATTATATTAATGTGTATGTTTATTTATATTCTAAGTGTTTGTGTGGTTTAAAGCATGTTTCTATTCGTAATTATATATTTATTAAGGTGTATGATGTGTTTTTAGTTCTAGAACTCAGAAAGGTGAAGAACAAAAGAATTGGATGTACATAGAGTTGTATGGACAAGTTCTCGATCATGACTCCCATATCACAATTGTGACAAAAGAGAAATATCTGAAGTCACGATGGTGAGTGCATATTGATGATCATGATAGCGAGCAATTTCATAAAGTTAAAATCATGAGACTTGATGCACGATTATGACAGAGGCTTCCCACATGTAATGTAATAGTTGATTTTCAAAACATATTAAGGGTTAGAACACTAGACCATTGCACATAAGTAATAGCATTGAGAATTTATGAAATGAATTTCATTCATATGCATATCATTATCTTACTCATACGAAATATGACTTTGTACATATTGCAAAGATAGTATATGCACTCAATTGACATATTATGGGATATGACTGATTTAAAATGAACATGATGTGAATTGTGAATTGTTATGTCTTAATTTTTTTTTATTGGAGTCAAATTAGTAAGTTGGAATTAATTGTTATAAATTGAGAGAGTGATGAATTAATATGTACATTTGGACTAGGAAAATTCCAAGAGGTAAGATAAATTGACACATGAAAAATTAGGATGACTAAGCCTATAAATTGAGTGACATTTGGCATAGATAAATGAGTTACATTTAACATGGGTAATTAATTGAAAAATGGATTAATTATTGAGTGAAAAATGGACTAATAAATAGGAGACAAATGGTAGCATATTAAGTGGGCAAATGGCTTAAATTCCAAAGAACATATGTCATTGAAAGATAATGATACCTTACACCTAGTTGAATTAAGCTCATATAGTAAAGTTTCTCCTGGAACATTCATCATCTTCTTCCTATTTCTCCACCTAAATTTGCTTCTAACCTGCATCTCTCTATTTTGATTCAAGTCTATTTAAATTGCTACATCAAATCCATAGTGATACCTTTCACAAAATAGCTAAAGAACCAACTCATAGTTATCTTCATCTTGTTGCCAAAAACCAACCTGTTTTCACCTTGAATTTGTGATGATCTAACTTACATGGTGTAACACCCCATTACCCTAAAGTACGCACCGGGATGCCCGAAGGTCATTCCGATACATAACCTAAGATAAGGGAGCGCTACGTGCACTCACTATAGTACTCCACATGGCATCGTATGAATTTGAATAATTAAAACAGTAATTATAAATGACAAGATTTTTAAAACCAAAATCTTCCTCTTTTCATTACTCAAACTCAACAGTTTTATACATTTGTTTTGATTGATCAAATTATAATGAGTGTAAATTTGATTGTTATAGAGGCACAGCTGGAACGTCG
>JANZXR010000172.1:25593691-25618935 GCA_027575705.1 Erythroxylum echinodendron | reverse complement strand
GAGTGAAAAGAATAGAACTTTAAACTAGGTCATGATTTCTCTTAGTCTTAAAGAGAGAATCTGAGCTTATTCAAGAAAGGAAAAAGAAGGAGGAAGAAAAGAGCCTTCTGTAAAGCAAAAAATCTCATTATTTGGTGAAGATTCAAGGTATGTTGATTTTAAATCTTTTGGAGTTTTGAAGGGCTTTTGGTTCAAAGAGATTAAGAAATATATGGGTTTAAGTATTCTAGAATCCTTTGTAGTGAATATGCATTATGAGTTGGTCAAATCCGAATTTTTGTTGAATGGGAGTTGTGTCTTTTTATGAAGGAATCAAGGAGGGGTTCAAGAAAGACAAAGGAATCAAGAGAAAAGGCATTCTAAAGTTCGATACCTAAGCAAGCAAGGATTTTTAGGTGGGTTTAAGTTTTATGATTAAGCAATAGGCCATTAAAGTGTTCTTTTACATGAAAAAATGAATAGTCTTAACTACTTCATGAACATGCGTTATGACTCTGTGAATGTTTTAAAATTGTGTTTTGTGTTTACATAAAAGCTATTGTGCTGATAAGTGTGGCATGAACATGAAAATGTTTCTGAAAGGATTTTATGTCCGAAAAAGGTCAAGTTTTAAGAATTTTGCCATTTTGGGCAACAAGTATTCAAGATCATGAAATGCATGCTATGTGGGTTTTGTTTGTCCCATTCTGATGTCAACTACATTTTTCTAAGGGCTTCTCCTGCCTGCCCACCAGTGGCATGGAGCTCCTTCACGGACTTCCATAAGTTTACGGCTACACAAAACCACTAAGTGGGATTGTGCTAGTTCGTTCTCTTTACGACTCAACAGGATCATTATGTGGACTGTGTTGTTCACTCTATTTATGGACCAAACCTGACCATTTTGATGTGATTATATGTTCTTAAGTTTGATGCGTATATGACTTATAGCTGTGCATGACTTGTTTATCTGAATACGATTTTTGAGAAACAACAAAGTTCTGATTTTTCAAGTGTTTTTCCAAATTGCATATTTCTATACGTTTTGAAAATAGATTTCTACTTGTTTCTTAATGATAAACCTGCTACCCACAAACTTTAAGCTCACCCCCTCCCAATTCTCTCCTATCCAGGTGAAAAACAAAAGAGTGAATAGTCAAGATTTAGGGCAACACTCTAGCTTGCATATATTTTTTTGTACTCTTAAATTTGATTTTTGAGAACTTAAGGCCTTAGCCACCTTTCAAGCTTTACTGATTCAAACGTATTGATGTATTGTGGCCTGTAAGGTTATTAAAGCTCTGTAAATCCAACATTTGTTAAAGGAGGAATGAAATATATGTATGTTCTGCGTATGATTATGATAACTGTTAAGTTTTTAACGTTGCATGAGTTGATCCAATGAATTTGAGGCTTTGGGAAGTAGTTGAGGTTTATGTTTGTGTGTTTTTGACCTTGGATTTGGATGAATGAGGGTGTCTAGAAGGAGTTAAGTTTGCATTCAGTAAGGCAGATGCTAAAGGAAGAACACAAACTAAAGGAATCGTCTGTGCTGACGTCACAATGCAGACGCAAAGGAAGATATAGAGGGAGGGTATCATCTGTGCTGACATCACATGCAGACGCAAAGGAAGACAGACTCACAAAACACAGACGCAATGGACTGTCTTTGTTGACGTCACAACACAGACGCAAAGGAAGATATATAGGAGGGTATTGTCTATGCTGACATCACATACAGACGTAAAGGAAGACAGACTCATGAAACATACACGCAAGGGATCGTCTATGCTGACGTCACACACAGACGTAAAGGAGGAACCCAGACTCACAAAATGCAGACGTGAGGAACACAAATGACGCGGGGGTAATAATCCCTATTCCAACACCTATAACTCGAGGTGGAAGAATCACTTAAACTTTTCCTGGTCCAACAACAACAACGGAGGGCAATTCAGACCCCAAGGACAATCGAGTTTCCAACAGGACAAAATAAGCTCAATGGAAGCTAAGTTGGATAATATTCTTGATAAGCTTGGAACTTTGGATAATGCGCAAAAGAAGTTGGAAAACAAATTTGAACAAGTCACTAAAAGTCATACTTCATCCATACATAATTTAGAAGCCCAAGTAAGTCAACTGACAAATGTTTTTCTATGCGAAATGTCAGAAACATTCCTAGTACTGTAGGAACAAAATCAAGGGAGCAATTAAAGGCCATCACACTCCGAAGTGGTAAGGAAATTGAGCTACCCATAAGGACAATAGAGGAGCAGGACCAGCCAGTTGAGAAGAATCAAGAAAAGGAAAAGGAAATGGACATGAGTGAGTACCCTCCCTACTTTGCACCTCCACCATATCAACCTAAGATTCCTTTTCCTCAGTGACTAAAAAAGAAGAAGTTGGATGAATAATTTGCAAGGTTTGCGGAGAAGCTGAGGACGCTCTAGATAAATCTCTCGTTTGATGAAGCATTAGAATATATTCCAAAATACACAAAATTTTTAAAGGATGTTATATCAAAAAAGTGTAATTGCGACAATAATCAAATGGTGACCTTAACTGGTACTTGTAACTCCATAGTCACTAGTCAAATGCCTTCAAAATTGAAAGATCTAGAAAGTTTCACAATACCTTGTGTGGTTGATGAGTTGGAGTTTACGAAATATTTGTGTGATCTGGGAGCTAACATAAATGTTATGCCTCTATCAATACTCAGGAAGTTGAGACTTGGAGAGGTCAACCCTACATCCATGTTAATTCAGTTGGCTGGTCAGTCCATTAAAAGGCCATTAGGAAATAGTGGAGGATGTGTTAACGTGAGTGGATAAGTTCATCATCCCAGTGGATTTTTTGGTTCTAAATTTTGAAGAGGATAAAAACTGCCTGCTAATCTTGGGGCAACCATTCATGAACACTGAAAAGGCTATAATTGATGTTCATGAAGGTAAGTTGACACTGCGAATAGGTGAAGATCAGGTTGAATTTAATATGAATAAAGCCTTAAAGAATCCAACAACAAGTAGCACATGCATGAAAGTGGAAATCATGGATCAAGCTGAATGAGAATGGATTGAGAGTTGCATAACAGAATTACAAGCACTGGAAACAGAAGCCAATAATGAACACCAAATCTCTGAAGTCATGGAAGATGATGAGACGGAAGAGGCAGATGTCTCTGAAAATCAAGATAGGTTAGTTCGAACTGAGGCACCCATACCACCACCTGCAAAGAAACCACCGATATTGGAGATTAAGCCCTTGCCCACAAACCTCAGGTATACCTACCTTGGTAAAGGTAAAAATCTACCCATAATAATCTCCAATCAATTAAGTGAAACACAAGAACGTCAAGTAGTGGAAATTGTGAAGAAATGGATGAAAGCCATCGGATGGCAAATTGCTGACATTAGAGGGATAAGCCCGGATGTCTGCATGCACCGAATAAACTTAGAAGAAAGATGTTGAATGGTGCGTGAGCATCAACAGAGATTAAACCCTAACATGAAGGAATTGGTTAAGAAGGAGATCATAAAACTCTTAGATGCAGGGATAATCTACCCTATCTTCGATAGTGAATGGGTTAGTCCAATGTAATGCATACCCAAAAAAGGAGGAATGACAGTGATAGAGAGTGAAAGTGGAGAACCAATTTTTAAGAGAACAGTCACAGGGTGGAGATTATGTATAGATTATCGTAAGCTCAACTCAGTGACTAAGAAAGATCACTTCCCTCTCTTGTTTATTGATCAAATGACAAAAAGGGTAGGTGGCCATTCGTTTTATTGCTTTTTAGATGGATATTCAAGCTATAACCAAATTTCTGTCTACCCTGATGATCAGAAGAAAACCACATTCACTTGTCCCTATGGAACCTTCACATATAGACGAATACCGTTCAAACTTTGCAACGCCCCAGCAACATTTTAGAGGTGCATGATGTTAATCTTTGTTAATATGATAGAGGATATAATGGAGGTGTTCATGGATGACTTTTTATTCTTTGGAGATTCCTCTAATTCATATCTAGCTAATCTAGATAAAAGTCCTTCAAAGATGTGAAGAATCATACTTAGTGTTAAATCGGGAGAAGTGTCATTTCATGGTATAGGAAGGGATCGTCCTTGGGCATAAAATTTCTCATCGAGGATTAGAAGTCGACATAGCAAAGATAGATGTAATAGAAAAACTTCTGGCCCCAAGCAATGTAAAAGGGGTATGAGGACTTTTAGGTCATGTAGGATTCTACCGAAGATTTATCAAGGACTTTAGCAAATTGCACGACCGTTAACCAACCTCTTAGTTAAGGATGTGCCCTTCGTGTTCGATGATAAGTGTATAAATGCATTCAATATTTTAAAAGAAGCATTAGTATCAGCACCAATTTTATCTCCACCAGATTGGACACTTCCGTTTGAAGTTATGTGCAATGTGAGTGACCAAGCCATAGGTTGTGTGCTGGGCCAAAAGAAAGAGAAAAAAATTTTATACAATCCATTATGCCAGCAAAACTCTTGCAGGAACCCAACTAAACTACACTACTACAGAAAAAGAATTGCTCGCAGTAGTGTATGCGTGTAACAAGTTCTGACAGTACCTTTTGGGTTCAAATGTAATTGTATTCACTGACTATGCAATATTAAAATACCTCTTCAATAAGAAAGACGCAAAACCAAGGCTCATTTAATGGGTGTTACTTCTGTAAGAATTTGATTTGGAGGTGAGAGATAAAAAAGGAGCCAAAAATGTGGCTGCAAATCATTTATCTAGACTTGAGGGAGGGGAATAGGAGCCAAGTAAAGATATTAACAAAAATTTTCTCGATGAAACACTAATATTGCTTGAGAACTTAATGACACCATGGTTTGTAAATATCGCTAATTATATCACCAGTGGTAAACTCCCATCTGATCTCTTGTATAACCAAAGAAAAAAATTTTTACATGAATGCAATCGATACATCTGGGATGAGCCAACCTTATATAGAAATTGTACAGATAGATTAATGCAATGTTGCGTCCCAGATGAGGAAATATCCTTAAGCAATGCCATGAAAGGTAGTATGCTGGGCATTATGGGGCCAACAAAATGGAAACAGAATCTGGAGAGTGGATTCTATTAGCTGCAGTTGTTTAAGGACACATAGATCTATGTAAAACAATGTGATCGTTATCAAAGAGTGGGTAACATCTCCAAGAGGGATGAAATCTCGTTATCCAATACTCAGGATGTAGAAGTTTTTGATGTTTGGGGCATTGATTTCATAGGCCCATTTCCATCATCAATGGGAAACATGTACATTCTGGTAGGAGTTGACTATGTTTCACGTTGATCCGAGGCAATAGCATCTCCAACCAATGATGGGAAAGTGGTGCAAAAGTTCATTAAACGGCTACTTAACCAGATTGGAGTACCATGCACAATAATAAGTGATGGAGGTGCACATTTCTGTAACAGATCTTTTGATGCTCTCCTACGAAGATAAAGTGTGCATCATCGAGTGGCTACACCTTACCATCTATAAACTAGTGGCCAAGTGGAAGTTGTTAATCGAGAGTTAAAATGAATCCTAGAGAAGACAGTTAATAACTCTCGGAAAGATTGGGAAACTAAATTAAATGATGCTTTATAGGCTTACAGGACAACATTTAAAACACCCATTAGAACAACCCTGTACAGACTAGTTTATAGGAAAGCTTGTTACTTACCGGTTGAATTATAATATAGAACATACTGGGAAATTAGAGCATTAAATTTTGACTAGAAAAAAATCGGTGAAAAGAGACTTCTACATCTGGACAAGCTTAAAGAATTCTGTTTTAATGCTTATGAAAATGCCAAACTTTACAAGGAAAGGGTCAAGAAATGGCATCATGCTCATCTCAAGCAAAAAAAATTCAAAGTAGGAGACACTGTTCTGCTGCACGATTCTCGGTTGCAGCTATTCCCAGGAAAGTTGAAATCTAGATGGATTGGCCCATTTACAATAATTCAAGTTTTTTATCATGGGGCTCTCCAATTGGAGAACGATAATAAGGAAACCTTTAAGGTCAATGGGCATCGATGTAAGCTGTATTTTGGAGGAGAAATTCCCAAAGATAAGGAAGTGATATCCTTATCTCCAACTAATTGAAACTGCCTTTCGGAAACAACGATCAAGCTGGGGATCATAAACCAACATCCTTAGGATTCAAGTCTAACCCACATTTTTGTATTCAATTCTATTTTAGTTATGTGTTGTTTAATGTCTAGTAGTTTTATTTTAAAATTTTATTTTTATGTTATTTTTATTTTCATTTTGTCTTGTCGTTAATTTCTTTCTGCTCTTCCTTGTTAAAATAAAGTATGTGTGTTTCTATCTTCACATTTCCGTAATGTATGTGTCATGTGTGTTCCTTCTCATATTGAGGACAATGTGTTGTTCAAGTGTGGGGAGGAATTCTATGTTTTTATTTTTTATGTGACTTTACATATCATATGATAGCATTAGGTTACATGATGTAAAATGTGTAAATGTGTCAATGGCTCAGGTTTGAGTGAAATTCATTTAATTTTGGACAGATTCATTAGGTTATTAATAATCTTTAGCTTGTGAAATTAGTGAATTAGAGCGGCTTTGAATAAATATACAGCACAATTAGGACTTAGTGTAAATTTAGAACCTTCTAATTTGTCACATTCATTCATAATTTGAGGCCTTTTAGGTTAAGTAGCTCAACTAGTATTTTTCATAGAAACGAATAACTAAAGGCAACAAGGTAGGAAAAAAATTAATTTAGTAAAATACTATTCTGTTGACCTTCGAGTTATGAATAGAGCTAGGAGTCAGTTAAACACGTGATAATAGCTAAGTCACCAGATCAACACATATTAAAAATGTGTGCCTTCACATAAAAAGGCTATAATGACGTTCCAACCAAGCCTTTAATAAATAACCTAGTCAAGTAACTGGATCGACATTCATCGCCAATGTTTGCCTCCGAGTAAAAGACTAAGTCTCGAAAAAATATGTTTTAAAAACATACTAAGTCTCGAAAAAATATGTTTTAAAAACATACCGTTCCTGTAATAAGCTCGATTTTTTTCTTCATAAAAATATACCTAGGAATGGTTACAGAGTCTGAGAGACCAGAAAATTATTAATGGTGTGCACAATTGAAAAGGGTACATAAGTTAGCACATGGGTCTCGATTAAGTTGTATATCTAGTCAAAGCCCTTAGACACCCATCTTGTTTATTAATGATTTGTTATAATTTGAATGATTATGTCCATGATTAAATTTATTTAATAAAGATTAGAGTCGTTATCGCATTATCACATTGTGTGTCTTTCAAGTTGCGTGTTTATCATTTTATTTGCTTGAAAACAAGCAAACGTTTAAATGTGGGGATGTTGATAGTTGCGATTTGTATTTTGTTTTAGTGTTAGATTTGATAAGTATTTTAATGTCATTTCAAGTGTTTAGTATGCATTTATGGTTTATTTAGGTTAGTTTTTATGTTTATGTGTTTTTGGGGGTTAGTTTGAATCGTTGAGCCTAAATTGTATATTTTTAAGCTACCTTGATGTGTTGGCTAGTGTTGCAAGGTAAACAGGGAAGAACAGGAAGTGTTAAGGAGTTTTTGGCCAAAAAGTATAGGCCACGATCGTGCACACAGGCCACGACCGTGACAGAAAAGGAAGAACCAGAAGCAACCAGGCCACGATCATACACACAAGCCACGATCGTGATAGAGAGCATCAATTCAGGGGCATGATCGTGACCGAAAGGAAAAAAACACAAGCCATGATCTTGGTAGGTAGGGACACAATCGTGCACTGCATTGGTTGACAGAAAAACTCAAGCTTTTAATGAATTTTTGGACCATTTTGACCCCAACTTTGACCTAGAGCCTCGAAGATATAAATAGAATATGATGCGACTAGAGAAGAGAAGAGAATAGAGAGAGCCAAGAGCTACAAAAAGAGTGAGATTCTGCCAAAAATCTAAGAGAAAAATCTAGTTAGAGATCAATCGATCGAGGAAGGAGACGATGGAAGAGAGGCACAGAGATACGCTTGACGCGACGTACTTCCTAGAACAGGTAGTTTCCCTCAGTCACGACTTCGAGATCCATTCTAACGGTATCTTCTAGTTTTTATTTCGATTTCATTGATGTATGGAATTTGAGATTGATTAGAATTATTTGTTGTTGAGTGTTGATTTTTTCTGTCTAAACTCACCTTCAGGTTTATTTATTCTTGAGATTAATAAAATTGATTTGATTATGTTTTATTTTGATTTATTGTAATTCAATTCGATTCTTCATAACTGGGCAATAAACTGGTGAAAATCATCGATTTAGGTTAACGAGAGCTAGGTAAATTGATAGGTAGAGAATTGAATCAAACTGGTAGAGTCATGTAATAAGAGATCGAGCATAGATTCCTGGTAGGTTAATAGACAGCGTTAGAACTAATTTAGGTTTTTGAACAAATTATAGATTAAGAGATCACAATTTCTATAATTTGAATTAGGTATTGTTAATTAAGGTTAAAAATTATAACTCGAGAAAGAGTAATTCACCCTAGGATCGTTTAGGCCCATTAAATCAAAATTTTCATAATTGGGTAAATTTTCTTTAATTTTGAATAAATTTACCCTTTCTCTCAATTGGGCACTTCTAGGTTGAATTTCGAATTATTTTTGTGAGTTTTCTTCTGTTTGTTATTTTGGTGATTTAAATTCTCGTATTTGATTCTTGATTAATTTACTTTTCTGTAATAGTTGTTAGGTTTGTGACTTAGCTGCCATTAAACTTAGGACTAGTTCCTTCCTCGTGGGATCGACACTTTAAGTACTACACGAATGACCCGTGCACTTGCGATAATAACCAAGGTTAAAAATATTGAAACTTAGAGCGTGTAACCTTGAGCAATTTTCACTCGGTTTCCAATAACTTTAAAGTTGCAGATGCATTATATCTCTTAAATGGCTCATTTTCCAATAACTCATCAATAGTATCTTCATTTCTTTCTTTTATTGTGCTTGATTCCTCTACACATGATGAGATGTGATGGCTATTAACATCTTTAGGAAAATTGACTAATCCATCTAGTTGGAATTTATTCAGAATATCCAACTTACAAATTTCTTAGTATAACCTAATTTGGTTCCAACATATTCATCTCACAAATCCTTCATTGCATGGCTGGCAATCAAAAATAAGTTAGCAACTCTCGATAGGATAGCTTACTACACATACTTTACTAATTGGTGTTATTTATGTAAATCCTCGGCTAAAAATATTAACCATTTATGCTCCCAATTTTATTTCAGCAAATATATTTGGAATCTCATAATTTAACTATGTCATTTGTGTCAAACTCCTAACTCATCTTAGGAAATCATTAATTGGAGTGGTAAGTTGCAGCTAAAGCATCAAAGAGATTTATGGATTTATAAAGTTGCTTTTACATATCTTGTAGAAACTGTTTACAAAGAGATAAATAATAGGACTTTTAGAAATTCCACATCCACCAAAGAGACTATTTCCAAATGTTATTAAACAAGATCAGGAACCATATCATTGCTTAAAGAAATGACTCTTACATCAACTCAAAAAGCAGAATAACATGGAGAATCTGATAGTCCTTCCTACTTTGTTATATTTAACTGATGTGTCAAATCTAACTAGTTTGTGATATTATGATCATTTTGTTTTGTAATGGTTAGATATGATCAAACATATTATATCTTAACTCTTATTTATTAATTTAATTTCGTTTTTCAAAAAAAATGCATTTATATTCTTAAAATAATATGTTCAGGATATTAGTTCAATGTTTGATGTCATATGATTGAGATTGAGAAATCCTTTCTTTTGAATAGATCTACCATAGTTGAAAGGAGTTACATACAAACCTAGAGATAGATTGACATAAATCCTCTTAATTAGAGTCAAACATAATAGTGAAATTTATTAATTGAGTAGTGTAATCTTAGGAGTTTTACAACTGAGGGTTAGTTGTTAATAGTCTTGAGAAAGATATTAATATAAAATAAGGATTTCCACGTTCTAATAATAAATAATTTAATTGTATGATAAAAGGTTAATGTTTAAGATAACTTAGGAGGATTTATCACTTAGGCACAACTTGTTTGATATTGTTTAATCGTAGTGCATTCTTCTTCCTAGTTAATTCTTGTTTAAAACTTTTTTTGTTTAGTTTAATTTTATAAGTACTAACTAGTTTCTAAATGTAGTCCCTTCCTATGCTTTATCTAAGTTCACCTATTTCAACCTGAAATCTCTCTAGGGACTTTAACATCCTAATTGCCAAAATAAATTGCAAAATCTCCACTTAGAGCTGTAGAACTCTTTCCACTGCTAGTGGAGTTCAACTATTCCGTTATAAACTTCATTAATGTGTTTTAGGCTGCTCACATTGCTTTTCACAGGAAGACCATGAAATCCATTGAAATGATATGCAATATGCTTCTTTGGAGTGGAAATGATGATGCTTTCAAAAGGGCCAAGATGTAACGGAAGAAGGTTTGTTTACCTACAAACAAAGGAGGACTTGGGATTCTTTCCCTCTAGATGATGAACACTATTATACTTTATAAAATATTATAGAGATTAATGACTGACATACAAGCTTTATGGTGCAAATGGATCCATGATATGCATATAAATAAATAAAAGCCTTTAGAGCTTAAAGGTTAGACCATCCTTAGCTTCCACTTTGAGAGCAATTCTAAGAACTAAAGATTTATTAAAGAATGACTTTGTTTCTCTTATTTGTAAATGGGAGATTAACCAGCTTCTGGTTTGATAATTGGCTCTCTTTTGGACCTTATACAAGTTACAAGAAACGCAAACTCTCAGACCTTTTATTAATGAAAATTTCACAGTTGCTGAAGCTTTGGTTAATAAGCATATTGTTCAAATAGAGTTCCATTCTAGGTTCATTTCGTGAAGAAATTATTTAAACATACTTGATTGGAGGAGAAGATAGAATTATTTAGAAGCATACCAAGAATGGCAATTTCAATAATCAATCCAATAAAAAGGTTCTCCAAAATCATTTTAGAAAGATAACTTAGACCTAGATTGCCTGGTACAAACATATACATCCTCAATCATCCCTCACATTATGGTTAGCCATGAAGGATAAATTGGAAACAGTTAACAAGTTAAAAAAGTACCTTAACATACCTACCTAGCGTATTATTTTCCAAAGCGTTGAAGAAAGCAATAATCATCTATTTTCTCATTGTGAGTTTCTCACAACCATTGGAGGTCACTATTACATAAATGCTACAACCAAAATGCTCCAGTTGATTGGAATTCCATCAAATCATGGTATGTCACCATTAAGCATCCTGACACCACAATCAAGTAGTGCTTCTACTTAGTTTTGTCCTTCCTTTTCAAAGACATATGGGATGAGAGGAATGCTCGCATTTTTCATAATAAACCTAACTAAGGAACAATTCAACAACAGGATCCTACTATAAATCAAAGTCTAACCTCCTATAAATCAAAGTCTAACCTTTAAGCTCATCAGAACATATGCATATTTCATTTACCATAAGTCTAATTATTATCTATTAAGCCTCTTTCTTTTAACTTTTAGAGCATGATCCAATTTTAAATAAGCATTATAAACTAACGTATATAATGAATTCCATCAGATAAGTACATTGTACAAATAAAATTATGATGAGATTGTAATTTTGACATTTATATTATATTTATATATTATGCGTAAATTATTTTTTATTAATTGATTAAGATTAGAAATTAATAGAGAAAAAATAGCACCTGTTATTTTTCTTCCTTATGAAGGAACTTATTGATCTCATTCACAGAAGTATAGATATTCTTAAACAAACATATGAGTGATTATTAATGAATAAGTTTATTGAATTGGCCCAATTGTCTAGATCCTAAATAGTATATTACTTATATAAATATTTGAATTTCTTCATTGCAATAGTTGTGTAATTGATTTTTAGACTTGAGATTACTAAGGTATCTCATATAAGAACTATTATATTTTGAGACTACTTTAAAACCTATTATAATCAAAATAACTCAATCAATAATACCTGGATATAGTATGAACTATATAAAAATAGTTAAATAAATCAATAAAAGATTACAATTAGGTAGAACGTTCCATTATTTATAATTGGTAGTGATTAAAGGAATTGCATGGCTAGAGTGAGTTCAGATTTGAAAAGGATATTTTTTAAATATCAACTATTTACGAATTAGTTAGAATGAACATAATCTAATTTAAATAGGTGAGACACTAATTACATATTTTATATCTAATTGGAATATTGAATGACAAAATGATTAAATTATAAGTTATAACCATGTACTAATAAGCTAAGTAAAACTAATTTAACATTCATAATATTTAAGTGGTCATGACATATTGCTAGGTATCAATCCTGAGTATAAATTATTTAATTGAAAATTCAAAGATAAATTAACAGGAGTTTTAATTATCTAATTTTATTTATTAATTATAATTATAATTTATAATCATTGTTTACATCAATGTTTTAAAAACCGAACCAGACATTAAATCAGTCGAAGGAAAGGTTTAAAGTTTAGAGGTTCAACCGGTAATAAACCGCTATAAAATCATTATATAATAAATAAGAAGTAAAATTTATAAGAATAAGTAAAAATAAAATATTTTATTGAAATAAAAAATACACCAATATTTATTATATTGCCTTAAATTTCATATACAAATGGAATTAATGGCACTTAAAGATGGACCATCCCTCTTCAATCAAACCAGTATGTCTGCAGGCACTAAGTACACCTAAAAAGGTAACTTCATTTGGTTTTAACCCTTTTTGGACCATCTCTTCAAAAAGTTCAACTTCTTTTGTTGCCCTTCCATTCTGTCCACATCCTACAATAATCCTCGTCTAACACACAACATCCTTCTCATGAACAGTATCAAACAAAGCTAAACCAGCATCAATTTCACCACTTTTAGAATACATATCAATAAGAGCAGTGAATGTAACTCTCTCTGCTTCATATCCACTCTTTATACAGAAAGCATGAACCTGTTTGCTGCGTTGAAGACAAGCTAAACTTGAACAAACTTTGAGAACACTGGAAAAGATAGAGAGTTTAGTTCAACCTTAGAGCATCCCACGAGTAAACTAGACCAAGCAACAATATCTTTTTTAGGAATCCTAGTAAAGAGTAGAAAAGCATCCCTAATCTTCCGCACTTTTGCATAGAGGTATATAAAAGTGCTTCCGACAACATAATCTAATTCATACCCACTACAAACAATCAAACCATGAACTTGAATCCCCAATCTCAAATTAAGCAAGTTGATGCAAACCTTCAAAGCACTACTCAGTGTGTAAGAATCCATACATAACCAGAACGATATATTCGTAAAAGCATAGCTATAGCAGTTATATTTTTTTCATTAACATCATACCCAGAAAGCATAGAATTCCAAAGTGCCAAGCTATCACAAAATGAGATGTTGGAACCAAAATTTTGATGAAACAACTTCAATGATGCATCCAATGCATTGCAATTTGAATATATATCCACAAGTGCTGACGATGTAAAGCAGCTACACTCAAAACCTAGCTTCAAAACATAACAGTGAATTTGTTTTCCTATATCTAAGAAACCAACATAACTACATGTCTTAAGATCACAAGGAAATGTGAACTCATCAAGCTTAAAGCCTTTATGGTGCGTTGAGTTAGTTACAATGTTAAGTTTTTACTATGCTCATCTAGTTCAATGACCTTGAAACTTGCTTTGATTTGTGTAAATAGCTTCTTGACCTTCATACAATACCCAAAGTAGGTTTTACTGCAAGAACAACATAAAACACCAAAGTAATTACAAGCAAAGACAATAGCATCTTACTTATCCAAGTTAAAAGATAACCCAAAAAATAAAAGAACATATGATAGACAATCATGTAAATAGTAAAAGCATTCCCAAGTCCCAACTCACCTTCACCAACCCATCAAGTAGAATCTTAAGATCATATAAACAATGGCTATTGTAATTTCAATCAAAAACCTTTAACATACCTAAACAAGGCACCAAACTGAATTTCTTTCTTCCAAAGCAATAAATGAACAAATGAAAATAGATTCTGAATTTTATACCATACTACACACTCTTCATCGTAAACGTACAAACCTAGAAACGGACGGACCTGGTTTAGATTCCGAATCGACTCGGGGTATTAACAAGATGGATCTTTGGGAAGGAAGAAGTGAAGCGAGTGTAGTGTTTAATTAAGCCGAAAGAGCAGCTTTGTAGTCCAGAATCTTCTTTGCCACTTGCTTCACTTCTAATTCTAAATTTTCCAACTGTTTTTCTTACATCTCTTTCTCCTCACAGTAACATACCGGTTGGACTGATTTAAAAAAACTGGCAGGTTCATTAATAAACTAGCTGGTTTTAATACATAGATGTTATTAGGTAAAACCTAACTGGACCATTTACCGATTCAAACTTTTTTTGTTCAGACCGGCCGATCTGATTTTTAAAACCATGGTTTACATAGTAAGATCTTGAATTATCTTTTAACAATTTTATTTCTTTTTTCGTATTTTTAAATTATTTAATTCAAATATTTTAAAAATCTAATTCTTATATTCTAGTAATTGAATTTTCAACAAAGCCACTGATAAGAAGATGCTTTAAGCCTCGTAGTGTGATTTGTTCGTAAAAGATTTGCTATGCCAAGTGCAAGCTCCTCAAAACCCATGAACTACTTTCTCAGGAGATTTGAGTTCAACCGTTTAATACGACGAAACGAGGGATATGCAGCTACAAAGTTGAGCACAAGAGGTCTGGGACATTCTGTACCTGTTTTATAGTGGGAGGACAATTACATATTTTCTATCAGTATAAACATTTTTCTTTTGTTCTCCGTCTTTTACTAGTTTCTCGTTCTTTTGTATTCGTTGGTTTTTCTCTATTTTGTGGATTTATCACCGATTCACTTTTCAGTTCACTGTTAATCTTTATCATCATCTCATCATTATCATTACACCCAGTTGAATTTCGCATTAATATAGAGTATGGAAATGTCTAATAGTACGCAGCTTGTAGTTGATGAAAGCTAACAATTTGCCAACCATTCAGTGTTTTTGTAGAAAAAAATTCACCTTCTAGCATCTATAATCATAAATATCAACAAACCCACCTTATTGTTTGGAAAAAAAAGTTTGAAGATTATTTGATAATTATGAGTGATTATCACTGTTATAAATAATAAAATTATTATTTTTATAAAATAAATTTTGTTATTTAATAAAAATATCACAAATAATTTTTAAATAATGATCACTGAATTATTTTATTTCACTTTATTTTCATATTTACGATTGCTATAATAAGTAAATGGAATAGAAATTATGACTTGAGAGATGTTCCATGAAATTACGGCCCAAACAGAAGTTGGACTTAGTAACCATAAGTGAGAATAGGAAATAACTCAATGCCTTGCAAATCACACCTGAAACAGTAAATCTATCCATTCTGCCAGAAAATAGAAATGGAAGTGAACCCTTCTTGTTCTACACACCACGTAAATACAGGCTAAGGCTTAAGCTCTAAAACCTCCAGTCTGCAGATTCTCTTTCTTTAGAGCCATGAACTTTGCTGCTATATCATCATAGTCAGGCAACTTAGGATGGACATGGTTGGGAGATTGATTAGGAAATGAGCTTGACCTCAATATATTTTCTGCCTTATTAGACCTTTCTTGAGGCATAGTCATGGCTCTGGAATAAGGAGGCTTACTCACTTTTCTTATCCGAGGACTAGACGTTGTGTATAAAACATTAGAAGCAACATGGTTACCCAAAGAAACATGTCCACCCACCGTCTTTTCATTGTTTTTTTCCATTAAAGGAACTCGATCTTGACAGGAGAAAACATCATACAATACGGTATCGCGTTCACAGCATCTTCTCCTTGGCCTTGGAGTGGCATACCCCTCCATTTCTGCACCGGATACTCTAATTGGAGACCATTGACATTGATGAATGTTTTTTCGAGCTTGGTTTCGTTCACGGCTTTGACTAGTTGATATTCCTCTCTTGTGCTTCCAAACTAGAACTTCGTCGTTATCTATGTCATCAAGTGTGCAAAAGTAGCATGGATTGTTCAAGTAACAATCATCTGCCTCATGCCAAAAATGAGATTTCCTTTGTGCTAATTTTGCAAAACATGGCTGTTCACATTCGTTTCTGTGATGATTGCTCTGAGAATGCAATCGATGCTTGTGAGTTGAAGATCTTTTACATGGTGTGCCATAATAAATAGCACAATCAATGTCCTTGATGTTTGCACTTTCTCGAGACACAGATCTCCTTCTTGACCTTTTTCTGATTGGCTGGTCCTTTTTTTTACAACCACTTGAGTTGGAGCTCTCATTGCCTGATTCATACTCACTGAGGTACTTAACATCACACCTTTCTCCATTCTTACTGTATTTAGACAAGAGAGACTTGAACTTGAAAACTCTCTGATCTTGGCAGCTTTCTTCGTTCGTTGTGGGGGACCTAAGCTCCTCAATGTCATCGAGATAGACTATCATCTCGTCGGGGAACCGAGGCAAACATTCTGAAGAAGAAGCCGCTATCTTTCGTTGTAGCTTGCATTCTTGGTTTGTTCTGTAACCCATATCATTCTTTCGCTTGTCTTCGTTACCCGAGGCAATGAATTTTTGTTTATATTGATATGCAAAAACCTCAGTTTTATCTGCTAAGTTACAGAACGGAGAATCCGGTATTATATCTGATGAAGATTGTTGAATCGTAGAGGAGCTAAGTGAAGTACTAATTACTTCAGAATTCTGGAGAAGATAAGACGGCCTGGTCGGACTCATTTGAACAGATGATAAATCAACATATATGGCTTGGCCGTTTTGCATTTTGAATCCTCCAGACTGGCTCGCAGAAATTTGTACACGTGTATCTAGCACCTCTTCTCCAAAATGTTCTTTTACCTGCGGTCACATGGATTAGGACTAAATATGCCCTTCAGTAACACAATAAAATTAGATGCCAGAATATTTGACAGTACCTGCTGATCCTGCGCAGGACTGTACTCGAGAGCCAAAATCTGAGGTCGCAGGCAGCAATCTCTTGCAATCTCATCCACCATTTTCTGCTTTAAATCATCAGAAACAGAAGCGGCAGAGAGTTTCTCCTTTACCTATTGCCAAGACGGAGTTAACGAATTCGTGACGAAGTTCTATGGTAATGAATGTCGCAAGTATTTACTATGAGTCAAAAGTACACCTGATGGTTGACCAAGTTCCCAGGCAATAGCTCAAGAGCTGTCATTTCAAATCGTTTGCCGTAGCGCTCCCCAAAGAGTTTCCTTATCAAACGAAGCTCTGGTAGATCCCCACACCTTGCAGAAGCATAAATAAGACTCGAAATTGCTTCATTAATGTCATTGGGACACTCCCTGAAACCACAATAGAGTGAGAGGTTCTGGGATCACAGGGGTTCCAGTAGCGAAGTCATGTTTTCTCTTGTGGAAAGAAACTAATTAGCAGTTCGTTACATACTTATGCTTGCGAATGTAAGATAGGTGGATGATGACGAATTCACAGAAGTCGTCCAATAAATTATAGACTTCCACTATGCTTTCATCTTTAAGCAGATGCTCCGCCTGAACTTTGATAAATCAGAATTCAGAATTTACAACAACTGAGACACGACTATGTTTAGTGTTTTTCAATACTTATTAAAATAACCGGAGGACTAAACATAGTCATAATCAAATGACACGTTTTCAGAAAGAATACCACCTAAATTGATCTCTTCAACCAAGTAAAACGGGATAGGAAATCAAAAAACTAAAAGTTTTGCTTGGAACTAAAGTAACTGACAAAAAGGCAAACAATAAAAACGACCAAATTTGTAGTAAGAAAATAAAGTTTAAAAGTCATCTAGCTCCGGATGGAACAATTAAGGACCAAAATTAGGATAAACAGTAACTCAGAAACAGAATCAAAAACAGGGGAAAACTCAAAAGTTATTGCAAAAACATGTGTTCAAATATACCCTGGTACGGGCAACATCTTCACGGCCTATCCTGATGAGTTGAGCTACATCCTCTCTCAACTGCCTCACGATTGAATATCTCTTGTTCTTCAACAACTTGAGCCGGCACTGAACTTGCTTGATCAGCTTCTTGCTGCAACAAAAGAGTAGAACTTTTGATTTCCCAAGAAGTAATATAAAGGTAGAGAGTAGCTTGAAGATGTTCAGTCACAGACCATTTAGAAGCTTTTCTCCACCCAAAGAAGATATTAAACATAGCGAAGACTTTGAAAGGGTATTGAAAGACCACAACACATGTTGTGTAGGAGGGGTGTACTGGGTTTTAGCAAGTTACTAAGAGTGGTGGTGGGAAGTTAGTATTTAGGAGGAGTGGGTTTGAAAACGAGGGATGATAGTGGCGTTAGAATTCTAATTAAATAACTGCTCATCCTCGTCACTTTTCTTGGACACTTGTCTTCCTGCTCCAAAAATTCCTTTTCAAGTGGATTAAGAAAAGGATTATTGAAATCAACTACAATTTAATATATATATATATATATATATATATATTTGTTTCTGTGATTGCCTAGTGCACTTCTTTTGTGCTCCATTTGCGAATAAATATTTTTGATGGATCAATCCAAAATGTTGGCAATCATATCACTGAAACAAGAAAATTACAAGCACCTAATAATCCATTCCAATCCCTTTCTAAGTATTCATAGTTCGAGTGTTTTGGTGGCGATCAAAACTGTTCTTTATTTAATTAAAATTTAAAAATACAAATGTCATTTTTGATTCGTTGCCATAGAGATATTTCATATTTGAATAACATTGGGTAAGTATAAAAGTAACACTTATATCATAACCCTGCCATTAATTGCAATTACTATAATGATTTATAAGAAGATTTATTAGTTTATGCTATTTCACCAATCGAGTTTCATGCTTTCAGTTCTGGAAATGAGCTATAAAGACCTCATTTTGTTAGCATAAATTGAAAAGAAAACTGCTCCTTATAACAAATTAATGAGGATGAAAAAGTAGTTTCCCGTTTTGGAAAACAAGAAATATATCGTGCACAAGTTACAGAGTCGATCCATGATTAAAATTAAGACGTATTTTTTGTATGTTCTTTCCTAATTCCTTTGGTAAAGGATTGAGCCAGCAACCGCATTATACTTTACTCTTTTCACATAAAGCTCCGTCCGATTGGATTTTAATTCTTTCCAGTAAGTAGCTACCAGACGCAAGCAATCATATATATGTACATATAAATATATTAATAGTACTTGTAAAAAGGCCACTTTTGTTAATTAACTGCTTTCATAATAAATAAATCCGAAGCAAAGTTGTACATACTCCAAGAAAATAAAGCAAAGGATTGAATTGATAATTTGCCCTGATAAATTAATAAAATATTCATTTAATAGACCTGAGAAATTATTATCTTATATGGAGTTATTAATTTATTGATAAATTAATATTTATTAATTTATAGAATAATTTTTATTTTGTACATTATATTTGCCAAATTAAACAATTAATTTTTTCTATAACTAAGAAAAGAAAATAAATAAACAATTAATTAATGATAGTGCATTGTATCTAAGTTTATTAATCTTGTCAAAAATAAGTTTATTAATCTTAGGTTAGCGTGATTCAAAATAGAGTGCATATAGGTACATTAGAATATGAAGTGTTGTAAACAAGGCATTCAAAGATTAGAAGAAATTATTTATAGTTTACATTATAGAAATGCCATGAATGTAGAGTAGATTCGGAATTATCCTAGTGAAAATGAAGCTTTAATGGAATCGCTACAAACGAAGAAATTATTCAAGGAGTAATGGGTATGGAAGATGATGACAATCAAGATCCAGATGATAGTAACGCTATATCACATGTTTCTCCAAAAGAAGCTTTTCTTGCCGTAGAGACTTTGAAAAGTTACTTGCTTCAAAATTTGAAGAATGTGATGAATGTAGTTTATGCTCTCCAAAAAATTAAAGATGAAATTGAATTCAGTTCACATGAAAAGAAGAATCAATCTACTACAAATACATATTTTAGGAGAGCATAAAATTGGAAATAAAAATTGTTTAGGAAACGCTTTATTTTATGAATTATATATGTAATTTTCATACTTATTTGATGAATTATTATTTTATATTTTCAGTAGGCCTCAAGGAATTTTTTTAAAACTATTATCTTATGCATTTAGCGAGGTTATTATTTTATCTCATTGGCCCAAGTTGGGACTGGAGAAAATTATTATTTAATCGAGATTATTAATTTATCGAATATTCATTTATCGAGGTTGTACTGTACTAACAGATAACTGGGAAATACGACAAAGGAAGGTTAGACGTCTATCTGAGAAGATATCACTCAGTTATCTTATGATTCACTTAAAGATTCTTGAACTTCACTTAACCTTAGCCTCGCGTTACAAGGAATCAAATGCAATTTTGTTTGGGCCTGGACTGCAAGTTCATTTAAAGCCTCTTTGTATGCTTTTTTTTAGATAAATTAGTGAATTTATAAATAAATAAAGGTATGTACAATCTAGATATTGGCGAAGATGTCAATCTCTTATCTATAACAAAAGAAACCTAGCATGTGAGTACGGGGAACCCTATAATTGTTGCCTATGACTATACAACCATAACAGCAACCTAAAACATAAGAACCCACAAGATAACCATAACAAGAATTACCTTACTAAAATTACAATAATTCCTTGCAGCAGGTTTTATACCCTAAGCTAATCAAGACTACCTTCTAACTCATAATCAAAAAGATACGCAACAAGTTAGAATTCATCACATTTTCAGATCACATTATTATCTTGTTTGTAAAGAATTACCGAAGTGTTAAGGAAGGAGAGATAGATCAACTCTCATGCAACTTCCTTTGTATATCCGATTTAGTCCTCCAGTTTTTAAGATACCAATCAAGGGTTAGGGCTCTCCTACTGTTGAGTTGCCCAAGGAGTGAATTTAAGCTTGTGACACTATGCATTCTTCAAAACTTTTTAGAAATTAAGACATTCCTGCATAATCCTCTCTTGCCTAATGCTTGCATTCATGGCTTTACCACTTCTGTTCTTGTCTTTTTAATAAACAACCTATCTCTTAGTAGGTAATTGGGCTTGTCATTGAATTTGATTACCAAAGAGTGAACCCGACTCAACCAACGACGTGCAAAACAAAAACAAACCATAACTACAATTTACCTACTTTCAATGTTTCAGCAAAATTGTTCAATTACTTGAAATATAACTTTAGTGTTGATGCTCTCCATTTCCATTTCCATAGCTGTGTCTGTGAAGGTTATGAGGTTTCTTTTTGTATGTTTTTTGTTCGTGACTTCAATTTCTCAAAAAATTGCATGTTAAGTCCTAACTAAAACGGTCATGCAGAAGGACGAGTGGCACCATTTGCCTTACTGTACAATAAATTGTTTCTCTAACTTACGTACAAGTTATTATTATTTTTTAATTGAAATAATATTTAAAAAACATCCGAAAAAAAAACACGCTAAAGTTGACATAGAAGATTCCAAAGCGACCAAAAATAGAGGATATCCGGGGTCAGATAGCAACCGGAATTAGATGAATACGAAAGCTACAAAAATAGTTCAAATTCTTAGGAAATTACAAATAAGAAAAATACTAAATAACAAATTAACAAAGTAGTATTGAATAGATTACCTAAAGTTCTATGTTATTATTTTTTCACTAACTACGAAAAAATTCAATTTGGTTCATTTTATAGTTATTTTCCACTAATTACAAAAAAGTTTGAGTTTGCCCTACTAAATTGAAATGTTTGGACTTATCATTAAGCTTAGTATTTACCGACAAAAACAAGAATCTCAACGCAAGATTGGATTCCCATTTTCGAAATTGCTCAACAAATAACCAACCTGAATATATTTGAAGCTCCAGTGGACAGCTCATTTTTGCAGCATCAACTCTGCAATCATACAATTTGGGTAGGATCGGTTGAGGCAGTTAAACCAATTTTAGCTTTCAATTTCGTGTTATCGGTTTAGTAACTGGCTTTGACAATTGGCGCTTTCTCTGGGCAAAGTTGAAGCACGACATAAACACCACGGAGTGCATGAAGAAACAAATTTTATATCTGCAGTCAAAGGAACAGGTAATCCAACCCAATCCTCCATTCCTATCTCTCTTTCTATTTGTCCTACTCGGAGGGGGGAAATTATAAGCCTGGGCCGGTGACCAACTGAAAGTGGGCCAGACAGCTGAAGTTATGGTGGGGTCGTTATTCGAGCATGGGGTTCTAACGGCGAAGCTCAAGGGCACAAAAGGTCAGTCACTGACTTTCAGTTCACTTTAATGCCCTTGCTTTATGGGGATCAGAGTTAGTGTCCAATCAGCGAAGTTATGGTGGGGTCGTTGTTCGAGATGGCGTTCTAACGACGAAGCGCACGAGCACAAAAGGTTAATCACATACTTACAGTACGATGTTACGAATACCTTATTCAATTTGACACGGAATTAAGTTTTAGTACGGATTTATATTAGTATAGGTTAATATTGGATATTATTTTAGGTAATTTTTTTAAATTTATAAAATAATTTTTAAATTTTTTATAAAATAGCCCATTGTCATATTATGCAGTTATATTATTTATTTTTAACTATATCTCTAAAAATTAAAATAATAAACAATAATCACAATTAATATGAAATAATAATAATTTTTAGATATTTCACATATAAATAATAAGCATAATTTAAATGAAAAAAGACAATCATTATTATATAAATATAAAATTAAGAACAAATGAACAATATAAAGTATTTAAAATATTATAATTTCAATTTTCATTATATAATAAATAATAATTACAACAAAATATCCAATAAAAAATAATAAATATCTTTAATTTTCAAATTATTATAATTTACAACAAAAGTTCGTGACAAAGATACAATCAAGTAGAATTAAAACGTAAAACAAAAACATATATTATTCAATTTATTATCAATTAAATATATTATGTATTTGATTAATTAAAATTAATTATTACTAAAATTATAAATATCTTAATTTAATTTAAGTTATAAAATTAATTTAATAATTATTAATAAATATAATTAAATTAAAATATTTTAAAAATATATTATATATTTCAAATAAAATATGATTTAATAATTAAAATATAAATATTAGTTTATAAATAATAATTTTTAAATTATTTATTTTTAAAAATTAAATATTTGTATTAATACTTTATTAATAAATATGATATAAAATATTAAAAATTTTTAAATAAAATTATTTTAATTTTATTTAATGTATAATTATTATTAGTAATAAAATATTTATTTTATTTTAAAAATTAAAATTAAAAAATTACAATAAAAGTTTAACTAACATTACTTGTGTGTCTGTGGATTATCTCATAATGATGGTTGTATAATTATTCTTCAGACTTGAGATTACTAAGGTATTAAGTGTGGGAATTACTGTGTTTTGATGCTACTTATGAATCATCCTAGGATAATTTAGTAGGCAGTAACTGGATACAGTATGATCCATATATAGATAGTTGAATAAGTCAATATATGATTCATTACTCTAAAGTAATTAGAGAGAATATTCTATTATTCTTGATCAATAATGATTTATGGAATTCTCTAGCCAGAGTGAATTGACATTTCAAAAAGTATTTTCAAATTTCAATTATAAATCAA
The DNA here is from genome assembly GCA_027575705.1 of Erythroxylum echinodendron. Lineage (NCBI taxonomy): Eukaryota > Viridiplantae > Streptophyta > Magnoliopsida > Malpighiales > Erythroxylaceae > Erythroxylum > Erythroxylum echinodendron. The sequence goes on along the minus strand of JANZXR010000172.1, from coordinate 25,595,151 downwards.
TTACTAATTAGCAAGAACGAACATGATTTGATGATAAGAGTAGACATTGTATCCATAGTCTGTCCAATTAGAATATTGAATGACGAAAGAATTAAATTATACATTATAGCCATGCATGGACAGCTTAAGTCAATCACTATGACATTCTCGATATTTGAGTAATCATGACATGTTGCTAGACTTCAATCATGATTTATGATTATGAATTGTTTAGTTGGAGAATTAAAGATAAATTAAAAGAAGTTTTAATTTATCTAATTCTAATTGTGAATTAAAATTATAATTTATATTCATTGCCAATTTATTAGGAACCTAATGGGTTACACATCAAAGAGCAATTTTTGAAAGAAAAATCAATTTAATTAAGTTGGACTTAATTATAAAGTTTGAGAAACTTTAGGGATCAAATATGAGATATTTAATTTTATTAAAATTAAATTAATTATAATTATAATTTGATTTTAATTATAATTAAAGATATTTAATTTTAATAAAAGACTCTTATGATTTTTTCTATTTAAACGGGAAAAGATTTTAGAAACTAGTACTTTTTGTCTTTTTCCTCTCAAAGCTATTGAGAATTGCTCTGTGAATACCGTCAGAGACTGGACGTTTGAACAACTTGTGATTGATAGATCGTAAAAGTTTCAAAGATTTTCAATTAGAAAGTGAACAAAGTACGATTTCTAAATCGTTTTATGATTTATTCAAGTTTATTCAATTATTGAGATCCGCTCGAAATTCGTAAAATTTTTATTTTTCACTGCGTCTGTGATTCGATCATGATTAGATTTCAACAGTGGTATCAAAGCCTCCTTTAATTTTTTTACTTAGATTCGTTGCTTGATTGTTACTGATTTTGATAAAAATTAGGGTTTTATGTTTCTGATTTTGTTTTATTCGAAGCCAATTTTCACGATTGCTCTTGGTTTTGCTTTTTGAAACAAATTGTTGTTCATCTGCCTATTCGCATGAGCATTGGAAATTGTTTCCTGTGCATTTTCTATTTCTGGAATGTCCAGAGTCTAAAACAAATTGGTAGAACATTTTGTTTATTTTTCAAATGTTAACTCACTCTACCTCACACCACCGTAGCAGCCCTTTGTTCTCTACCTCACACCACTGTAGCAGCCCTTTGTTCTGGAACCTTAAAAACAAGATTGATTTTGTTCTTCTGTTGCATTTGCTTATATTTTTGCATCAACAATTTTGTGCTTCTGTTGGTTTCTGAAATCCAGTTATTGCTTGTGTTTATTGCGATTTTGGATTATGAATGTAACACCTCATTATCCTAGGGTACGCACCGGGACTCCCGTAGGTCATTCTGATACATATCCTAAGATAAGGGAGCGCTACGTGCGATCACCACAATACTCCACATGTCATCATATCAATTGAATAATTAAAGCAATAATTGTAAAATTACAAGATTTTTAAAACCAAATTCTTCCTCTTTTCAT
>JANZXR010000172.1:25564449-25583086 GCA_027575705.1 Erythroxylum echinodendron | reverse complement strand
TAACATGATTAACTTGTCCACATAACTCACATCCATACTGAATTGCTTTAATTAGAGATAATAAAGAGGCTTACAGGTTGTTCAGTTGTCTTGTTAAATTAACTATCTTAGCTATAGTGTTGTCGCCAAATCAACAACAATAATGCCTTTCTGATCTAGAAAGGTTGACCGTTCTCTACTTCTATATGATGTCTAAAGATAACTGTTATTCACCATCTCCTATAGCAAGTCCTCTGCTTCCTCAACTGTTTTCTACATCAGAGATCATCTAGAAGTTATGTCCATAGTGGCCATCATGGGTGCATTAACTCCATTGTAGAAAGTTTGCAAGAGAAAATCCATTGGTAAGTTATGGTGAGAACATCTCCTTTGTAAATCCTTGTAAAGTTCCAATGCTTTCTATAATGACTCCCTGTATTTTGCTGAAAATTTTTAATCTTCTTTATCAACCTCGTTGTCTTCATTAGAGGGAAGTACTTTTCATGGAACACACGTACCAACTGTTGCTATGTTGTGACATTGTTTGGGTTTAGGGAATGATACCACACCTTAGCTTTATCCCTTACTGTGAAGAGAGAGAGCCTCATCTTAATAGCATCTTTCGACACTCCATTATATCAAACGATATCATATATATTTAAAAATTTTACTAGGTTAGCGTTAGGATTTTCATTTGGTAACCTGTAGAACTGTACATTAGTCTATATTATATTTAGCAGCGCTGGTTTTATCTCAAATGGCATTGCCTGCACTGGTGGTCGAGTGATGCTTTATACTATAGTAATGAACCTTGGCTTCATGAAGCCTATAAGGGTCCTCTGCTAGTCTTTGTGATTGTATTCTTCTTTCATTATTCTTTTGACCTCTTCTTGGAGTCTCGCTCTTTAGATTTCTCTTTCTTGTTTTGTGATGTCAAGACAATGAGTTTTGTCGATCTTGCTTAAAAATTAATTCTTGCATTCATGTAGTCGCAAGGACACAAGAATGCCAAAAATTCCTTAAATCAAAGGAATCAAATAGTCCTAAAACTAAACCCTCGATAACGACACCAAAAATTTCTTGAGCAAGTTTTATATCTAATAAAACCTTTAATAAACCACAAGTATGCAGATCATATCTTGTAGTATATAAGGTTATCGTTTCCACGAGGATTATGCAAGAATTAAAAATTTGAACCTAACTTTGTATAAGCTATGATCGGCAATTTATGTATGCTAAGTTTTAATATTTATAACCTCGATAATACCACAAGAACATAGGTCATTCATATAGTACCTAAGGTATCGCTCCAACGACGAGGAGTAATTTAATCCTAATATCTAAGGTTTGACTCAAATTCGCAATAATCAAAATAACAAAATAACGCAGAAAATTAATTAATCAAGCAACTAACGTAGAAAATTAATTAATCAAGCAATCAATCTCAATAATTAAATTCAAAATTATAAACAAGAAAGAAAATTGCTTAAACCAATTAAGAATCAACCTAGGAACTACTAATTGAGAGAAAGAGGGCTTTAATCGGACTTTAATGAAAATCTAATTGATTATGAAATTATCAAATTATTGGGTGGTCTAGGCGATCATAAGGTAGATTACTCTCTCTCGAGTTATAATCTTTAACCCTAATTAATAATCCCTATTTAGACTGTGGAATTGCAATATCTCAATTCATAATTTACTTAAAACCTAATTTAGTTCTGAAATTGTCTAATAATATACCGAAACCTATGCGCGATCTCTCGCTACACAAATTTAAAGGTTTGATTTAATTCTTTATCTATCAAACTACCTAACTCTCATTAGCCCAATTTGATGATTTTCACTCAGTTCACCCTTTCAGTTTGTTACTAAATTATTAAGAATAGAAATTGAATCACGAATAACTTAATAAAATTGAAATAAATCAAATTTCATTAATATCAAAGACAAATCCAGAAGGTGAGTTTAGACAATATCCTCAACATTCAACAATCTATCATCTATGGCTATCTCAAATTCTATACAGTTGTAAGAATGAAATAACCCTTAAAAAGTTCAGAATGGATGATGATGGAGGCAGTGATGGTGGGAAACCACCTATTTTAGGAAGTTCTTTGCGTCAAGCTTCTTCTCTATATCTCTCTTCCTTCATCTCCTTCCTCTAATCTCTCAATAAGCTCTCTAGTGTTTCGAAATTTGGCTGATGCAAAAAGCTTCCTTCTTCTGTTCTTTATGTTCCTTAAATACCTTGGCAGCCTTAGGGTTTGTTTCGGGTTGAAACGGTCCGAAAAGCTCCTCAAAACTTGATGTTTTCACCTGTTTTTGTGTCTACTCGATGCAGGCCAAGGTCGTGCCCCATATCTAACCCTCTCTGTCATAATCGTGACCAAAGTGTTATGATCGTGGCCTAGTTTTGGCCTCTCTGTCACAATCGGACCAAAGTGTCACGATCTTGGCCTGGATCCTAGTGGCTCACATCTTTCTTTCATGATCATGGCCTCAATTGTGGGTCGTGGTTTCGGCCCGAAAGTCTCTGAAAATTCTTCATTCGTCACCCATTGACCCTGAAACACTAACAAACACATCAAGGTACCTCAAAAACATAACATTTAATCTCAAAGACTTATACTAACCCATAAAAAACACTTAGACTAGCACAATTAAAACCTAAATACACACTAAACACTCAACTTAACACTAAATATGTAACAAATTAAACCCTAAAACATGATGCAAATCAGAACTATCAATATCCCCACACTTAAATGTTTCCTCAAACAAATAAAACAACAAACACACAATATACAATGCACTAACGAGGTAATGGTTTCAACTTTATGAAATAAATTTAATCTTAAACACAATCACATAAGTTATATCTAATCATTAACATGCAAAATCTAAGTCTAGGGCCTTTGAACTAAATAAAAAAACTAATCGATAACTAAGTGTTAATTCATTTACCCTTTTTAATTGCACACCCACATTAATAATTCTTTGATCCTTCAGACTCTGTAAATGTTCCTAAATATGGTTTCATGAAAAGTCAAGCTTATTAGAATTTTGGTAGGTTTTTATTCAGAACACACACATTTTTTTAGTGAACATAAACTTAGTCTTTTTATGCGGAGGCAAACATTGGTAATGAATGTCAATCTAGTTACTCGACTAAGTCATGTTTTTATTAAACTGCTTGGTTGAAGCATCATTATAGCTTTTTGACATGAAGGCACACATTTGTAATGTGTGTCGATCCGGTTACTTAACTATATCACGTTTTCCACTAACTACTAGCTCTATTCATAACCCAAAGGTCAATGAAATAATGATTTATTTAATACAATTTTTCTTTTTTTATTTTATTGCCTACCTTGTTGTTTAAGTTACTTATTCCATGGAAAATACTAGTTAAGCTACTTAAGTTGAAGGCCTCAAATTATGAATGAATGTGACAACCTATGGGGTGTTAAATTTACACTAAATCCTAATTAAGCTGTATATTTATCCAAATACCTCTAATTCACTAATTTTGCAAGCTAATGATTATTTATAACGTAATCGACTATGTTTAAAATTAAATAAATTTCACCCTATCTAAGCGATTGACACATTCAAACAATTCACACAATGCAACCTAATAACTATCATACAATATGCAAAATCATACAAAAGGTAAAACACATAATCCCTCCCCACACTTGAACAACATATTGTCTTCAATGTGAAAAGGGAGCGAACAACACATAAAAGAAAGGAAAAGACAGAAATTAAAGTAAACAGAAAATAAGATAAAAATAAACATAAAAATTAGAGCTGAAGGCTAATTTGGAAAAGAAAAATAAATGGGTTAGACACAAATCCTATAGAGATGTAGGCGGTGATGGTGTCGGAGGCGGAAATTAAACGCCTTGAGCCTCGAAATATCTATGGATCGGATGGATATCCCTACTGTGGTAGAATTGTGTCCGGGACATCTCCTTAATCATTCTGGTGTTCTCCGCAAGTGTCTTATTAGTTTCAGAAATTGCATCCAAAACTTCCTTCTAGCCATGTTCTTCCTCTTCCTCGAACTCCTCACTAATAGAGTCTTCCTTTGCTTGCTGTGGCAGGGCTAAACCTAAGCAAACCTAACTGGCCCTAATTCTGACATGTGTCTTCTAGCTGATATCCCTAAGTTCCATGTTGTGGGAATTAAGGATTTTAGCCCGCCATAAGTGGTGATGGTTTAGGAATTTAGGGAGATGAATAGTTAATCCACTCCGGTCCATGCCAAAATATTCTGCAACGGTAAACACTATATAACCCATTCCTAGATTGTTGCTCCTCTTGTGTGGAGTCTCAACAATAGCTTGTAGCACATATGTGGATGTGCATACTGGAATACTGTGATCTATGCACTACAACATAAAAAGTTCCTTTGTGGAACATTTGTTGGTTTCTGTTTTGTCAAAAAACAGATGACACATAAATTTGTGTGCAGCAACAAGGGTTCGTGGGACCGTATTATGTTGTTATGAGCATTCTTGGCATGAAAGTGCTCTATTCCAATGAGTTCATTCCAGTATTGAGAGGGATGAAAATCATTATGCTGATCGATGATAGAGGATTCAAAGAATCCACATATATCGTACATAAGTTCTACATTCAATTCATAAGCTCTTCCGCTCAACCTAAATCACAATTCCTTGGGTTCCTAAGGTTATAAGTCAGTGAAGTGAAAAATTCCAATGTGAGTTCTTGATAGAAAGGAAATTGGAACTATATAAATTGGGTCCATTGGATTTGTTCAACTAAATTTTCTACTCTCTCGCGTAACTCTAGCCTATTAAGTGTTTCAAAATCAAAGTATTTGGGAACTACAATTTGTCTAGCACTTAAAGCTTGGAAATGAATAACTTCCTCCTCCGTGTAGATCATGAAAGGTGCACCAAAGTTTGCTTCTCGGTTTCTTCTTCCACATATCGCAAATTGAATTCGTCTTGATTGCTCCCATCGAGCGAATTGTTTAATGTGTAAGTAGAATTTGGAAGAAAATTGGAAGTTTGAAATTTTTAGAGAGATGTGAGAGTGTTTGTAAGCTTGAAGTCTAGAGAGATAAAGTGAAAATGAAAATGAATGTAAAAGTGAAGTTAGAACTGAATATATTGGTGGTTAAGAGGGTAAAATGGTAAAATTTTCTTAAAGAAATGTGTCCTCCCTCTTTATTACCTAGTCATAAGCCACGATCATGGCCTAGCTTCATTCGTTCTTTCCTAAATCTTTTCAATTTCACTTCTTAATACTTTTGCGACCCCTTTTCAACTCTCTTTTCTTACTTGATGATTCATCCACTTTATTTTGAAATCCTATTACTTCTTGATTTATTCAAAAAAAAAAATAATCCTAAGCACGGAATTCAAACGTTCTAACAAAAACAATCAAAGAAACTAATTTTTCATGAGTTGCCTCCCATGCAATGCTTCTTTTAACGTCGGTAGCTCGACGCTCCTTTCAGCTCACGATGGTCGGAATGAATGCTGCAATGGTAGCATAGTCATTAATCTTAAAGTTTGAACTTTAGCTACCATGCTAAAGTTCCCACCTTCCTTGCAATTCTCTTTTCCTTGCCTTCTTCTTTACGAGTGCTTCTTCCTGAATGCATTCTTAGGATCCTCAATATCCTCCCATTCGTCTTGAGGTTCAGGTTCTTTGCTATTTTTTGGAGGTAAAGGAGATCTGTAATCTTTTCAAGATACTTGAAAGGTTATTTGCTCTTTTCCTATCCTCAGAGTTAATTTGCCCCCATCAATGTCAATGATTGAATGCACAGTGTCTAGGAATGGTCGTCCAAGAAATATCGGTGTCTCCACATTTTCTCTAGTACCCAATATGTAGAAGTCTATGAGAAGGATATATATTCTTAACTTTTACTTTCACATCCTTTATAATCTCCATTAGTTTATGCACCGTTCTGTTGGCCATCTTTTCTAAAAACTTGGTGGATACTAACTCTCTTAACCCCAACTTTAGACTAAAGGTGTAGGCATCATGTTTATACTCACTTCTAGATCCACGAATGCCCTGCTTATGATGATTTTATTGATACTGCAGGGGATGAAAAAGTCTTCTGTGTCCTATTTCTTCTGTGTGATGTTAGGGACCTTTTTTTATATTTGCTCCTTAACCTTTGTCTTGATGGATTCCTTCATTGTGAGCTTCATTTGTACTTGTTCTGTCATTTTCTCGACCTTATTTGATTCAATCTCCTATAGGTTCCTCTTGCCCTTTTTGTATATAACTCTTGCTGAGCTAAAATAGGGAATGGAAATACACGTCGAGTTGACTTAGTTGACTCGATCACTGGCTCACTTGGAAGGTCTTCTTAACCTTTCCCTTTATCTCCTTCTTCCTGCACCTGTTCTGGTTCTTCATTTTGGGTCTAACTGATGACCATAACCCTTTCTTTTATGTTAGACTCGATGTTGCTTGAAAGAGTTCCAGCATTCCAAGTAGACATTGCCTCTATTAATTGGCCCACTTGGACTTTTAGATTGTGTATAGATGAGGCATGGATCTTTGTTAGTTGCTGGAACTTATTCTCGAGCCTCTTATGCACATCCTCCATGCCTCCAATCTTATCCAAAATCTTATCCAACTTCGATTCCATCGAGCTCGTTTTATCTTGCTAAAAACCTCATTGTTCCTGAGGCCTGAACTGTCTACCATTGTTGTTTGACCAGGAGATGTTAGGGTGATTCTTCCACCAGAGGTTGTAAGTGTTGAAGTAGGGATTGTTACCACCTCGTCATCCATATTGCGCCCCTATGTAGATCACTTGCTCCTGATTGTCTTCTTTCATCAAATAATAGTCCACGGTATCATGGTCTATTTGTTTATAGATCTCACACTTTAAATGTACAGCCTTCGCCGGAGCTAAGGACGACGCCTTTATGTTATTGAGTTATCATATCCAATTGTCGATCTTTACTTACATCTCAATCATTTGATCGACTGCGACAATACCCTTCTTCTCTCTAAAAGTAGCAAGTCACCTACCTGGCTCATTCATCCATAAACAACTATTGCTTGCCATCTCCTCTATCACTCCTCTACTTCATAGGTTGTCTTCCACATCAAGGATCCTCCTGAAACTGCATCGATCATGCCTCTTGTTGGTGGGTTCACTCCATTGTAGAAAGTCTGCAACAGGAACTCCTTCTGTAGGTTATAGCGTGGGTATTCTATTGCAAGTCATTTTATCTCTCCCACACTTCTTAGATTGATTCCCCATCACTTTGTTGGAAATTAGTGATTTCCTTTATAATCTTAGTGGTCTTCGTCAATGGGAAATACTTGTCCAAGAAAACACACACAAGCTGATCCCACACCGTGATGTTAGCTGGACTTAGTGAATGGTACCAAACCTTCGCTCTATCTCTAAGAGTAAAAGGAAATAGCTTGATTCTAACCACATCCTCAAACATGTGATGATAACGGAAGGTATCACAAATTTCAAGGAAGTTACCTATGTGTGCATTCGGATCCTCATTAGCCAATCCATAAAATTACACATTCCGCTGAAGCATATTGAGAAGTGCTAGTTTAATCTCGAATGAAGGAGCTTGCATAGGTGGCCTAGCCAATCCTTGATTCACTACGTTGAACCTTGGCCTCATGAAGTCCATCAGGGGTCCTATGTTTCCGTCCTTGGTTCGCTTCCTAATCTATATTATGTTGAAACTCCTCTACCCTTGATGATTTTCTAATCTTTTCTTCTTCTTCTCGCCAAGCTTTCCTAAGGGCTGGTTATAGTCAAGTGATATCCAAATCTAAAGTTTCCACTGCGTGACTCAATCCTCTCATGACTCTTACATTCATACAAGAGCACGATTTCTAAAATAACACAAAAGAAATGAAAACAAAAAATAAAAACTAATCTAATGCCTTAAACTATAGAACTAAACTATTGCCTCCCCGGTAATGACGCCAAAAACTTGATCGACGATTTACATATGCTAAGTTTTAATATTTATAACCTCGATAATACTGCAAGCGCATGAGTTATTGACATAGTATCTAAGGTATCGATCCCATGAGGAGGAGTAACTTAATCCTAAAATCTAAGGCTTGACTTAAATTCGTAATAAATCAAAATAACAAACTAACATAGAAAATTAATCAACCAAGCAATCAATCTCAAGAATTAAATTAAAAAATTATAAACAGGATAGCAAATTGCAAAACCCAATCAAGAATCAACCTAGGAACTACCAATTGAGAGAAAGGGGGTTTTAATCTGACATTAATGAAAATTTAATTGATTATGAAATTTTGAATTATTGGGTCTAGAAGGTCTGGTGGATTGCTCTCTCTTAAGTTATAATCTTTAACTCTAATTAATAATCCCTAATTAGAATATGGAATTGCAATCTCTCGCTTCACAATTTACTCAAAACCTAATTTAGTTCTGAAATTCTCTAATAACCTACCAAAACCTATGCACGATCTCTCTCTACACAAATTTAACGGTTTGATTCAATTCTTTGTCTATCAAACAACCTAACTCTCATTAACCCAATTTGATGATATTCACTCAGTTCACCCTCTCAGTTTGTTACCGAATTATTAAGAACAGAAATTGAATCACGAATAACTCAATAAAATTGCAATAAGTCAAATTTCATTAATATGAAAGACAAATCTCGAAGGTGAGTTTAGACAATATCCTCAACATTCAACAATCTATCATCTATGGCTATCCCGAATTCTACACAATTTTAAGAACGAAATAAACTAGAAATAGTTTGAAATGGATGATGATGGAGGTAGCGACGGCGAGAAACCATCAATTCTAAGAAGTACATCGTGTCAAGCTTGTTCTCCGTGTCTCTCTTCTTTCGCCTCCTTCCTCAAATCTCTTGACAAGCTCTCTAGGGTTTCAAAATTTTTCTGATGAAAAAAGTTCCCCTCTTTTGTTCATTATGTTCCTTAAATACCTTGGTAGCCCTAGGGTTCGTCTAGGGTCGAAACGGTCCAAAAAGTTTCTCAAAACTTGGCGTTTTCACTTGTTTTCGTGTCTGCCCAACACAAGCTGCAATCGTGGCTAGTGTCTAACCCTCTCTGTCACAATCATGACTAAAGTGCCACGATCGTGGCCTAGTTCTAGCCCCTCTATCACAATCGTGACTAAAGTGTCACAATCTTGGCCTGGATCCTGGTGGTTCACATCTTTCTGTCACGACGGTATCCTGGATCGTGGGCCGTGGTTTTGGCCCGAAAGTCTCCGAAACTTCTCCATTCTTCACTGTTGATCTTGAAACATTAACAAACACATCAAGGTACCTCAAAAATATAACATTTAAGCTCAAAGACTTATGCTAACCTATAAAAAACACTTAAATACATAAACTAACACAATTAAAACCTAAATACACACTAAACACTCAATTTAACACTAAATATATAAAAAATTAAACCTTAAAACATGATGCAAATCACAACTATCAAGGTATTCAGAATGTGATTTGAATAAAAATAAATAATAAAAATTGAAAAATAATAAAACAAAGCAAAAAAATCAAATAACAAGTGAGTTGCCAATTAATTTAAGGTTTTAATCAAGATTGAATACTTAGGAATTATTCTTTTCTTATTTTGTTTCCTTAACTATTGTTGATTCAATTATGTGTTTCATCCTAGATTTCCTAAGGTATTGATTACTATCTCTCAAGATCTAATCAATTAACTCTAATTGAATTCAAAATTTCTAGATTTGCAATCTCTCAATTTACAAAACTTTCCGAACTTATTCAATTAGATCTAAAGCTATCTATTGGATAATTATTTTTCCGATCTCTCTTTGAATGATTGTTAATTTGATAATTGCGTGTCTGTTAAACTAGCAACTTTTGTTATATAATCTAACACTGATTACTTTTAACTCACTCTCTTGATTTATTATCAAGTATAATCATAAACAATTATCACAAAGATCTCAATATGTATTGAAATCAAGAATGATCAAAGTCACAAAATAATTCCATAATAAATCCTAATATGAAATTTAGGAATTTATAAACATGTTTAACATCTTAGAATTTAGATTACACATCAAGGATAATGACATAACTAAAGGAAAAGAAGAAAAACTCTATTGAAGACTTAATCCAGTAAGCTGGAATTCCTGGATGTTCTTTCTGGTCTCCCATATTTAATACTCTTTGACTCAATGGTTGCAACCATTTTTGGATTTGGTTCATGTCCTTAAATAGTGTATTAGGGTCTTAGGGGTGTAATTAGGGTTTTCCCACTTTGTTCTATTCCAAAAGTACCCCTAAATCCTAAAGTAGATGAAAAAAGTCGAGTTTGGAAAGTCCCTATCAGGATCGTGATATTGGCATGATTGTGACAGATGGCATGCAATCTTACGCATACCATTCACGATTGTGTTCCTCATACATGATTGTGACTCCCTTTGTGTAACTTCCACCTTTATTGTTCTTCAATTATTTGATTTCCAGCACCAACAAAACATCAAACATTTCATGAAACATAAAATTAAGATTGAAGTCATTCTCTAAACCACACAAACACTTTGAATATAAACAAACACTCACAATAATACAATTTTAAACCTATCTATACGATGATTACCTAATAAACACCTAAAAACACACTAAAACACCTAGGAAAAAATAGTATGAACTATACCTATCAATAGCCTACATATGCTATCATTATGAATCAATGGAAAGAGAAATGAGAAAGAAGAGAGAGAAAAAAAGAAAAGAAAAGAGTTAAAGTAGAGAGATGAGCGTGAAGAGAGAAAGTAAAGAAAATAGTTAAAGGATAGAATAATTGGATATGTTGAAAACTAGTACGAGGATGACCTTTCAAGCTATTCGAGATGTTAAAAAAAAAAGAAAGAAAGAGCTTTTTCAAAAACAACTTGTCTATTTAAGTTTTTCTTGTAAACTATGTTTCATTAAACTGAGACAAACTTAATTTTCAACATTAACGTAAAGATCCTCACTTGTTATAGTATTTTAAGGCTTAAATAATATGATAAGTTCTAAATTTATAAATTGTATCCTTATAAGCACTTCTCTTCAAATAAAACTCCCTAAAGAAAACCTCAAGTGAAAATCAATGACGAATAGTTTACATATTATATTGCTATGATTTCTCGTATTTATCAATTTATGCAATATTTTGACTTCAAAATTAGAAATTAAACCATTATAATGGAAAGAAGAAAATTCGTATGTAAAAGTTCTGCATTACATACTTCCCAGGTTTTGCATTGAACATGAATGGCTTACAATATGATGAAGGATTGGTTTGGCAACACAGTAAATGGTAAAGAAGTACCTGGAAGATCATCTTCAATCCTAGTTTTTGACATCCCAATAAGAGGGTGACCAATTGTTGGAGAAACATTATGAGAAGGACTTGTAGGAGTATAGAACAACAGAACAAAAAAATTACTAGTGCATTAGTAAAAATTAACGTGACTGCATAAAACTTACAATTTCAACCACAACATGAACAGTATAATTACGAGATTATTTTAAGAATGTTTGAAAAGATAAAAAGAAATAAAGTGAATAATAATAACAAAATTTTCTTTTTTTCCCAAATATTCAAATTCATGGGAACGTAAACACATACATTTGCAGCTTTGTGTTGAGTCAAAGTAATATAAACAAAGATTAAAATATTATGCTTTGTCTCTAATTATATAGATGAAATACCATTTAATCCTTAATAGTAAATAAGGATTAAAACATAAAGCTAAAACTATAAAAGAATTAGGAATCTACGGAATCATACTCATTGGCCATAGAGATTCCTATCAACTTGTAAACACACCTTTTTTGTAGCCTACATATGATAACGTCACATATACACAGGATCAATAAAAAGAGAGATGAGAAAGAAGGTAAAGAAAAAATGTTGAATGAGAGAACAATTGGATGCGATGAAAATTGATAAGAGGGCGAGCTTTCAAACTATTCGAGATATAAAAAAAGAGAGAGTTTTGTCAAAAACGACTTGTATTTTTTGTGCTTTTTATATTTAAGTTTTTCTTGTGCGATTGGAAGTCAAACCATTACGAGGAAAAAAGATGATAATTAGTATGTAAAAGCTTTGTTTTACGTTCTTCACAGCTTTTCGTGTGGAACATTATTGGCGTACAAGAGGAATCCGAATCTGAAGAAAAAGAAGAAGGATTGGATTGGCAGGACTAAATGGTGAAGAAGGAGTTAGAAGATCATCTGCAATCCCTGTCTTTGACATCCCAACAACCTTTAACCAACACTCTTTTTGGTTTCAACAGCAACAACGTGCAGTGTAAATCCCCAAATATCTTTCAAAACCTCCTTGATTTCGCTAACCATCCGTCTACGCAGCCTCACCCTCATTCTCAAAGTGACAAGAAACGCTCGTTTGGGCGCCCCAATATTTTTGTTCAAATCTTAGATCTCGGCAACAGGGTTTCATCCTTGTCTTCTCATTCATACACTCCACTAGAAAGTCAACCTCCCGTAAAACTCTCTCTTGATACTTCTCTGTCACAAGAACCTAGAAGGAAACCTGTTCCTTTACCATCCTCTAAAGCCAGAATCTCTAAAACCTCTGATCCTTTACCAGAAGCTTGTGCCGAAGAAAATACTTCAAACCCAAACCCATTAGCGTCTTTGTCACTATTGGCGCCCTCGCCCACAACTATACTTCCCGCGGCAACTTCTGATCATGATAGCTTAAATGGCTCAGGAGCGCCCCCTCTACAACAGTTATTTTCTTCTGCATCTGCTGCTGATTCAAAGTCTGACTTGCTTGGAAAAGAAGTACTTGCCCTTTTATGCAAAGAGATTGTTAAGATTATGGCCAGTGCTCCTCCGATGCACGGTAAGTGTACAAGATTAGGATATCAATTTTTAACATGCGGGTAAAGTATAAATTTTGCCGATGACCTTCAAGGTCTGTGCAGATTGCTAGATCTGTTATCAAACATCTTGTTCTTTTTGTCGAACTTTAGTAGGAAGTAGAAAGTGAGCAACTTTTTTGAATTTTCATAGCCAATTTAGACTTTTTATTTATGTTAGTTTTCATATGGAGACCTTGTTTTCGAACTTCGGTAAAACGGAGGTCTATTTACTAAAACCATGAACTTATCTTCAATCCACTGGGTTTTCTTCTCTAAATTCTCAAATGGTCTCCGGAGAGGCGGTATTGATTGCTCAGAACCTAACTCCTCGCTTTATGGAGTAAAATTAATTGATTATATCGTTCGAGTCAGCTCACATTTAAAACCTTGTAAAGCTCTGAGCACCAATCAATTTTATGACAATGATTTTATGTCTGCTTCGGTTGAAGGGATCAGGCTTGGATTTCAAGTTTGACCATTGCTCAATGCAGTTCGCTAATCGAGATGTCTACTCTTGATTTACTTGTATGTTTGAGATTGATTTTATACGAATGCTTATTTCACTTGCACAATTAATCTATGCGGACATTGAATATTTGTTAAACATTGATATGAGCATGTTGTGGACATAAATGGAAAAAAAAAAAAGGATTAGCCCTCGGTAAGATCTCAAAAGTCAATAATGGAAAGCGGGTGGATTGCACATCAGAAGGAATTTAATTAATGGTTTATTATTGAACATCCTGGTAGTAGTCTGCTTTGATAATGTACATCAGCAGATATCAATGGTTTGTTCACTGAAGTAATCCTGTCGGGCTTATTCTAACTCCTAATTGTCGATGACAGACAACAGGTTTGATAGGTGTAGCTCCTGCAATAGTCCTATCAGAGGTTGTTGTAGAGAAACTATGCTTTCTTGTCTGTTGAGATCGTCGTCCCTCTGAAATGTTGTCACAATTGTGCATTCTCGGCATCTCCCTGACCGAATTTACTGTCAATGCTCTGCTCTTTGTATTGCTACATTAGTGCAAGATCAAGAAAACAGCAATAAGGTCGTCATAAAAGCATAAAGGGAATGAAG
This sequence comes from Erythroxylum echinodendron, assembly GCA_027575705.1. Taxonomy (NCBI): domain Eukaryota; kingdom Viridiplantae; phylum Streptophyta; class Magnoliopsida; order Malpighiales; family Erythroxylaceae; genus Erythroxylum; species Erythroxylum echinodendron. The sequence goes on along the minus strand of JANZXR010000172.1, from coordinate 25,569,113 downwards.
ATGAGCAATGTCGCTGTGACAGAAGCAATATTTCCATGTGTTTTTTTGGCAACAGGAGGATTAGCCAGTCGCGGGAGTGTGGACTTCCATTCTGTCCTTGGTGATAAGCTTTTGGAGTGCACATTGGTTTCTGTTGTTTCTTGCATATTCAATAGATTTTAGAATTAATCTCAAATCAATCAGAGTTGTTTTACATATGACTCAGACCCGCAATAAAATTCATGCTTAGCAGTTAATAGCTTTTTAAAAAAGAAAGTAGTGGTTGGAATAGGCTAGTTATTGCATATAATATTATAAACGGGAAAAAATGGAGAATAGGAGAAATAATGGATATTGGCTTGTTTGCAATCAACTGATTGTATTTAGCTATTAGCTGATTTTGACCATGTTTGACAATCAGCTGATTGCATTAACTATTAGCTGATTATATCAGTTGATTAAACCAGCTAATTGTATTGGCTGTTTGTCATTTGATATTTGGTAAAATTAGTTGTTTAGTATTAGCTGTTTATGTGTAAAATAACTTATAAGGACATGACTTAAATAAAAATTGTAAGAGTATGAATATTATATATCTTAGTATTTCGTTAAATATTCTTATAGGAATTTAAATTTTAGATATTAAATTATACAAAAATTAAGTTTATAACTATAATAAAAAACATAAAACATATAGTAGTAGTAATAATAATAATAATAATAACAACAATAATAATAATAATAACAACAACAACGACGACGACGACAATAATAATAATAATAATAATAATAATAATAATAATAATAATAATACATCCAAACATAAAATATAATAATGCAAATGAAGTTTAACAACACAATTCAAATAGAACAAAAGAAATGAATATCATCATTTAAAGTAAAGATTTATAAAAATTCAAGAACGACGTCGAACTACCATCATTCATGAAAGTTGTTTCTATTTCTTTTTTTTTCTCCTTAATGAGTAGTTGTTTTCATTTCAATGAGCAAAAATTTTCAAATCTTATTCTAACTCTCAATAAAAATCAAGCAATTAACCTTAATTGATGTAAGCCAATAATTTTACTTTTTTTTGTAACGACACTCATTATTTAAGTCGAGTGATGTTAGTGGCGGAACTACTTGGTACGCTTATAATCTTCTTTTTGACTTGCAAAGAAAAGTTGCTGAGAATTCTTTAACTGAATCGGTCATCATGCCTATATAGTTTGACAATAAGGAGTGCTTGTTTATGTAATTGCTCGACAAGATGATTTGAGAAGGTAAATAACACCCTTCATATTTGGACACTGCACTAGTGAGGCCTACAACTAACTGAAAATAAACCTTGATGTCATAACATATTATTTTAACACCATAAATCGCATTTCTTAGCAAGTTTCAGCTTCATAAAAACTATTTCCTTCTAAACTAGAGATGCTGGATAGACTTCCTAGAATACCAACTTTTAATAGCCAACATCCACCGGTTCACTCAATCTTGTAAAGGCCATATTGCAATTCTTCATACCCATCTTCAGTAGCACAAGCACAAAACATGCCTATTGTATTGATCTTGTTTATCAACGCATAATTGCCAAGTGACTTGGGTATTCCTATCTAATAACATATCTTTGGATCCCAACTCTACAAACCATGAATGACATGTTCAGTGCAGATGATTTTGCAACAGCAAATTTCAAAAAGCTAAGATCTTTGCTTAAAAGACGTCAAATTCAAAAGCGTCGTACTTGGACTTTATTTGCTTCTTTTGCCTACTTTTGGCTTTCAATGTTTTGTGAAGTAATGAAATCACTAGGATCCATAGTTTCGACACCCTTTTTAGTTCAAAAGATCATATTTAGGCATCTTTTTTTTTCCAATAATCAACTCTATGCATCACAAAGTCAATTATGCATTATATGTAAGAGAATCGAGAATTATTACAAAGAGTAGAAGCATCACTAAAACATGGAAGTATACTTAATAAGAATTAAATAAAAGGGCTAAGAAAAATGGTCAAAAGAGACCATTTACTTGCTCCCTTGCAAAAGCCTTAGCTCCATCGAATGCAAGATAAATATGAGGAGTCTTCTCCATATTAGGTCATCAAAATTAACTAGAAAACTGAAAAGAATACTAATTAATTGTAACATCCCGTCCCCAAATCAAGGGATAGAACCAAAGATTTCTGCAATGGAGAAAATAGCAATGAGATAGTTAAAAAAAATGGCATCTCATGCTCATGCATAATGTTAGCATATATGCTTTTGAATTTGAATTTCTGTATACATGGAAATAATTGTACTTACACTCATTGACATTCCGGGTAAAAATTGAATTGTAATAAGATATGTGGAAAATTATGGTTACAGTGATAAAATAATTTTAAATGGTGGATTGAGAATATAGAATGGTCTACAAATGTATTAAATGGATTTTGGACTACGAATGATTAAAAAATTTACGTAGTGGAAATATTGAGGAAATAAGCTAGAAGAGATAGACTAAGCAAAAGAGAGGATTTAAGATGAAAGAGGTGGTGAACGGTGCTAGAAAATATACAGATCCAGTGTTTCACTGAACGTGAATCTGTATAATCTATAGGCATCCAAATGTGATGATTTTAAGTTTAGATTAAGATAAAGACATGTGGCTATATTTTTCATGAAGAAATCAAAATTTAATTTTGTCTTTAAGAGTCTCAAAATTTGACAAGAAAATGAGAAATGGGCACAATACACTGTTGGATGGATGTATGTTGTGTTCTGTTTTGAGTGTATAAGAATGTGCTATATTTTGAGTGTTTATGATCAAGTAGGGAATATGAAATGTGTATGGATGATGTTGAGTTGAAATTAGGTATACTTGAAGAAGTATCCATTTGAGATGCTGAAATCAAATAAGTTAGAGAAGTTGGTTTAGAATAAAAGAAAAGATAAAGAGAGGTAAAAATTCGATCTGAACTTCCTTGATTAAACTGTATTGATTTAGGAAGATTTTGACAAAATGGTCTTCATGAAAGTTTTAGATCATTATTTCAACTTTTCATTGATATAAAGTTTGTAATTTTTGGAGCTCTGAATCAAAAGTTATGGAGGCTTGAAGAAGAGAAGGAAAAAAATAATAATTATGCAAGAACATGAAGAAAATGGTGAGAGGGAAGTCACCCTCGTGCATAAGCATGACGGTGACTTTGCATGGACAAATTGGAAGTCACCTTCATGCATAAGCATGAAGGTGACTTTGTGTGGGAAAAAAAGTTGGAGGTCACCCTTGTGCTTAAGCACGATGGTTGACCTTGCCCTAAGTAACTCACCCTGAATATCTTTGCTTCTTTTGACTATATCTTTTTTTTTTGAACTCAAAATGACATGAGACTTAAACCGTTGGACTCTTAAGACATTAATCTATCTTTTCACCAAAAATCATAGCTATCTGAAATACATTAAGGGAGATTGAGTGGAAAACATGGGAAGGGTAGAGTAAGTGTGCAGTTAAATAGTTCAGTGTCTTATTATCTCTCACCCCTCATGAATTATTCTCACACCCATGAATCTTTCTCACACCCGTGATTTATTCTCACGGGCGTGACTCCTGCACTGGCGTGATTCTTCACTCTCACGCCTGTGAGTTAATTGCAAGAGTGATGTTTAATTGTCTTTTCATGCTACAGTGCTCCTTCATAGTTTACTTTCGTGCAAGCTAAATAGTCTTGCTTCTTTTGATCATAACTTCTTCTGTAGAAATCCAAATGATATAATTTTTGATTTGTCATAAACTAGAGATATAGGACTATAAATCATCTGAAGAAGTCGAAATGTGATTCAGTCTCTAAGATGTTCAATTTTTGGATGAAAATTGTACATAGTGTATTATTTTGGACAAGAGCAGTCTGAAAATATTTGAAGTATATCTTTCAAATCACTGAACCAAATCGGATGATTTTAGTGTCAATGGAAATATAAGACATAGGAGAACATGTTTCTGGAAGAAAGTGTCACAAAAGGACTTTAGTATTGGGGTAAGAAAGAACATGCAAAGTTGACCGAAATGTTGTTTTAATGGAAAAATCTGGAAGTGATTTAATGGGTTATGACTTACGATTTTAGTGGTTTTATTAAGTCATAAACTTAAGTATAAATCATAGTTAAGTGAGTTTTAATAAAGGGAAATGGATAAGTGGTTAAGAAATGGACAGGTGCCTAAGCTTTAAATTTAAGTTTTAATGACCTTGAAAAACAAGCTACCATCCTTGTTTTTATCCTTCTCGAAGTTTCTTTCTCTAGTTTTTCTTAAACGCAAAGTTTCTTGTCAAATCCACAACAAAGAAAAATAAAATCTTAGTTTCTCTTACCCACTACCACTTCCTTTTTGTTATTTCTTTCTTCTACCCCAAAAAAAACCAAACCCCCTGTCAACTTTCAAGTTGATGTACATGGTTGCATGAGGGATTAGGGTTCACGTGATTGCTGCAGATGTTGGAACTTCAGACAAGTAAGTTTGTTATGATTATTTATTGTTGTATGAAATGAAGCATGCATCGTCAACTCACTGCTAAATGGTTAAGAACAGTGATATTAATTTTTATTGGAAAATAAGTGAGGAAATGTTGATTTTTCAGATTTGATGATCAAAATGTTATAAGAGGTTATAGAAATGACTTTTGAAGTGAAAGATCAACTA
>JANZXR010000172.1:25526082-25545500 GCA_027575705.1 Erythroxylum echinodendron | reverse complement strand
TGTTGTATACACTGCTGATTTTGAGTAATGAAAGAGGAAGGATTTTGATTTTGAAAATCTTGTAATTTACAATTACTAGTTTTATTATTTAAATGTATGTGATGCCATGTGGAGTTCTATAGTGATTGCACGTAAAGCTCCCTTATCTTAGGATATGTGTCAGAATGACCTACGGGCGTCCCGATGCGTACCCTAGGGTAATGGGGTGTTAAACTAGCTAATAGAGGAGAAGACAAGTAATAGTCGTCTATGGACGAACAAGCGAAGTAGATAAACCAATACTTTTTGAGAATAAAAAGGAATTGTAGATGTTGATCAAATGACGAAGATATAAGGAAAAATTGATAACTTGACTCGACAACTCAACAAGAAAGCTTTGTCTTCAGCTTCAGTAGAAGTCGTGCAACTTAAGTGTGAACTCTATGGGCCAATGGACCATGATACAATGGATTGTTTCTTGATGAAGGAAAGTGATCTAGAGTAAGTGAATTATTTGGGAGCTCATTGTGGACAAGCAGGGGGAATAATCCCTACTATAACACATACAACCCTTGGTGGAAGAATCACCCTAACTTTTTATGGACGAGCAATGCTAGAGGATAGTTCAGAGCTCAAGGACAACTAGTCTTCCAACAAGATAAATCGAGCTCAATGGAATCCAAGCTAGATAGGATTTTAAACAAGCTTGGGACCCTAGACGATGTACAAAAGAGTTTGGAAGGCATATTCGAACAAGTAACAAAGAGCTATACATCTTCAATCTACAATCTAGAGGTCCAGGTAAATCAATTATCAAAGCTTTCTCTATGTGAATTAAGGGAATTCTTCCTAGCACTTCAAGAACAAAACTAAGGGAGTAATTAAAGGCTATTACATTTAGAAGTGGGAAGGAACTTGAAATACCTATAAAGACAATAGAGAAGCCCATACCTCCTGTCGAGAAAGATCAAGAAAAAGAGAAAGAAGTCTCCACCATATCTAACCAAGATTCATTTCCCTCAACGGTTACAAAAGAAGAAGCTAGATGCACGATTGGAAAAAATTTATTGAGAAATTAAAGACATTACAAATAAATCTCTCATTCGTAGAGGATTTGGAACACATGCCTAAATACACGAAATTCTTAAAGGACATATTATCAAAGAAGCATACTTGGGAAGATAATCAGACAGCAGCTCTAACTGGCACCTATAGTTCCATAGTCAATAGTTAGATGCCATCTAAATTGATGGATCCAGGGAGTTTCATAATATCCTATATGGTTAGTGAATTTGAATTCACGAAGTGCTTGTGCGACTTAGGTGCAAGTATTAATCTTATGTCATTATCAATATTCAAGTATTAATCTTATGTCATTGACGTTAATTCAGTTGTCTAATCAATCTATTAGAAGACTGTTTGGAATAGTGGAAGATGTTTTGATGTAAATGGATAGGTTTATTATTCCTGTAGATTTTATGGGTCTCGATTTTGAAGAAGATAAGAGCTATCCACTGATCCTTAGTCAATCGTTTATGAATACAGGGAAAGTCATAACTGATGTTCACGATGGGAAATTAACACATCGAATAGGTAAAAATCAAATCAAATTCAATATGAATAAGGCTTTAAAGAACCCAACAACAAGCAGTTCGTGCATGAAGATTGAAATTATGGACCAAGATTTGTAAGAACAATTTGAGAGCTGCATCGCTGAAGTATAATCAGTGGCAACAAAGACAAATAATGGATATGAGAAAATTGAGCCGAAAGGAGATGATGAGATGAAGGAGTCAGATATTCAAATGCATTAAGATAAATTAGTCTGAACTGAAGCCCTCATACGACCATCCATAGAAAAACCACCCATATTAGAGTTTAAATGTAGCATCCCTTCTCTCAAATTTTTTATAGATATAAAATGTTAGGCTAATGAGTCACAGTAGTGGTTTCATATAGAATGAAATTGATACATCTATGACATGATTTCATAATTATGTTCAAATTCATAATATTAGCATACACACATTAATTGTGAAATAGATAAATTGAACTCAACTAATATATTTCGAGAAATTAAGATAAATGTGATAAATGATTGAATATAATGAATGTGATACGAATGAGCATTTCCAATGCTTTGTACATTGATTTACCAATGGCAAGAATTAATGGATCATAATTAGTAATTTGGAATTAATTGGCATAATTGAGAGATTTATAAATTAATGTGTATTTTTGGACTAAGAAAAATGCTACGTGACAAGACAAATTGACAAATGGTATTAGAAATAATTGACATAGGGCAGTAGAAATAAATGACACATGGCATTAAGATTTATTGATAAGTGGCATAGAAAATTGGGGAGCAAATGACACGGAAATATAAAGTGACAAGTGCACTAATTATGGTGTGACAATTGGTAGCATGGGAATAGGAAATGGCAAGTGACAAGTGTCACAAACGTTACTTATACACTTAAAAGACCATCATTATCTTTCATTATTATCTTTTTATTACTTGCTCTTATCTTCTTCTTTCTTATCCACTCCTACGACCTTCTCTCCAACCTTCACCATATTGAGTTTTGCCACCATCTTTCATCTAGCCAGTCCAAGACTTTTGTTATCTCTTCATCTTAATGATGAAAACCTAGCCTATTCTACCCTGAAAGATGATAATCATATGGTATGGGAGAGCTAGGTTAACTCAGGTTTTGAATAGGCTTGGAGTTAAACAAGTAAGATATGGTTCTTCATGGTTTGTTTTAAATAAAAGCAATTATGATGATAGTGTTAAGATGGATTGATCATGTTCGTGGAGTTAAATGAGTGCTAAATGTTGATGAATATATGGACATTTTTATGTTCTATTTTTGTATGATTGATGAACAACAATGTATGATTTGTTTAATGGATGTTTTTGAGTTGCAATGGGGGAGAAAATGATGAGGAAATGAAGTAAAAATGATGGATTATGAATAATATGTGTTAGATATAGTATGTAGAGGTTTAAACATGGAAAATGGGAAGGAGAAAGTGACTAGAATTTTTGGATATCATAACCCATGATCGTGGTAATTGCATGGATGTTTGGATGAAACATCCCACAATTGTGGGAATTGTTTGGACGTGAGTTCTTCTTCTTTTAAGTGATGTTTGAAACAACTAATGCTAAATAAACCTAATTTGATGTTCCAATAGGTGATTAAATGTTTAATATGTACCAAATCTGGAAATTTATGTATTATATAAATGAAAATGTTCTTAGGAAAGTAAATGAGATCCAAAGAAAGAGAGAAAGGTGTATTAAGTAATATTGAATGAGAATTTGGATATTATGTGGTCATTACAATGCTAGGAAAAGGATTAGAGACTATGTGATTGATGAGCATTTAAATTATGAAATGAGAGTAATCAAGTATACATGAGGTATTAGCCTAAGTGTAAACTAGTTATATCCAAATGACAATGATTGAATGATCAAGACTTATGATTTAAGGATAAATACCTAGAAATAGTCATTTGAGCATGCATTGTACATAACACATTTACATATGTATATGATTGATAATTATGTGAATGATCAAATTAGTAATGTGTCAAATACGTGTGTATTGCTTGAACATAGATACATAAGATTGACTATCACCATCCAAACATTTTCGAATCATGAAGGCAATAGATAATCTAGAGTGAACTGTGAGTAAACTAGATGTTTCTCACTAGGAATGATTGTATTTGCTTAAATTGCAATTATTGAACTAAAGTTGATATGATTAATAATTCCAAACAGTAATAGTCTAAGGAGTTTGATAATTATGAATATATTGAGAGTGTTCTGATTGTATGTGAATCTGAAAAAAATACGTGTTCTCAACAAATATGTTGAATGCCAGACTTAGGTCCGATGAAAATGTGAAAGTGAATGTGTATACTAAATAAAAGTTGTTGACTACATATAATGTAAATTGATGCATCTTATTACATTAAAATGCATGATTAGATAAAGGAAGTTGTAATCGGAGTAGCTAATGAAAAAGAGCTTAAAGATTAAAAAATGTATATAAAGAGCCACAGACTCACTAATAAAATAAGCCCGATATCTTCAATAGATACAAGACAATTATTAATGAGCTCAGTATCCATAACGAATATGGTACCATTAAAAAGGAACTTGGTCACAACAATTAACAATAAAAGTGGAGTCTCATGAGTGATTGCATATACAATTTGATATGTGTTATAGATTGATTCAAATGAATTGTATAGAATGTCTTGAAATAGAAATGTGAAATAGTGTACAAAATGGTAGTTCTTAAAATATGATGAAAATGTGAAGTGATGTTTAATATGTGATATGACTTATTTGTGAATTGAATGTGAATTTTGAACTATTCTGTATATGATATGAGTGAGCACATCGAGGATGGTTCACTCATTGAGTTCGCAAAACTCATCAAAATTACAATGTTGTCTTTCAGGTTCAGGGTATATCTAGTTAGACAAATTAGGGTATAGCCACTGCAATCGAACAGGAGTTAGTAGTCAGGATCAGTTTATACCTACACATGTCTTTATTTGTTTTGTATTAAGAATTGTATTCTATAACTATTGTACAGTGTGTATGTGAACTCTAAATTGTACTAACATTTATGAATGGATATGTTTTGTAAATGAAATGGATAAAAATAATGATTTTTTATTTTCTGAAGATGTGAATGATGTCTGAAAAATTTTGCAATTAGTAGTTTTAATAGTCTTAACGTGCCATCCATGTAGAGTATGTTCTAAAAAATTGTCGGTACGTTTGGGCATATGCTCTATGAGAGTGGTGTGTCACTTCTCAGATACAACTTTATTGGTGAAAGTCAAACATGAACGATAATCATCTCAATTCAATTGGATCAGAAACATAAAGGTAAGTTGGTAGCGATTGTGAGAAAACAAACGAAAACCATCGGATGATAGATTTCTGAAATTTGAGGTATAAGCCCAAATGTTTGCATGGATCGAATAAACTTCGAGGAAGGATGTAGAATGGTCAGGGAGCGTCAACAAAAGTTGAACCCTAACATGAAGGAGGTAGTCAAGAAAGAAATCATTAAACTCTTTGATGCAGGGATAATTTATCCCATCTTTGATAGTGAATGGTTCAATCCAGTATAATTTGTTCCTGAAAAGGTGGAATGATGATAATAGAAAGTGAGAGTGAAGAGTGTGCATAGACTATCACAACCTCAACTCAGTGACTAAGAAAGATAATTTTCCTCTACTGTTCATAAACCAGATGATAGAAAGGGTGGCTAGTCATTCATTTTATTACTTATTAGATGGATATTTTGTTGGAGTTATATAAATATATTTCCCTAGAAAGCAAGTATATTTACTTATAACTTAATTTTCTTCCAGTTACTTTTTTTAATGAAAATATTTATTATTAATAAAATAAAAAAGTTTTGGTTTATATATATGGGCATAATAAAACTAGTCATAAGGCACTGAGATTATTTTGTAAGTAATATATATATATATGTGTGTAGAGATGTATGGGAAATATTTATATTATTAAAATCTAAAATATTTGATTCATAGTTGAATAATTAAGTTGGTCGTTTGATTATGGTTTAGACTGTTGTGTTACGATTTATCTCCATGTAAGTAAAAGAGTTTACTTCAAGGGAATGATGAGTTTCATATCATGATAGTAGTTGACTATCGATAATGACACTATTAAAAATCACGTATATTTAAAGACTAAAGTAGGTTGTTACTTTAATTTTAAAATATACACTTAAGCATTCGTCTATTATAGGCCATAATCTTGATGAGTGGTGAACTCATATATGTTTCATTATAATTCTTGATATGATCAAAATGGATTTTTACAGAGTATCAATCTAGTGTCTACATGTTGGAATTATTAATTGAAACATGTACCAAGGAACATTCACTCAAATAAAGAGTTTATAGTGATATTATCACTTCTAGATGTTTTGTAGAGATTGGTGATTAAACTGGCACTAGTAGTTTGATGGACTAGCTACTCATCAAATCTTAACACCAAGATGAGATCTTATGTGCTAATCACCATATAGAGTAAAACGGGAGATCTAGAAGGAAAAATCAACATAAGGGCAAAACGATAATTTTACCTTTTATTGTGCGGATGGCTATAATATGGTTCATATTAGAGTTTGCAATTGGACATATTTTGATTCATAAGAACACCTTTACTCTTATGACAATTCATAATTTCTAAATTTGGATACATTGATAACAAAACAATCCATTTTTTAAGTTTTATTACTAATTAACAATCTAAACTTATCAAGCTCTTAATCAATTAATCAAGAAACATAATAGGTCCATTCCTAGCCTTAACCAAGTCCAAATACACTAATTTAGAGTAACTTATTCTCATTTGGTTCAACAAACAAACAAAACTGAGATTTTCATTTCAAAGCCTGACCTTCCCACGATCGTGGGATGAGTGCCCTGAAGTGCATTATCTAATTTTCCTCAATTCTCTATGAATTTTATCTACTTAGGATAATCATTAACTCTTCAAATTTTCTAGAATTCACACTCTCAAAAGCTTCTTCAATTCATGTTAACATAGCTTCCATTTTGGTTACATTAAATCCCTCTAAATTCTATTCATTTATATCACTAACAATCATTTTTGCACATACACTAACATCCCCATTTTTTCCAGATTCAAACGAAAACTCTTTCATATCAAATTCAAAACACCTTTATAATAGTCCATTAATTATACCTTAATTATACCTCAATTCCTTATCAATTTCATCTTAATTTCTAGCTCAAAATCATTCATTTAATAGCTCATAAACTATTGTTTTTCATGTATGCTAAATAGAACAGCAACTACCATTCATGCATCACTCCCAGCACATATTTAACACCAATACTTCAATCAATCAATTCATCATCATAAAATTCTATTATTTTATATCACAAGAGATTAGTACTTTACTTACTTGTTTATCCCGATTGTCTCCTCAAATATCAACCTAGCTTAGCCTTATGTGCATGCACGATCATCCCAAGGGAGTGACAAAAAGAAGACAGCAAAATTTTTCTATCTTTATAAAGAACTTTACCAAAGTTTTGAGGTCGTGATAATGGACAGAATTTAGGTAGAAGTTCAAAGCTATAAAGGATAAGTGTATTTCGATGGTAAGAAGGAGAAGAGGGATGAATCACAACAGAAACAATGAAGAAAATGACTTTACATTAGTTTAAATTATTAGGTGCAAGGTGTCTATGTATTACAATGACACTTGTCATATTTGCTTGCAAGCCACTTGTCCTCACCTTATGCTACCAAATGTCACCAAGATCCTAGGCCATTTTTCACTCAATTCTACTGCCATATGTCTTATTTCTTAGACTTAGTCATTCTAATTTTCCATATGTCAACTTGTCTTGCCACTTGACATTTTTCATAAACTAAATATATATATTAATTCATCAATCTCTCAATTGTAACAATTAATTCCAAATTGCTAATTGTAATCCATTCACTCTTGTTATTGGTAAACCAAAGTAAATGACATTGGAAATGCACATTCATGTTACATTCATTTTAGTTTCATACCCCGAAATATGTCAATTGAGTGCTCATATCATTTTCACAATGTTTTTCGAAATCATAAATCATGTGTGTATGCTATTATTATGTATATGAATGAAGTCATAAAATCATGTTGTAAATGTTCCAAATTTATTCTATATGATGCAACTTATGAGACTCAGTAATCTAACACTTCAATCCCTCAACAATTCAAGACACAGGATATTATAACTTTACCCCTTTTAAGACATTTCATCCTCGAAATTCTTAACTAACTGATTCAACAAATGTTGTCTTATGTTTTTCTCAATCTCCTATTTAGCTTCTACTTTCGAATGATTTCTCCAATTACTTGACTCCTCAGCTTCCTTATTGGCTTAGCCTGATATCTAACCATTTTTACTGGTTTCCCACATAATTCACATTATTTGCAATCTTAACTTCCTAAGCTGGAAACATATGCATCACTTCTGACTTGTACCTCTTAAGCATACTGTCATGAAATACATTATGGTTATAAGTCCTTTTATCAATAACAATGGTGTCATCTCAAAGTCAAGGACCCAATAATGTAGTTTAGATCCTTTATAATCGATAAAGTACAAATACTCTATATATTATGTTCAACTTCTTGTTCTTGAGCATCGTAATTACCTAACTACAATATTCACCTATGATTCGTTCAATATTCCTCCATTCCTAAAAATTGAACATTTGATTTACATATTCAGTAAAAGTAACTTATAAAAGAAGATTTCTCTCTAAATTTGCCTGTATTGTTCACAAAATCTTTCTTAATCAATTATGTTCATCATTGTTTTTCAGCCATTCATAATACCTCAATAAGATCAATTACTATCATATCTTACTTGATCAGCACGTTTAATATACTAAAGCTCAGTGAAGCAATACGTGTGCATATTTATTCTTATGCTTTAGTATACACCATCAAGACCATTACATTTTATCTAGATATTTCTTTTCAAAAAATCACCAATTAATATCTTAAACTGATGATACCTCGATCTTAATTGATTCTGGATAATATTTGAGTATTTTAAGACTATACAAAAGTTACTTATCCTTAGTATTTAACATTTCAATATATCCACATAAATCTATGCTTCCACTGCGCTACTCTGACTCAAAATTTTACTTATGGAAACTAAGACTTAAGAGCATTCAATATGTCAACCACACTATCAGATGTTCACTCACAATAACTGATCAACTTAACCTTGTGAACTTTTACATATATTGCTATCATTTATTTCATCTTACATAAGTATGTTCTCAATCAGTTCAGAAATATAAGATACGTAACCATTATGAAATTCTGATATCAGACCTATTGATATAACCTTATACTAAATCATAAGCTCTTAACATGATAATTAAACAATTATTCCAGTTCCAAGTACAACCTCTCAAGGTAATAGAAATTTTTGGTGTACACTTTAAATCTTATTATTTCTACCTACATCTTTATTTTTCTTAGTCAATCCATGAAAATGTATTCACATTCACATCATTCAAAGGTATACAACCACAGCACAATATTGATATCATATTTGATGATATAACCACGAATACAAATACACTAAATCTATGTCTAATGTATCGTACCAAGTATTATCTCCTATATCAAAATAATAACAATTTTCATGTTCTTACACTCTGACATATCATTCTTCTCATTGTTTCTAATACTTTGGATACTTGTCTTATTTAAACGTAACTATGACTAGGGAACAGTTGCCTCTATATGTCTAATTGAACATTAATCCATAATGAATTGAACATTAATAGATAATGATAGTGTATGACGTGTTTAAGATGTATGTAATTTGATATATATTATGATAAATGCCATGTAAGATGCTAAGCCTGGGCTCTGATACCAAAATGTAACATACCACTCCTATAGAGCATATACCTGACACACTAGAGGATATTTAAGAACATACCCTATATAAATGGCACGTTAGGACAATCGTATTAACACATTTTAAGGCATCACATATATCATAAATAAACCAATATTCATTTTGGCCTATTTCATTAACAAACATATCTAGTCATCAATGTCATTACATTTTAAAATTTATATGTACATTATACAATAGTTGAAAAATGTTGATCTTGATGCATAATGATTATAAACATTTATAGATACAACTGATCCTGACCACTAGCTTTTGTCCAAATGCAGTAGATGTACTCCAACTGGACTACCTAGATCTCTTCGAACCTGAAAAACAACTTTAGAATTTTGATGAGTTTGCGAACTCAGTTAGCAAACCATCATCGATGTCCTTACTCCAGTCAGGACATAAAGTCAAGTGTATAACCAATTTCAAGAAGTTTAACACATCATCCAGTATCAAATCCCATATTATTTCTTTTCATATTTCATCAAGAACAAGTATAACATTTATATAAAATTTCATAACACTCTTTCAAAACAATCTATTAATTCATCTCAATCATTCATATGATACATGTAAAGTTATATCTATATGCAAATGCACACGTAAGTCTAATTTTATTTTATTTTGTAGTGACCGAGCACCTAGTTACTATCTCATATCCGTTATAGATACGAAACTCATTATTAACTGAGTCTGTGGCTCTTTATGCACAATTCCTGAGCTTAAAGCTATTTTTCATATTGGTCACTCCGGTTACATCTCCTTTATCTGATCATGCATATCAAGGTAACGAAATGCATCAATTCACATAATATGCTATCAATACTTTTCATTCAATATGTTCATATCATTTATCACATTCTTTGGACCTGAGTCTGGTATTTAACATTCAGTTGAGCACACACTCTATATTTCACATAAAATTTCAAAACACTTCCATAAGTATCAAACTCCTCAGACCAATAGTGTCCGGAATGATAGCAATCATATAATTAACCGTTCAATAACTAAAAGTTAACTAAAAACAATTCATAGTGAGAAACATCAATGTTAACTCGTAGTACATTACAGAAAAGCTATTGCCTTGATGATCCGGTAATGTCTGGCTATTGACGTTCACCATACATGTTTCTCATCATATATACAAACATGGTTCACAAATCACTAACTTGGTTAATCATATGATTATTCAATCATTCAAAAATATTTATTCCATGTTTCAATGCATACTCAATTGAATTTCTAGATATGTATTCATATACAAAGATCTTAACCATTCAAATATTATAGCTTGTGTGCTACTATTTTGCAATCCAGTTTATACCTTAAGTAAACTTGATTTATTCCCATTTCATTATTCACACATTCACCAAACCTTTCTAGCAATATATCTTCATACAATTTCCCAATTCTTATTAATTCATACCTAGTATACATTACTCATATCCTTTGGATCATATTTACATTCATAAGAACACCTTTACTCTTATGACAATTCATAATTTCCAGATTTGGATACATTGATATCAAAATAATCCATTATCTAAGTTATGTTACCAATTAAAAATCTAAACTTATCAAGCTCTTGATTAATTAATCAAGCATCATACTAGGTTCATTCCTAGCCTTAATCAAGTCCAAATACACCAATTTAGAGTAACTTATCCTCGGTTGGTTCAACAAACACACAAAACTAAGATTATCATTTCAAAGCCTTGCCCACAATCATGGAGGACATTCCCACAATCATGGGATGAGTTTCGTAAAGTGCACTATCCAATTTCCCTCAATTCTCCACGAATTGCATCTACTTAGGAACATTTAAAATTTCTAGAATTCATACTCTCAAAGGCTACTTCAATTTATTTTAATATAACTTCCATCTTGGTTACATTAAAGCTCTCTAAATTCTATTCATTTATGTTACTAACAATCATTCTTACACATACACTAACATCCCATCTTTTTTTCAGATTCAAACAAAAACTCTTTCATATCAAATTCAAAAGACCTTCATAATATTCCATTAATCATGCCTCAATTGCTCATCAATTTCATCTCAATTTCCAGCTCAAAATCATTTATTTAATATCTTATAAACTATTGTTTTTCATGCATGCTAATAGAAACTACCATTCATGCATCATTTTCCCATCACACATTTAACACCAATACTTCAATCAATCAATCCCCAATTCAATCATCATCAAAGTCTATTAATTTATATCACAAGAGATCGGTATTTTACTTACCTTTTCAGCCCAATTGTCTCCTCAAATAGCAACCAAGCTTAGCCTTATGTGCATGCATGACCATGCCAAGGGTAATGACAAGATGAAGACAACAAAATTTGTCTATCTTTATGAAGAACTTGACTAAGGTTTTAAGGTGATATTAGACAGAATTTAGGTAGAGGATCAAACTGTGAGGGAAAAGTGAATTTCAGTGATAAAAAGGAGGAGAGGGATGGATCATAGTAGAAACAATAAAGAAGATGATTCTAAATTAGTTTAAATTATTAGGTGCAAGGTGCCTATATATTACAATGACACTTGTCATATATGCAAGTGACTTGTCCTCACCTTATGCTGCCAAATGTCACCAAGTTCCTAGGCCATTTTTCACTCAATTCTACTGCCATGTGTCACTTATTTCTTAGACTTAGTCATCCTAATTTTCCACATGTCAGCTTGTCTTGTCACTTTTACATTTTTTCTAGATTAAATACACATATTTTTCTAGATCAAAAAGGGGATTAGTACCTAAAAGAGAAGCTAACTAGAGTTATGGTCAATAAGAAGTGGTTTAAGGATTTCCATAAGATCAAACTAACTTCGAGAATCCACTTTCATTTAATCATTCATAAGTGTTTATTTAGGATATACTTATATTGAGAAAGAGGAATTCTCCTTTCATTTTTAACAATTATCTTGTTAAATTATATTGGTTTGAAAATGCTATCAATAAGGGATTAAGCTGAAATGTTTAAGGGTAGAAGCAATATATATGTAGAAGGAAGTGGCAATAGGTGAAAAATGAGCTAAAGATGTTGAATAATTTCAATTTTGTAAATACTCAAATGGTAATGATGGAGGCAAAGAGAAATTAGAAGCAATCCATAACGCACTTTACAGTTCCTTTGATGAATTTAACATGATTAATGCTAAGAAGATTGCTCTAAAACTCTATAATAAAATAACTAGGGTTAATTTCTCCTTAATCAAACAAAGATCAAAGGTCTTAAGGCTAATAGTAGGTGATAGGAATACTAATTTTTTCATAAATCTCCTCTTAAGGAGGAACACTAATTGAGTCACTACTATACAAAATTAAACAAGCACTTGGTTAATTGAAGAACATGAGATTCACTTAGAAATATACTTTTTTTCTCCAAATCACTTGGATCCCCCAGTAAAACTACCTCTAATCTTAATCATCTAAAATATATGGTTGGATTCCAAATTAATAAATATGAGGCTGATGCTCTAATTAATGCTTTAAGTCTTTTAGAAGTTGAAAAGACACTATTTAGCTTGAATTCAAACAAGTCTTTGGGAATAGATGGCCTAAATACCTATTTTCCTAAACATCCTGGAACCTTATAAAAAATTCCATACTAGATGTTATATTTAAAATTTTTTTAGTAAGGGAAAATTGCCATCAAAAGTGGACAAGACCTACATAAACCTTATCACCAAGTTATAGCTCTATTAGAGACAATACATCTATATCAAGTTGTAACATTATTTATAAAATCATGTCTTATATGCTGGTTAATAGGATAAAGATGGTAATTGTAAGTATTGATGATCCATCAAAGTGGGCTTTTGTCAAACGGAGACTAATTAGTCACAATATATGATTAGTGCAAGAATTACTCAAAAATTATCATATGGAAGTTGCTGGTAGGAGCTATACTATTAAAGTAAACTTCTAGAAGGCTTATGATACTTTAGATTAGAGTTTTATCCTAAACACATTACATGCCTTTTGTTTTCCCCAAAAGTATGTTAAATGGATTAGTCAATGCATTAAAATATATATTATGGATTTTTGACCAATGGTGAGCCTTCAAAACTCTTTAAACAATAAGGGGATTAAGACAAGGAGACCCTTTTTCCCTATACCTATTTACCTTGTGCATGAAAGTATTAATAAGCTTGATAAAGCATGGAATTAACCTGGATAGGAAGTTCAAATTCCATTTTAATTGAAACTACTTGAAGATTTCTAAACTATCTTTTGTTAATGATATGATTTTATTTTCTAAAGCAAATTCAGTCTTAATGATCATCCTTATGACATTTTTGAACTCCTCATGTCCTTGTACAATTTGAGCATTAACAAAAATAAGAACTAGCTCTCCATTTTAGCTAGTGCTAAAGATTAAATAGGATGTTTAAAGTGTATCATAGGGTCAAATACCCTTCTATACTCTACTTGACACATATCTCCTTTAAAAGGCTCACCCATAGTGAATTCTCACCCCTTATTGACAATATTAAGATGAGAATATAAAGTTCGATAAGGAACAGCTTGTCCTAATTAGAGAGAATCTAATTAGTATGCTTTTTCCTCAATAGTTTTCATATATACTGGGTTTCTCATATTTGGTTTACAAATTTTATCATTGAAAATATAGAAAAGATATTGAGGAGTTGCATTTTGGTCAGAGTGTGAATTAAATTCAACCCCAGTAAAAGTGAAATGGACTGAGCTTTATATGCCAACTAATGAGGGAGGGGCAGGAATACATTCAATTTACAAAAAAGAAAATGAAGAGTATTAAAGGACAAAAATACTTTATAGGCAAGGTGGATCCGTGTGTATTGTTTAAAGGGTGATATCTTTTAGAGCATAAAGCCTAAAAATAACTCTTTTTGGTCCATACGACATTTACTCAAGCTGAGAATAAAGAAAATAAGGATTGTTCACAAGTTAGGAGATAGAGCTTTAACATCTTTTTTGTATCATAATTGGTTATCTTTAATTAAATTAATTAAGTTTAGGTCCCTTACTATTTGACAAGAAATTAATTCCTAATAATTCCCAAGTCAAAGATTTACAAAGCTCTAATATATCAAGCCTCTTAGCTTCACTTTTTGTTAATTGTCAGTTAACTCCAGGACAAGTAGATAGGGTTTATAAAAGCTTCCATTATTCCAAGTGTTGGGTATTCATAATACGCAGTGGAATGGACCATACTATACAACAAAAAGTATAATCGAAATTTCACAACATGTACGAAATTACCTCTTGACGCAGATTGGTATTTGTTTTCAGATTTGTAGACACTGCGACACACGAACAACCTCTACCAATATCCACACGAGGATGATTGATTTGGGCAGTGGCTAATGTGTGCTCGCACGTTCTAAAACACTTTAGAACACCACACAAATTTTCTCTCGGAAGAAGAACAAACTGCTAGGTCTAGATAGCTAGGATTTTTGTATCTTCTCTAATGAGACATAAGTTCTCTATATATAGACAAACCCTAATCCCTATTCCTATTAGGAATAAGAATATCATAATCCTAAACTCATTAGGATTATGGAAGCCTAATAAGTTTCAGCCCATATTATATCTCATATAATAAAAGCCTAATAATTTAATTCAATATAGCCTAATAAATATATCCACGTATATTTATTCAGTGCCTAATAAATTAGTTTATGAGAATAAGCCCAGATCACATCACTCTCTGGGTTTGACCCTGTAGGCTCATTTGATGTTGGCAATGGGCTTGATCACACTTCAAGGCCCATAAGTTATAAGCGGCCTCTCACAAGGCATTATGAATACCTAAATCAAATGAGGATCGGTAATCCGATTTAACCTGTAAACATGATTATAAACTCAGTCCCTCTATAACACGATATCAAGATTAATCACAAGGCATGGTACATGTCAACCTTTGATTAATCATAGTTTCTTGATTCCCAAGTTAACTCAGTATAACAAATGACATTGATGACTTCTCATCAATTCATTTGAGTACAACCATGCATTTCTTCAGTCATACTTGTCAAGAGGCCTAAATGATATCTCTCTCATTTAAGAGAGGTACAAATCTCATCTATGTTGTTCACATCCCTCCTTATGATTTATTTAATGTCCGACGTAAGACTATTTGTTATCCGGTTAAAGATAACTTCGTTTAATTTCAAAACACTTAATTCCTCATGTAGGGAACTATGATGACTTCAGGTCAAATGACTAAAGTCAAACCATATTGAGAATCACTAATGACATGAAACCACGTAGTGTTCTCTATATGGGTCGGTTTAATATATGTTCTCTAACATGTATCTATGTATCTAATTTGATAACTCATATCTATGATCAGTAAAATGTGATCATCAATCAAAACACATACTAGCCTTAATTCATTATTTTTCCACCAATAATGATCGACCAGGGACATTTTACAATAGTATTATAATGCTTATGGATTTACTATCAAGTCACACACTTGATGACATAAGCCTAATACTATTCATGGAATGTAAATAACATTACGTAAACAATATACATGCATATATAAAAGAATACCTCATAATATATTATTAATAAGTCAGAATTTCAGTACAAAAGTGACATATAACCATTGGCCTAGGGCACACTACTAACACCAAGGAAATTATAAACCTATCTTACATGAATATGCTCAAAGAGCCACTCCCTAAAATTCTTGGTTTAGGTTGATCTGGTTCAAGTAATCATTTCCAAAAGCTTCCCTAACTCAATAGATTGCTATCAAAGGATACCGGAATACCTTAAATATAATGATGAAGTTCATACCTATGCCAGGAATATTTGCTCTATGCAAGATTGATGATGAAACATTAAAGCACCCATTTTTCAAATGTAATGTCTCCTTTAATATTTGAAGAAATGTATTAATCAACTACAATTAAGCAACTCCTATAAAGTGGAGGGACTTATTGGAGTAGTGTTATTGCAAATAGATGAACATAGAAGGTAACTATATTATATTTAATATTACCTTACCAAATTAATTTATGACATATGGTTAGAAAGGAATAGAAGGCTATTCAGATCAATCTTCACAAATAAATATGGACTTGCTTAGTCTATACTAACTCAGTAATTAGATAAGGAATACATCTCAACTTTGAGAGATAACTGGCGGATAAATTAGTGATGAAAATGCTCAAATATTCATATTAAAAGGTTATGTAAAGAGCTAATTTTAACACATAATATATCTATCATGGAGGGGTAAAGCATTCTTAGCAAATAATGTCTCCGAAGATTTGTAGGTTGTTTGGTTTAACAGAATGCAGGAGTTCATATCTTATATCACAATTCAAAGCCACACTTTAATGGCTAAGCATTATAAGTTAGGTTCTCTAATTTATTTTCATATTATTCATTACTACATTCAATTTTCAAACAAAAAATTCAATATTACTTTACATAATAGCCACTAGATTAAAATGTCATATATCCAGTATTACTTGCGTACTTATAATCTTAATGCTGTATTTTTAATCATTAATAGAATTTAATATTTTTATTCATATACATACTAAGTATTTGATAAATTATCTTTAGGTGATTTTTAATTTAGAGCATCCAATTTACTCACTTCCTGGGTTCCTTTAGGTTAGTAGTTAATATTGGAACAAATCTTTCTTTCTAAATTTTCTAGGTATTAAATGATATAAGAGAAAAGATAGTGAAACACATAGATGAATAAAATATTATTTAATAATTTTACTTTGAGCGTAATGACCATTTTCTTGAAAAAAATATAATAAGATTCTTCCTTATTATAAAAGAAATAAAGTTGTAGATTATCACTAAAAGGGTCCTATCATTATAACTAAATTCTTTACTATGTGTTATGTAACTAAGCTCTTAAATGTGCAATCTAAGTTAGATGAGAATGATAGAAGATTAGCTGCACTAAACCACAAAGTAGTACAATCCTATTTTATGCTATAAGATGTCAAGAATTTGATCATTATGTAATACAATGCATTATATTTGAAATACATTTGAAATCATACGAGAAGTGCAAGTTAAGGAAATTACAATGAGTATGCTTATTATTCAATATTAATTATTTTATGTAAAGTATGATGAATCCTTATTCACTATGTATACTCTTTTTAATGATGTTATTAAATAATTGAAAGGACGCAGAAAGACTTGATAGAATATTGAGATGGTTAAGAAGATTCTCAATTGTTTGCCTATAGCTTGGGAGCCTAAGGTGACAATGATATAATAATTAAACAAATTAAATAACCTACCACTTAAGGAGTTGATTATGTATCTACTCACCTATAAGGTAAAATTATATAGACATAAAATAATAAAGGCCAACCAAAAGAAAAAGTATTATTTTCTAATCTCATAATAAGGATAGTGATGATGATGAGGCATAACCTCAAATGAAAGTGATTTTGCAGACAACACACTAATTATGAAGAAACTAAAAACAGTTCCTTAATAAGAGCAAGGAACAACAGATAAGTGGATACAAATATGAAAGTGTGTATGATTCTAAGAAAAAGGCTAACGTTGTATGCTATAAATGAAAAATGAAATTTTATTTCAAGAATCAATTTCCAAATATAAAAGAGATAAATAAAGTAAAAATAAAAGGGAGTACAAAATGAAAGAGGTAATGAAAGAAATATGGAACGAATCAAGCAAATATAAAGGAGAGAAATCCTAATATAAGATCAATAAAATATGTTATATGGAATAGAATAATAAGATGAAATCTTTAGACTAACTTAAGGATAGTGATGCTGAGTTATCATAAAATTTTAGAAATCATAACTAAGGAGAGAAATAGGTTACCATTAAAGTGTAATGAAACCCAAAAGGTATTATATTTGTGAATGAAAGAAAATGAGAGATTTATAAATAAGTTAGCCAGAGTGCAAACATCACTGCATATGACTAAAGGTAGTAGTATAAAACGTGATAAAATGATAAAAGGACACTTAGGAAATAAGTTATAGAGATAAAGCATCTCTTGAGATGTTCAATATAGGGAAAGAAAAATTATGCATATTTTTGAGCAAACAAAAGACTCAAAACAATAGACATAAGATATAATACATTCAAAGGTCTAGTTCATTTAGATGTAAGGCTTAGTTAAATTAATCCTCTGGTAGAAAGTTAAACACTTCATCATATGCATCTTAGAGGGAAACTAGATAATCATATGCCTATATTTGTGGTCCATATTCTAAACTTGGGAGGAACAACTATCATAAATCTACATATGCCTATGAAATACCAAGAACATTATATAAAACCTCAAAAGCTAGGAATAGCCATGATGGAAAGAATGGGAAGCATTGATTACAATAACAAAACATATAAGATATACCATGTAAGATCTTGTTATATAGTGATTTTGATTATATTGAACAACATCAACATCCAGTAGGAATCCTATTAATATGCTAGGTTTGCAAAGTTCTAGTAGTACACAGCCTTACCCTAACTAGCCGAAAGGTTGTCTCCAAATTACCCAAATAAGAGAGAGAAAGAGATTTAAAATAATAAATAATAAATAATAAGCAAAAATATTTTGATTATATTGAGTACTTTCAATTTCTTAAAAGGAGTATTCAAGGTAAACCTAAGAAAATGTAGGTTTAAAAGAACTCCAAGACTAACCCCTAAGGACCCAAGTATATTTGGGTACCTAAAATAAGATATTTTATAGGAACACAAAATTAATTATGTCAAGTGGTGTAACACCCCCTTACTGTAGGGTACGCACTGGGATGCCCGCAGGTCATTCCGGTATATATCTTAAGATAAGGAAGCGCTACGTTCGATCACTACAGTTACTCCACATGGCATCACATCAATTTGAGTAATAAAGCATTAATTGTAAACCACAATATTTT
>JANZXR010000172.1:25510392-25523206 GCA_027575705.1 Erythroxylum echinodendron | reverse complement strand
GCTATATACCGAAAATACCCTCAATTTCTTCTCATGCATTTATTCCATAAGCTATTATGCTTAAGTTAATGAAAAAATTTCAGGGGACCGACACTCCAAGTGTAAATTGCTTTATCTAATAAGTTTACGGCTTGCAAATGACCTTATATTACTGAGCAAAGTTGATGCACATTTAGTTTCAACACTAATAAGAACTTTATCAAGATTTTAGAGTTATCTAGGTTAAGCATGAATTTGCAAACAAAACTACTATATTTTGTCAAACAGTGCAACTCACCTTTTAGTCATATTGACTCAAGTCATTGGTATAACAAAATAGGAACTCCCTCTTATGTATTTGGGAACTACCAATTGAGAGAAAGGAAAATTTTATCTATCTTCAATGCTAACCTAACTGATTATGAACTACTAGATTACTAGTTCTAGATGCTCCTAAGGTTGATTACTCTCTCTCAAGTTCTAACCATTAACCTTAATTTATAAACCCTAATCAGATTATGGGAATTTCAATATCTCGATTAACAATCTATCCAAAACCTAACTAAATCTAAAGTTGTCCAAAAAACTATCAGGAACCTATGCAAGATCTCTCTTCACACGATTTACCAATTTGATTTAATTCTCGTTCTATTAAACTACCTAACTCTCGTTAGCCTAATTTATTGATTTTCTCTTAGTTCACCCTTTTAGTTTATCACCTAATTGTGCAAATGTAGAAATTAAATCACAATTAATCCAGTAAAAACACAACCAATCAACTTTAATTAAATAAAAAATAAAACAACCCAAAGCTATGTTTATACATCCTCAACATTCATACAATCTTATCATCAACAACTACCCCATTTCTATTCAATAAAAAAATTGAAACTAAAATGGAAATAAGATCGGAATGGATGATGGAGGTACCAATAATAGGAAACCTCCTGTTTTGGGAAGTACTTCACTTAAGCTTCTTCTATATATCTTTCTTCCTTCGTCTCTGTCTCAATCTCTTAATGAACTCTTTCTAAGATTTCCAAATTATGGCTGATGCAAAAGCTCCTTCATCCTATTTATATTGTTCTTTTCATACCTTTTGTGTTTTGGGCAGCCCTAAGGTTTTTCGAGGTCAAAAAGGTCTAAAAATCCCTCGAAATTTGACGTTTTTACTTGTTTGCACATCTGCCCGACACAGGCCATAATCGTGGTCCTGTATGCCACAATTGTGGGCTAGACTTGGGCCTTCTGTCATGATTGCGGGCTATATCATAGGCTTCTGTCATGATCATAGCCCATGATCGTGGGTTGGCTCTATGTCTCTCTTCCTTTTTCTTTATTTCAATCTCTCGATGAACTCTCTCTAGGGTTTCAAAATTATGGCTGATGCAAAAGCTCCTTCATCCTTTTTGTATTGTTCTTTTCATACCTTTTGTTTTCTGGGCAACCCTAAGGTTTTTTTGCGGTTTAAAAGTCCAAAAATGCCTTGAAACGTTGTTTTCGCTTGTTTATGCATCTGCTCGATGCAGGCCATGATCTTGACCTTGCATGCCACGATCGTGGGCCAGATCTGGGCCTTCTATCATGATCGTGGGTTGTGTCATAGGCTTCTGTCACGATCATAGCTCATACGCCATGATCGTGGGTTGGCTCCCATGCTTCTGTCATTATCGTGGCCTATTATGCCACGATCGTGGGCCACTGTTTTGGCTCGAGTGTCTCTAAAATTTCTCCATTCTTCGATGTTGACCCTGAAATACTAACAAACATATAAAGGTACCTCAAAAATATAATATTTAAGTTCAAAGACTTGTACTAACCTATAAAAATACATAAACACAATTAATTAACAAACTAACACAGTTCTAACCTAAACACATTCTAAACAAGTAAATTAGCACTTAAATACATAACAAACTAAGTCCTAAAACATGATGCAATTCATACTTATGAACATCCTCACACTTAAATGTTTGCTTGTTCTCAAGCAAACAAAGCAACAAACACATAACAAACACATAGCATACAATGTAGTAATGAGACAATGACTTCAAATTCATAAAATAAATTTGTCCTTAAACATAATCATTCAGGTTATATCAAATCACTAACATCAAAATTTTCATAAAGGGGCTTTGAACTAAATATACAAATTAATCTAGATCCAAGTGTTAATTTATTTACCCTTTTCTATTGCATACACATATTAATAATTCTTTGGTCATTCAGACTTTGTAACTATTTCTAAGTACATTTTCATGAAAAGTCGAGCTATTACAAGTTCGATAGGTTTTTATTAGAAAACATTTTTTATTTTTATTTTCTTTATTTAAACAAGGATCTAGTCTTTTATTCAGAGGCAAACATTGGTGATGAATGTCGATCTGGTTACTTGACTAAGTCATTTTTATTCAGCTACTTAGTTAAAATGTCATTGTAGCTTTTTGGCGTGGAGGCACATATTTGTGATGCGTGTCGATCTAATTACTCAGCTATGTCATTTTTTCAACTGGTTGCTAGCTATACTCATAACCTGAAGGTCAGCAAAATAGTTATTTATTTAGCAACATTTTTTTATTTCCTACCTTGTTGTTTTAGCTACTTGTTTTCATGAAAAATACTAGTAAAGCTATTTAAGTCAAAAGGCCTCAAATTATGAATGAATGTGACAATTTAGAGGGTGACAACTTACACTAAATCCTAATTAAGCTGTATATTTAGCTAAAGACCCCAATTCACTAATTTTGTGAGCTAATGATTCTTCACAACCTAATGGACTATGTTTAAAATTAAATCAATTCTAATTCATCTAAGCTATTGACACATCCACGCAGTTCATAAAATGTAACTTAACAACTATCACGCAATATGCAAAATCACATTCAAAGCAAAACACATAACCCTCCTTACACTTGAACAACACATTGTCCTCAACTATCAACCAACAAATGTTCCGTACATGATCCTAGAATGAGTTGTTCTGATAGGTGTTTTGAAAGTTGTCCTATAGGCCCATAAGGCATCGTCTAGCTTTATTGCCTGATCCTTCTTGGAGTTATTCACCGTCTTTTCCAAAATTTGTTTCAGCTTCCAGTTAACAACTTCCACTTAGCCACTAGTTTGTGGATGGTAAGGTGTAGCAACTTGGGGGTGCACTCCATATCTTTTTAAGAGGGCATCAAAAGATCTGTTGCAGAAATGTGTGCCTCTATCATTTATTATCATACGTGGCACTCCAAACTAGTTAAATAACCGTTTGATGAAGTTTTACATTAGCTTCCCATTATTGGTTGGGGATGCTACCACTTCTGCCCAACGCAAAACATAATCAACTCCCACTAGATTGTACATATTTCCCATTGAAGATGGAAAAGGACCCATAAAATTGATTCCCCATATGTTGAAGACTTCCACTTTTAAAATGTTGGATAAAGGCGTCTCATCTCTTTTGAAGATGTTACCTATTCTTCGGCAACGATCACATGCTACAAAGGTGGCTAATAAAATCCACTCTCAAGTATCTAAGCCACCGTTTTGTTGGTTCCATAGTGCCCAGTATACTGACCTTTATAACATTGCTTTAAGATGTTTAACATTTCTTCCTCTGGAACATATCGTCGCATTATCCCATCAATGCACGCTTTATATAAAATTGGCTCATCCCATATGTATCGATTACAATCATGCAATAATTTCTTCATTTGTTAGTAAGATAGATTTGAAGGAAGTTTATCACTGGCTGCATAATTTACGATATTGGAAAACCATGGTTTAGTCAAACTCTTGAGTTGCATCATAGTTTTATCAGGGAAATTTTCATTACTATTTTCGCTTAGCCTGCATTCCCCTCCTTCAAGTTCGGATAAGTGGTTTGTAATCACATTTTCTGCTCCCTTTTTATCTCTCACCTCTATATCAATTTATTGTAAAAGTAACACCCATTAAATGAGCCTTGGTTTTGTGGTTTTTTTGTTGAAAAGGTATTTTAATACTATGTGACCAATGAATAGGATCACCTTTGAATCCAAAAGGTATTGTCCAAACTTATCACACACGTACACTACTGCAAGTAGTTCCTTTTCTGTAGTAGTGTAATTCAGTTGAGGTCCTGCAAGAGTCTTACTGGTATAGTAAATCATATGAAACTTCTTACCTTTCCTTTGGCCCCATACACAACCTATGACTTGGTCACTTGCATCACACATAACTTCGAATGGAAGTGTCCAGTCTAGTGGTGATAGAAATAGTGGTAATATTAATACCTTCTTTAGTATATTGAATGTAGACAAACACTTGTCATCAAATAAGAAGGGTATATCCTTGGCTAAAAGGTTTGTCAAAGGTCTTGCAATTTGCAAAAAGTCTTTGATGAATCGATGGTGAAATCCTGCATGACCTAAAAATCCACGCACACCTTTTACATTGCTTGGTAGTGAAAGTTTGTTTATAACTTATGCTCTATCAACTTTGAATCCTAGCACTATTCCCTCTTACACCATGAAATGGCATTTCTCCCAATTCAGCACTATGACTCTTCATATCTTTGAAGAACTTTGTCCAAATTAGTTAAACACATTTCGAAAGAATCTCCAAAAACTGAAAAATCATCCATGAACACCTCTATTATATCTTCTATCATGCCAGTAAAGATAGACATCTTACATCTTTGAAATGTAACCAGGGTATTGCAAAATCTAAAAGGCATCCATCTATATGCAAAGGTACCATAAGTGTAAGTGAATATAGTCTTCTCCTGATCATCAGGGTAGATGAAAATCTAATTTATCCTGAATATCCATCTAAGAAGCAACATAGTGAATGACCTACTACCCTTTCAATAATCTAGGCTATAAACGGAAGAGGAAAATGTTCTTTCTTATTCACTAAGTTAAGTTTGCGATAATCTATGTATACTCTCCATCCTGTGACTGTTCTTGTTGAAATTACTTCTCTATTGTCACTTTCTATTACCATCATTCACCCTTCTTAGGCATACATTGTCCTGGGCTAACCCATTCACTATCGGAGATGGGATAAATTATCCTTACATCTAAGAGTTTTATGATCTCCATCTTGACCACTTCCTTCATGTTAGGATTTAACCTCCGTGGATGCTCCTTGATAGTTATGCATTAGTATATGTTTTTGTAGGTAATTGCATATGTTTTCTTGCATAATTGTTTATTATTGTTGTAATCTAGGATTCTTTTTGTATATTTTCATTTAGTTTGATTTCCATTGTTTTTCTTTTATGTTTAAGGTTAATTTAGGGTAAGAATTGATTGTTTTTATGTAAGTAGGAAGATTGAGCAACCTGGAGATTTAGATAAAGATCAAAGAGGAGAAGAAAAGAGGGCATTATTTGTCGCAATTTCCCACAATCGTGGGAATCATGCCAATTCCTATGATTGTGGGAATTACAATTTGAGTCATTATGTGGGGCTTCATTAAATTTAGGGTTTTTGGACTATTAAAGCATATTTAAGCCTTCTTCAAAAAGAGAGATGAAACACTTCTGTAGAAACACCATCCTTGAGTGAAGAACATTTGGAACCTTGACGAAGGATTGAAGTCAAGGATTATCATCAACAATGGGGAAAATAGCTCATCAACATCCAAAATTCCAGATTTTGGCAAAGAAAAGAAGTTCTTTTTATCCATTTTTCTATGTTTATCTTTCATCTAATCTTTGTAAAATGGATTATTTGTGTGTTGATGATGTTATGGAGACCATGATTGGATAATTTAGTGTAGGGATTGCCTTTGAACTATTTTGTTGAAACTCTATTTTGTTGAATTGAATGAAAGTGTCTTTGATTATTTTTGATTTTATTTGTTATCTTACAACAAATAGAGAGAATGAGTAAGATTAATTGTGTAGGAATATACAATGAGAGTTGGAAGCCTATAGATGTACAATTATGATGTCAATTGATTAGTTTGAAGAGAGATCTCAATGAATTCAATTAATCATCCATAGGATAGTGTAATAACTAGTTGAATTGGTAGAGTCATTGGGATGGTTTAGAGATCGTTCAATTGATTCGTGTTAATTTGATTAAGGAAAATTAATTATATCTTGAGAGAATGTAATTAATACATTCAGAAATCTTAGGTGAGACATAATTCGATTAATAAAATAGGAGGGAGACAAAATAGGAAAAAAAGTAACCTCTAGTCTTTAGATTCTTGAGTTTCAATTTTTCTGCACTTTGGTATTGTCTACTGCTGTTAGTTTTTAAATTTTAAATTAATTTTCCAGATTATTTGCATTAAGTAATTTTGTTTCTTAAACAAAGTTGTCTGAATTAAGTAGTGAATGGACATCGATCTCGGTGAGATTGATATCCACTTTTTAACTACAAGTCACGACTTGTACACTTGCAGTTTTTGAGCATAAAACGAGTAGATAGATTTTCCTACCAACAAGTTTTTAGCATCTTTGTCAGGGATTGATTGTTTAGCATCTTGTTTAATTTAGATTACTTTGATTTAAGAATTTTGATACTTTTCCTTTTGTATTTGCAATTGCATGAACACAAGGAGCACACAAAGATTGACATAATTTGGTAACAACGAACTATCCGTTATCACAAGATACATCAAGACATCTTAGAATGAGGAATGAGACATCTCAAGAGCTAGATGCTAAGAAGAAATAGAAAGAACAATGATGGAATATAGTTATTATAGGGAGCAAGGAACTTTTGCAAATTACAATGAGGCACAGTATGGTTGGGGAAGTACTGATCCTTATTGGAATATGTACACTCCAGAGTGGCAGAACTACCCAGATTTTTATTGGTCCAACAATGTAAGTACTCATATGGGACATCCATACCTATTTGAATTTTAGCAAGAAGAGTCCAGTTCATGGGATTCCAAATTCAACACAATCATGGATAAGCTAACAGAAATGGAAGAGAATCAGAAGAGGATGATTTTCATCTAGGAGGAAAGTCATGAAAGATTGGAAGAGAAGTTTGATCAAGTTTTTGAAAATCATGCCGCTCTAATTCAAAACCTGAAGATTCAAGTAAGGCAGCTTCCCTGTGAATTTTGTAAAATAAGTGTGGAAGACTCTCTGAGCGATATAAAATTAGATCAATAAGAGTAAAATGAGGCTATCACACTTAGAAACAGGGAAGAACGAGAAAAACTAGTGGAAGACTATGTTGAACCTTACTTTATAGAAGACCAAGAAATCAAGAAAGAGGATGAAGAAAAGGATGAAAACCCTCCCTATTATTCACCAATTCTTGATATACCATATGTGGACATCGAAAAATCTTGGGTAGATGTTCACGAAAAGAACTCTATTTTTGATTGATGATGATCAAGTGACATTCAATATGAATGATGCTGTTAAGAATCCAAAGGATAGTAACTTATTTAGGATAATTGATATGTTTTAATCTTTTAAAGAACAAAAGGATGAAGAATAGAGGACAATAGACATCAAGTTTGAAGAAGTTTTGAAAGTCTCTATTTGGGAAGCAGAAGAACCAGAGAAGATGAAGGTGATTAAGGAAGAAAGCGAGCAATTCAACTTCGTACAGGACAAACTGTTGGATTCAACGAAAGATTCAGAGTGTTTTGTTATTCCCTATTATGTTGATAGCTTACTCGTTTAAACAGTTCTATCTAGCATTTCCAATAATTTTGATACCTTCACAATCGAGGACTCTTAAATAGAGTTGAACAACCCCCCAGGACATATATAATGATAGCCGCCAATGAATATTCACCAAACTATGTAATAGTACTATTATAAATATCTTGACGAATGTTTTTATACAAATATAATTTAGATAAAAAAAGGACATTATTGAGCTTAATTGGTTTTCATAATATTATCCATATTGTCCTTTTGATTATTTTGCAATTTGTAGCTTACTTAGAAGCGGAAAACATTGAGGTTGAACGAAAAAGATGGAAACAGGCCTCTCATAATTAATCCTAGCTAAGTTTCTAATGAAAGAAGAGGGAAGAGTTATCGACGTTAAAAAAGTGTTGCATGGGAGGCAACCCATGGAATTATACTTCCTTTTAATTATTTTTTTATTTTTTTTGTATGGTTATTTAGTAATGATCATGCTTAATTTGATTTTTATTAATGTTAATTTGGTTTTCGTTTAAATTTCATATTGTTTTCTTTTCAAAATTCTTGTTGATAATATTATTTTGATGCGTTTATAGGCTATGGGATCATGGAGAATACATACCAAGCTTGGAAGAAGGTTTAAAAGTGGAAGAATCACCCTATCCCATGATCTTGGAAATTGGAGTGATTCCTACAATCGTGGAAAATCTCTCCAGAAACTTTCTGGAGAGAAATCCTATGATTATGGAAATTCCAACCGGAGTTTTTGGAGAGATTTCCCACAATCGTGGGAATTCTAATCAGAGGGAAATTTAAGTTTCCCTTCCCCTTTTCTTCTTTCAGCCATTCTTCAAATTTTCACTCCCTCTCTCTCTAGCCCACAAAATTCTCCCCTTCCATTCTCTAAAACTTTTCATTTTCTCCTAGATTCTTGGTATTTTCTTCATATCTTTTCATTAATCTTACAATCCTTTCTTCTTTTCATATATTAATCATTAAAAAACACAAGGATTTGGGTAAGATTTTGTTCTCTCTCTTTAAAAGCTGAATTCACTCATCTTTCTCTTATTTTTGTAGATTTTCTCCTTACAATGGTACCAAGGAAGATGATGGTTTTCGTCGACTAAACCAACCGATGAATTACGTTGTGAAGTCTCTGATGAAGGTAAGCTCGATTTAGCAACATATTACCGTTCTCCATTTCCAATTTACTCAGAGGAAGAAGGTACGCATTTTCATGACCTTAGGGATAAAGAACTATCACTCTACGCATTACAAGTTTGAATTGTTAGAAACCATAGGAGTGAGGTAGAAAATAGAGCGACTAACTGCAAATATAGGTTGGAATTGTTGGATCGGAAAATAAAACATGCAAGATTTGGCTAACACAGTAGATTTCAAAAATTTTTTAGAAATCAAAACACAGCGGAAGCAAAAACACCAAATCAATATGCTTTAATCCATACATGATACGGTATAAGAAAAATAAATAAGATCGGAATATTACCAACTCCTCGCTATAATTTTGATCCTCGTTGCTGTGTCCTTAACCAACCCGATCTACTACTTGTTCTCCTTGGACAATGTGGTTATCAAGAAGAAAAATAGGATAGCAAACCTTTTGCTATTTTTTGTTAGCTTAGAGATGAAAAATGAAGATCTTGGAGAGCCAAAATTCACGTACACTTCCCCTTGTTTTTTTAAAAAGACCTTTCTTTAAGTCCAACAATTACACGATTATATGGAGAGAATGGAGAGCTTAAAAGCCATATACGTTCATCTTGCAAATCATCCAAAAGAGCTTTACGTATATGTATTTAAAACAAGCCATGAAAACCATTTAACAAATGAGATGATGTCTAGTCCACCTACAAGCCTTTATTAATAAGAGACATAAAGTAATGCTCCATATGCGTTCATCATGGAATCCACTCAAGAGAGCTTTACTTATATATATTTAAAACAAAACATTAAGATAATGCCCACTCCACCTTCATGCCTTTATTAATAAAAGACATAAGTTAATGCTCCACTTCATTCTTTAATACAAAGAATGCTAAAAGGTTTGGCCATTTATGATATTAAAACAAGCCATCAACCTTTTAAAAATAAGTATAACCGAATTCTACATTATTATATAATTCGGTTTTGCTTATACTTTTTTTAATAATTTAAATTTAATTAATCTAATTAATTAAATCAAAATCTAGCCCAATATTAAATATTATTTTGGGTTTATAATTAACAATTAGTGTAAGCCCAACATTTAA
Organism: Erythroxylum echinodendron; assembly: GCA_027575705.1. Lineage (NCBI taxonomy): Eukaryota > Viridiplantae > Streptophyta > Magnoliopsida > Malpighiales > Erythroxylaceae > Erythroxylum > Erythroxylum echinodendron. Next base: position 25,513,354 of record JANZXR010000172.1, on the reverse strand, counting down.
TTATAGGCTTAAGACCTAATTTAACTAACTCTTAATTAAATTGTTCCTTATATTGGTTTTTCCTTCTAGATCTCTCATTTTACTCTATATGGTGATTAATACACAAGATCTCATCTTGGTGTTAAAACTTGATGGGTAGCTAGTCCATCAAACTTCTAGCGCCAGTTTAATCACCAATCTCTATAAAACATCTAGAAGTGATGATATAATTATAAACTCTTTATTTGAGTGAATGTTACCTGATATATGTTTCAATTAATAGTTCCAACATGTGGACATTGGATTAATACTCTGTAAAAATCCATTCTACACATATTAAAAATTCTAATAAAACTCATATGAGTTCACCACTCATCAAGATTGTGGTCCATAATAAGCAAATGCTAAAATGTATGTTTTAATATTAAAGTAACGACCTACTTTATTCATTAAAACATACATGATTCCAGATTCATTTAATAGTGCCATTATTGATAGTCAACAACTATCATGATATGAAACTCATCATTCCCTTGAAGTAAACTCCTTTACTTATATGGAGATAAATCGTAACGCTACAATCTAAACCATAATCAAGTGACCAACTTGATTATTCAACTGCGAATCAATTAATTTAGATTCTAATAATATACGTGTTTCCCATACATCTCTATGTATATGTATATTACTTGCAAAAGAATCTCAGTACCTTATGACTAGATATATAATGCTCATATAAACCAAACTCTTTTGTTCAATAAATAATAAATATTTTCATTACAAAAGTAAATTGAAGAAAATTAAGTTATAAGTAAATACACTTGCTTTCCAGGGCATTATATTTACATAACTCTAACAATCTTCCACTTGCCTTAAAGCAAGTTTGACATATCCCTCATTCCTATCCTTGTTAGCTGACCCTCAAAACTCTTTTGAGACATCATCTTTGTAAATGCATAGGCAAGGTTTTGCTCCGTGGGAATCTTTATCACATTCACCTCACCACGTTGTATTATCTCCCTTATAAGATGATACTTTCTCTCAGTTTGTTTGGTAGCTTTATAGTTCTGAGGTTCTTTAGAATTAGCCACAGCCCCACTATTATCATAATAAAGTGTAATCGCTTTTTCTACCTCTGGAACTACCTCCAAATCATTTAGGAACTTATGAAGCTAGACTGCTTCCTTTGCTGCTTCATAAGCAGCAAGATACTCAGCCTCCATAGTTGAATCAGCAATAGAAGATTGTTTGATACTCCCCCAGACTATGGCTCCACCTCCCAAAACAAATATAGAACTAGAAGTTGATTTCCTTGAATCAACATCTGATTGGAAATCGAAATCTGTATATCTTGTCAGAATAAGATTACTTCCAAAGTAAACAAGCATTAAGTTCTTTGTCCTATGAAGATACTTCAGTATACACTTAACCACAGTCCAATGCCCCATACCTGAATTGCACTGAAATCTACTTACCAGTCCCATTGCATAACAAATATATGGTCTGGTGCAAAGCATTGCATACATTAAACTTCCAACTTCCGAAGCATATGGAATGTTCCATATGTGTTCAACCTCCTATTGATTTTAGGTGCTTGTTCCTTTGAATGTTTATTCCATGTCTAGTAGGTGTGAAACCCCTCTTGGAATCTTGCATGCCGAACTTATTGAGCATATTCTCAATGTAGGTTAATTGAGACAAGGCTTTATGTTTGTTCTTACAATCCCTTATAAGCTTGATCCCTAAAACATAGATAGCCTCTCCCAAATCCTTCTTTGAAAACTATTCATTCAACCATCCCTTAACCGTAGATAACATTCCCACATCATTTCCAATGAGCAAAATGTCATCAACATATAGGATTAGGAAAGTAACCTTGCCTTCTTGTATTCTTTTATAAACACAAGGCTCATCTAGGTTTTGTATGAACCCATAAGTTTTGATAGACTTATCAAACCTATTGTTTCAAGAGCTAGATGCTTGCTTAAATCTATAAATGGACCTTTACAATTTGCATACTTTATGCTCATTACCTGGCTCAACAAAACCTTCTGGTTGGGCCATATAAATGATCTCCTCAAGATCCCAACTAAGAAATGTGGTCTTAACGTCCATTTGCCATATTTCATAATCGAAATAGGCTGCTATAACAAAAAGAATCCTGATGGACTTATAGCATGGCAATTGGAGAAAAAGTCTCCTCATAGTCTACACCTTCTTTTTGAGTATAGCCTTTAGCTACCAATCTAGCTTTAAAGGTCTCCTTTACAATTGATCCTCTTTTCCTTTTGTAGATCCATTTACAACCTATGGCTTTTATACCTGGTGGTAGATTTATAAGGATCTAAATTTCATTAGCGTATATGGAATCAATTTTCGATTCCATCACCTTGAGCTAATTTTATGCATCAATATCATTAATAGCCTGTGTACAAGTAATGGGATCCATTTCTTCTTAGTCTGAGATGGCTATAATGCCTTCTCATAGACTTAGACAACTATCGACTATCTCATAACCGTCCCACTACGTCTAAGCATAACTTGATATTCAGGATGCTCTTCTGATTGAACTCTTGAATCCATTTCAACATCTTGTTCTGCTATATCCAAATCAATTGTTGGTTTGGATGAAATAGCTAACTCTTTGAGTACTACTTCACTTCTTCCTTTATGATTTCTCACAAATTCTTCCTCTAAAAAGGTCGCATTTGTTAACATAAATACCTTCCTATCCTGAGGACTATAAAATAATACCCTCAAGTACCTGTAGGATATCCTACAAATAAACATACTTCTGACCTTGGTTCCATCTCAATGGATTCAAGCTTTAGAACATAGGCTGGGCAGCCCCAAGTCCTCAAATGTCGTAATGAAGGCACTCAACCATTCCATAACTCTATAGGTGTCTTATGTAACACCCCATTACCCTAGGGTATGCATCGGGACGCCCGTAGGTCATTCCGATACATATCCTAAGATAAGG
>JANZXR010000172.1:25483229-25504479 GCA_027575705.1 Erythroxylum echinodendron | reverse complement strand
GTAATGACGATGGGGGAGGAACTAGTGATGCTGATGGTAACTTATCCATTTTCACATATCCTGGATGGTCATATGGACGTTTAAAAAGAAGAATGTTAATAAAGGAAGAAATTGAGGCTGCCCATGGTTACATTTTATTGAACTGTGAAGAGGTTCAACCTTTCATGCAGTAAGTATAAAGTGATTATTTCGGTCTTGAAATTTAATGTTATTTACAATTGGAATATATAATAATATTTGTAGATTATACGAAGAATTGTTACGTAAGCTCATGCCCAAAAAATCACAGGATGATATCAATAAAGAAGTTATAAGACACTTTCCTTGATGGTTTGAACAATATGTAAGTTTTTACTTACAAAGATTGAAATGATTTCATTATAAGATTTAAGTGTTCAAATGACATCGTATACTATTTAATATGATATTTTCTTTTCGTAGGCCTTAGAAAATTCAATAGAGAACAAGTTCATATATGATCTTGCGAAGGGACCTTTGCGAACTATTAAATCATATCCGATGTATTTCATTAATGGATACAAATATTATACAGAATATCATGGTCATAGCATGTCAACAATAAATAGTGGAGTTTGCATATAGGGAGAATTAATTTATTACTATGGAAAAATTATTGAGATACTTGAAATTGAGTACCTTGCATTGCCAATAAAGTGAATAGTGATATTTAAGTGTGAGTGGTTTGATTGAACTCCAAATGTTGATATAAAAGTGTATAGCCGATACAATTAGTTGAAATCAACAAGCAAAGAAGATTTCGACATTTTGAACCTTTTATGTTGGCAATGCAAACGATCTAGGTGTATTATGTCCCTTTTTCCAGCTTAGGACAAGATAAGTCAGATTGGTTGGCTATTTGCAAAGTTATACCTAGAGGTGTTTTTGAATCACGTGGAAAAGGAGAACAGAGAATTGAAAGTGAAGCTTTTCAGGAAGAGACTTATGAAATAAATGCATCTGTTGTATATGAAGATAATGAACCTTTGAACGATATATGTAATGAATATGTTGAAATTTTATCTAGAGAGGATGAGGAGGGCCAGAGATCTGAAGAAGAGCTTGAGTTTGATTCAAAGTCTTTAGAACAAGAAGATGATTTTGATTTACAATGAAGTGATGATAGCGAGTAATTTCAGTTTGTAATTGAATATTATATGAACAAATCAATTATTTTCTTTTCAATATATTGTATAAATTATTGAAATGAAATTGTAATATTTCTACAAACTTCAATCAAATATTAATTTCAGGTTGAAATATGGCACCAAAGAGAAGACAAGATATTCCGCAACCAAGATTTAGACCACGATTCAAAGGTACTTACAATATAGGTGAAGACTCTCATAGTGTAGAAGCTGGTAATGAAAGACCTCCTCCCCCTCCACCTACTACACTGGCAGATGAGGTTATACCATCCACCACTCCTAGGTAAATAATGTCGATGAAGAAGACAGCTGCCAGCCTAGAGCTGAGGGACCTGATGGATGAAAATGCATCACAATTGTTAATAATATGTAAGCGAAAATACACAAATTTATAATTAAGTTATAGGTTTAAAATTTAAAAATGGTATAATTTTTTTTGTTTTTATATTAGGTTATTTTCATTTGGACCCTGTTCAAGAAACATGACATCGAAATTCAAGGAGAAGATTAATCCTGAGGGCTATGTATGGAAGAATATCTCTCAGGCGATAAAGGAATTTTACTATCACGAGTTTGAGGTACGACAAAAATTATTATTTTCTTTTCTAATTAACATTGTATACATTAATTTGATAAATATTATTACATCAAAAGTATTTATTGAATATTGTTCCTTTTGTTACAGAAAGAATTTTTTTGGGATTCTCAATTTGATGGAATCATCTATAGAGTATGGGAGAGATGAGCGCGTACACATTATCGCGACTTTCTTACTACAATACACAAAGTGGGTGCACGACTGTCTTACATTTCTGAAGAAATATGGAGTCATTGGTTGCAGTATCAGACATCATCTGAGGCCATGTTCGTTTCACAACATAATTCAGCCAACAGACGTGGAGGACCGGAAGGAGAGATTCTTCCCATACATACGGGAGGATCTATTACCCACCAAGAGCATGCAGAGAGACTTGTAAGTATCTACAATTTATAGTTATATTCTCATTTCTTTTCTTTACTTTATTTTAATTGAATTTGATGTGTTAAAATTTTGAATAAAAATATGTGTTTCTTGTTGAGAATGATAATGTTATAAATGTCTAGTGCCATATATGGCTGTGTTTTTCCATTTTTTCTTTGTTCAATAGGAGGTAGATATCATAAAAATAAACAAAACTCTGTCGAAATTTTTATAAATTCTATTTCACTTATTATTAACATTTTATTCTTATGCAGAAAAAGTCTATGGGCATTAGGCCTACATCCCGTTAGCTATTTCTGCACACTCACACTAAGAAGCATGACGGTGTGACATTCATAAATAATATTAATAATGCTTAATAATTATCAGCTAATAATATAAACATTACTTTCTGATAGGGCCAAATACAAGAACGTACTGAACGGTAGTCTCAGCAATCTGAAGATGTTGATGAAACTGAAACTTATCTTCATGTAGTGGGTGGTAGTGATCGTCATGGGAGGATATTCATCTTAGGTTCATTTGTGAACACATGTTATTTTCAATCCTCCATATCCAGTACAGCAGCATCTTGTAGGCAGTCCACCAATAATGAAGTGCAAGAGCTTCAGGGCATAGTGCAGACACTGGCGCTTCAGTTGCAATAGTCGATAGAATAGCATCAACTGTCGATGCACTACATCGCTCAGCTTCGTAAGGAGATGGATGAGATGAAGGGTAAAGGTAGCACCTCTTCACACCAACCAGAGCATCTGTTGTCTCCAGATAAATTGTGCACTTTTGGTCATTTAATTTCCATTACAAATACTTATTATGTACAATGTAATGTTTTTATTATCAATTAAGATATTTTAACTTTTAATCATCAATAAAAACTTCTGTTTATACAAATTAAATGTATACTATGAATTTATAACTATTAAAATTATGCATTAACGATAATTTAAATATACTAACGGTTTATATTATACGTTTTAAAAAATATTATTGTTAATTTACTGATGGAACAAATTCCGTCGGTAAAGTTATCTATGTTTACTGACGGATGTCCAATCGCAAATCTGTCAGTAATCACAGACGGAATAACCAATTCCGTCTCAATTTTTACCAATGGAATAACATATCCGTCGATATCCTTCTACCAAATTTACCGATGGAATATAACTGACAGTCATTAAAGTTTGTCGACAGTAAGTGACAGAATAAACCGTCGATATATTTACCAACGGTAATAACTATACCGTCTGTAAATTTACCAATGGTCAAGTTATTTCCATCGTAAATATTAGCTACGGCTATTTCTACGATGCCTTTGTCCGTTGGTAAAGTCTGTCGGTAATACTACTTACTGATGGAATATTTATGTTTTTCGTGAGTAATTTCCGTCGCGAAATCATATTTTTCTTGTAGTGAGGAAAATGAAGGAATTTGGTAACACTTTCTTCTAACAAATTATTTTCCTATGTCTTAAGTCTCTATTGATACTAAGATAATTCAATTTGGTTAATTATTCTATAAGTTATGCTCAAAATACTATAGACTGTGCGCTTTTGAAATTTTGGCTAATGCATGATTATGTATTTAAGTAGTATAACCCATATCTATCAATTCCCATCACCAAAAATTACAAACTTTAAACCAATTTAAAGCTAAGAGAATAAGATACAAATTTGGTTAAGAAACATTAGCCCATTTCTGTCTACATCAATACAGTTTATTTAACAACCACAGGATATGTTTTCTATCCTTTGTAATGCTACAACCTAGGTCAGGACTCAATTTCATGCCAATTTTGATATTCTTAGAGACAAAATTATAATTTCACTTTTTCAACAAAGTTATAGACATACATCTCTAGTTTAATTTGAATAAGAATCAACTCATTTAGAAACCTATAGGTCAAGTTATAATCAGAATACCAAAGCATATTCATGAAAATGCTCCAGTTCATAACATTCCAGCAGACTTCCACACTTTCATCTTAATCACTTTCAAATCAATTCAGATAGCTCTAAATTCTTTTGGAGAGAAAGAAAAATGTCTTCTAAATACATTGATCTTGGTTTCAAGTCATTTGGAGTTTGGATGCAAAAGTTATAGTCAAAGGACATAGAGCTGTTTCAATGAAATACTCTAGTTCATAATTTATACATTCAACCACCACCTTTTCTCTCTCTAAAACTCAAACCTTCATCTTCTTCACTGAACTTCACTTCGCTTCTTCTTCTTTCATTTTCTTCCATTTCCAGATTTACACACTTCTAGCACTTCTAGAATGCATTTCTATATTTAGTAAAACCTTTAAACAGGTTAGACTCAAAGCTAGACTTCAAACATTAAAATCCGAAGTTTCATTTATTTCCTCTCTCTCACTATTGCGTTTTTTTTCCAACCTTCTGCTCTTTTCCATTTCTTTTTCCCTCTTCACTCCACATTTTATATCCTCTTACTCCTTAAAACACAACACTTCATTATACTCTATGTTTTCTTTAGCTTTAACCTCACATAGATCCATCCTTAACATTTCCCAAACACTTGCACAGAAACAAAGTGTGTTCAGGCAAACAAAGCTTTAACCTCACACAGAAACATCACTTTTCTTTTTTTCTGCATTTCTTATTTTCATCAACAATTACATTTCATCTTAAATATTTCATTTTATATCTTTTTCCCTAACTCAAATGCAAAATCGAACAGAAGTACCAAAACCTGAAATTATATATGGCTATTCATCCTTTTCTGCATTTGTTTTCCATTTCTAAACATTCATGTTAGTATACGGCAAAACAATAAAGCAATGTGAATCATCAAATTTTTTTGTAATTATAACTACATAAATAATTTCTATTCAACTCACAGTATCACAAGCTCTCAATACACTTTATGCAATTTTCCCACATTCATAAATTCAATTTCTCATCTAAGTCATTTAACACATGCATTAATCGAAACTCTACTACTTAGCCTTCTCATACATGTTTTCATCCCTAGCACTAGCCATCAACAAAATCATTTACACAACATCCAGAAAGCTTAAACATAACTTACTTGAGTTCAGAAAAATTTCAGCTGTGAGATTTGAAGAATAGGTTTCGGTGGTCGCAAAAATGAAATCTCCAGCAGTGAGATTTCGGTGGAAGCAAAATAAGGAGAAACAAGTAGTATATGAATTGCCCAATACACAACCATAAACTAATAAGCGATTCAGTGATAAATGTACAAGAAAAGGGATTTTAGTGTTGGTAATTTCAGTGCAGAACAAAGGAGAGAAAAATTACACGAAAGCAAGTGTGCTGAAAAAATGTTATTATTATTATTTTTTGTTTTAACTCACACGTCGTACCCAGGCATGTAAACCATTTATCATGCATGTGAGGCTGCTATATGTCATATCTTTTTCTAGTACAAAATATGGAAAATTTTAGAAAATTTTCCAAAATTTACCAAAATTTTTCGAAATAATACTAATAGTCTCCAAATAATTTTTTAACGCAAATAATTCACAATCAACATTTTAATTGCATTTTTAACAATTAATAATACCTGAAAAATGTTTATGAATGCATGTACAAATAGTTGTAATGTGCAATATCAATAATATCATGTATGCGATATGCCACATTATGCATAAACATAAGTTATGCTTCCTAATTTCTCATTAATCTCTAATAATCACCATTTTGACCCTAATTCAAGTGACAGGATGTTACAATTCTCCCCCACTAAAAGAAATTTCGTCCTCGAAATTCTTACCTGATAATTCGAATAGGTGGGATACTGTCACCTCATATGATCATTAGTTTCCCATGTTGCTTCCTTAGTCGAGTAATTTCTCCAACAAACTTTCACTAATGAAATCACTATGTTTCTCAACTGCTTTGCCTTTTAACCTACTATCTGGATCAGCTCCTCAATATAACTCAAGTTACTATCAATCTCAATATCTTGAACCAGTAATACATGAGTAGGATTTAATCTATATCTTCTTAACATACTCATATGAAAAACATTATGCAATTGAGATATCATGTTAGGCAAAGCTAATTTATATACTAAAGTTTCAATTCTCTCAAAAATCTCATAAAGACCAATGTATCTTAGGCTCAACTTGCTCTTTTTACCGAATCTCAATACGCCACACCAAGGCGACGCTTTCAAAAACACTCTATCTCCAACATTGTATTCCACATCCTTTTTATGCTGATCCACATAGCTTTTCTGTCTATCCTGAGCCGCTTTTATTTTACTTCTGATCAATTTCACCTTCTCTACAGTATCTTGTATTAGTTATGCGCCCTCAATCATTCTCCAACCTTCCTCGTCCTAGTATAGAGGTAATCGACACTTTTGATCATACAATGCCTCATATGGTGCCACCCCAATACTACTGTGATAATGATTGATATATGCGAACTCAATCAATGTTATGTGTTAATCCTAAGCTCCCTATATCTCCAATACACATGCTCTAAGCATATCCTCAACAGTCTTGATAGTTCTCTCACTTTGTTCATCTGTCTGAGGATGAAATGCCGTACTGAAATTCAACTGTGTGCCCATAGCTAATTGTAAGGTCTTCCAGAATCTCGAAGTAAATTTGAGGTCCCTGTCTAATACAATAGACGCTGGAACCCTATGCAGTCTCACAATCTTAGTTATATATCTCCGAGCTAACTTGTCTAATGTATTGTTCTCCCGTACTAGTATGAAATGGGCTAACTTAGTTAATCGATCCACCACAACCCATATTGCATTATTCTGCCTCAGAGTCTTAGGCAATCCCAGTATAAAATCCACAGTAATTCGTTCCCATTTCCACTCTGGAATAGGTAACGAATGTATTTTTCTAGCTGTGGTCTGATGCTCAGTCTTAACCTGTTGGCATGTTAAACATTTAGAAACAAACTCCGCTACTTGCTTTTTCATTCCAAGACACCAAAAATATTGTTTCAGTGTGTTATACATCTTGATAGCACTAAGATGCATATCGTAAGCAGCCACATGAGCTTCTTTTACAATGTCCTTCCTCAGATCATTAATATTAGCCACACATGGTCTCTCCTTTAGCCCATAAGCGGCCACATGAGCTTCTTTTACAATTTCCTTCCTCAGATCATCAATATTAGGCACACATGGTCCCTGCTTTAGCCACAATATATAATCTTTAAATTCAAACTCAGAATCGGCATTCTTCTTAACTTTCTAAATCAATTTCACCATTTCAGGATCTTTAATCTGTACTTTTCTGATATGATCATGCAATATTGGCCTCAGTTTCAATTTAGCTGTCAATACTTCATTATGCTCTAGATTCAATTCTACATTCAAAGCTCTTAACTGAACCAGGCTTGGTAACCTCAATAATTGAATCTGAGCTACACTGGTATTCGACTTTCTGCTCAAAGCTTCAGCCATTACATTAGCCTTCCCCGGATGATACTCAATTGTGCAATCATAGTCTTTTAGTAACTCTATCCATCTTCTCTATCTTATGTTCAGCTCTTTCTGGCTTAACAGATACTTCAAGCTCTTATGATCAGTTTATATCTGAAATGTCTCACCATATAAGTAATGTCTCTAAATCTTTAAAGAAAAAACTCCTGTTGCAAGTTCTAAATCATGTACCGAGTAATTCATCTCGTGAGACCTTAATTATCTCGATGCATAGACTATCACCTTGCCATGCGACATCAATACACATCTTAGTCCCTGATGCGACGCATCACTGTATACCATATATCTACCAGATCCTGATGGAGTAGTCAACACCAACGTTGTAGTCAACTGATGTTTCAACTCTTCAAAACTTCTCTAGCACTCATCATTCCATCTAAATGCCACATTCTTCCTCAGAAGTTTACTCAGAGGGGCTGAGATTAAAGAAAACCCCTAGACAAACCTCCGGTAATAACCAACTAATCTAAGGAAACTCCAAATCTCTGATACATTCTTCGGTGTCTCCCATCTCATTACTACTTTAATTTTCATTGGATCCACTTGAATACCATGCCTTGTTACTATGTGACCCAGAAATACCACTTAATTCAGCCAAAATTCACATTTAATGAATTTGGCATATAGTTATTTTTCTCTTATGGTCTACAAAATTATTTTCAAATGTTCAGTATGTTCCTCATCGCTTCTAGAATACACTAGAATTTCATCAATGAACACAATTACAAATCGGTCCAAGTAGGGCTAAAATACCTTGTTCATCAATGCCATGAATGCAGTTGAGGCATTAGTCAAACCAAATGGCATTACTAAGAACTCAAAATGTCCATACCTGCATCTAAAAGCACTTTTTGGTACATCAGTCTCTGCTATCATTAGCTGATGATACCCAAATCTCAAATCAAGTTTAGTAAATACTGGAGCTCCTTGCAGTTGATCAAACAAGTCATCGATTCTAGGCAACGGGTATTTATTCTCACTGTAACCTGGTTAAGTTGCCTGTAATCAATGCATAACCTCAAAGTACTGTCCTTCTTCTTCATAAACAACACTGAAGCGCCCCAAGGTGAAACACTGGGCATAATGAATCCCTTCTTGAGCAACTCCTACAACTGAACTTTAACTCCTTTAGTTCCACAGGTGTCATCCTATATGGAGGAATGGATATAGGAGCAGTACTTAGAACTAAATCAATTATGAACACTATTTCCCGATCTGGAGGCAAACTAGGTAATTCAGTATGAAACAAGTCCAAGAATTCCTTAACTATAGGAATATCCTGTACACTATATTCAACTCAAGTATCAATAACATGTGCCAGATAGGCCTCACATCCACCATATATTAACTTCAAAGCACTTATAAATGAAATCAGTCTGGTTGGCACTACTTGACTAATGCCTCTAAATACTGCTCTCAGTTGATTAGGAGACTCTAAAATCACTTCCTTCGTATAGCAGTTCATGATGGCCCTATGAGCAGTGAGCCAATCCATGCCTAAGATAACATCTATCTCCTTCAACTGTAAAACAATTAAATTTGCTGCCAACTCTGCTTGGTCAAATCCAATCAGACACTTCTTACAGACCTCCCCAATCACTACAGTACTCCTAATTGGTGTAGTCACCTTTAATCCACATCTCAAGAATTCTCTATCACAATGCAATGTAAATGCCATGTGTGGTGTGATAAATGAATGCGTAGATCCAGGATCTAGCAATGCATAAACCTCAAAAGTAAATAATGATAATACACCTGCAATGACATTTGGAAACTCCTGAGCCCTCTGTCTCATTATGGAATAAAATCTGGCTTGAGAATACGACTGATTGCTCCATACCTCAGTCCTCCCAGTAACACTTCTGGACATCATTCTACCTCTGCCACATCTTCTCTATCTAGTTCCACTGGCTCGACTTTGCTGAATTGTAAGTTTGGTTACTCTACTCCCACTCCCACCAAATAGTGCTCCAGACGTCAATGTAAAATTTCTGATCTGATGATCATGTGAGCCACATCAAAGGCAGGCTCCCGTCAATCTCCAACATACACCACTATACTTATTCCCACAATACTGACAAGCTAGCAACTGACCCAATGTTGCACTTAAATTTTTCCCAGTCTGAGTAAAACCACCCCTTTGTCTGAGTCATGACTGTCTAGATCCAGCTGGTGGTCTGAATGTTTGGATCTTACGTTTACTAAACCTCCTAATAGTACCACCCTGAGACTCACTGGGCCTCTTCTGACCAATTTTTGATCTCTGCTCAGACTGATTGTCCCTCTCAAGGCTGCTTTAAGGTTGGTGAAACTGATCAGGTTAGTAAGAGCTAGCCTTGTTCGAATCTCCATGTTCAGGCTGTCTTCAAATATCCTACATTTATCTGCCTCAGTAGGAACTAAGACAGAAGCATACTTAATCAGCTCAATAAATCTAATCTCATAATCTGCTACAAACATTCCACCCTATTTTAGATCCATGAACTCCTTCATCTTCCTATCCATGTATACCTACGGCATATAAATTTTTTGAAAAGCCCTCAAAAAGTCTCCCCAAGTTAAAGTGCATGGACTAGTGGTATTGTCGGGACCAAGACAAAGTGCATGGACTAGTGGTATTGTCGGGAACAGTCTTCCACCATTGATAAGCTGGGCCTTATAGCAAAGAAATGGCATAGTCAAAATTTTCATATGACTCAGAGTCCATCTGATCTAATACTCATTCTATCCACTATAACCATTCCTCAGCTTCTACAGGGTCTGTACTTCCATAAAAATCTACAGCTCCCTACTTTCGCAGTTTGTTGTACCTCCTTTTTCTTCTCTCGGGAATTCTTTGAGGCACTTGCTCAGGTTCAGATACCGACAACTCTCTACTGGCTCCTTTTGATCTCAGGTCAGTTGAGTGTTCCATTAGTTCACCTACATCAGATAACCTATAATACATAATAACTTCAATTACCATACGACATTTCCATAACATTTCATCTTTAATATCATCACATATCCCTACGGATGCCAAACCATACTCTAATACCAAAATGTAAAACCCCATTCCTAACTGATATATGCATGTGTGTCTATTGGATACACGTGTACATGCCTGTTAGAAATGACATGTAAACTATCTCACCTTCACTGTACATAATAAGGCATCATACACTAAACCATCAATCACACATTTTCTAAACCCAAAATCTTATCACATTGCATCAAACCATAATTTACATTGTTTCAAATAGTACAATATGATCCATGTTTATACAACATTATTCTATGAACATAAACAACTCAATACACACCAAATACTATAAACTCAAAAAAAACAACTATGTCCTCGATTCCAACTAATCAAACTTAAGCAAAATTTGACTGTAACAGTTGCACAAAATATGCTTTTATAGAGTATTAAAGGCTAGGTCCTCTCACTCTCGAATTTGAAAAGTAACGGTGCAATTTTTATGAGTTTTGCAAACTCAGCAGAGTAATCATCCTCGATGGTCCACTCAAGTCATAAAACAAGGTCAATTATAATATGTAATCATACAATTCAAACCCACTTAACAAGTATCAAATACTATCACAAATAAATAATTTCTCAGTTAATAACGACATTCATACAGCTTTGCAAATCATTCAATGAATTCAAATTATATACGGATGCAATATGTATAATACTCACATTTATTTTTATATTATTGTGACTGTGTGCTTTTATAGTATCCCGAATTATCGGGCTCAGTTAGTCAGTCTGTGATTCCTTGATCAAAATGAGCCATAGACTCGAACCACATATACGGGAGCTAAAAGCTCTTATCAGTAACTATATCATTAGCAACACCAGTCATAACTCCTTTATATTACATGCATCGGAATGAAGTGAATGCCACAATTTAGTCATCAATTTCAATCACTTTCATTTACACGTAATATAACAGTACAACAGTCCCAGTATCAATTAAAGTAACAGTCACAGTGGTAGTGGTCATCGAACTAAGTCCAGCATTCAACTTTTCAGTTAAGAATTAGAAGAATCATTTAGGCAGACGCATTCACATTCAATCAGCACTTCCAATATCATTCTCATGCATCAAAATGACTCAGACAAATATTGTTCGAAATTCAGTCATAATCAGCACCATTCAGTACAGTTCAATAAGATAGCAATACAGTTCAATAATGTACAAAACAATAAGGTGAGACCATCTTAGGTTACTCACAGTATGCTCCAAACATCTATTGCTTTGAAGTATCGGCAATGTCTGGATGCTGTCGTTCAATGCGTTCCTCTATACGGATAATACATTCACATATCACAATATTGCACAATTATATATATTCATTTATGCACATTCATGTATATTGAATATGTACAATGAATGTACATGACAATTATGGGTTTCTTATCATCAATTTAGTCATAAAAATCATTCGAATATCCACATTCAATTTATTAACTAAGATTTGTTTAAAGGTACACTTTTGGGTCTATTTTGCACAATTCATTTCATTAGGAAAATGAAGGAATTTGGTAACCCTTCCTTCTGAAAAATTATTCTCCTATGTCTTAATTCTCTATTGATACCAAGATAATTTAATTTGGTTCATTATTCTATGTATTATGCTCAAAATACCACAGATTGTGCACTTTAGAAATTTTGGCTAATGTATGATCATCCATTCAAGTTGTACAACCCATATCTCTCAATTCCCATCTCCAAAAATTACAAACTTTATACCAATTTAAAGCCAAGAGAATAAGATACAACTTTTTTTGAGAAACCTTAGCCTAATTCTAGCTACATTAATACGGTTTATTTGACAACTACAAGATATGTTTTCTATCCTTGGTAGTGGTACAACCTAGGTCAGGACTCAATTTCATGCCAATTTTGACAGTTTTAGAGACAGAATTATAATTCCATTTTTTCAAAAAAGTTTTAGAAATACATATCTAGTTTAAATTGAATAAGAATCAACTCATTTAGAAACCTATAGGTCAAGTTATAATTAGAATACCGAAGCATATTCATGAAAATGCTCCAGTTCATAACATTCCAGCAGACTTCCACACTTTCATCTTAATCACTTCCAAATCAATTCAGATAGCTCTAAATTTTTTTAGAGAGAAAGAAAAATGTCTTATAAATACATTGATCTTGGTCTCAAGTCATTTGGAGTTTGGATGCAAAAGTTATAGTCAAAAGACTTAGAGTTGTTTCAATAAAATTCTCTAGTTCATAATTCATACATGCAACCACCACCTTTTCTCTCTCCAAAACTCAAACCTTCATCTTCTTCACGGAACTGCACTTCTCTTCTTCTTCTTTCATTTTCTTCCATTTCCAGATTTACACACTTCTAACACATCCAGAATTCATTTCTATATTTAGTAAAACCTTTAAACAAGTTAGACTCAAAGCTAGACTTCAAACATTAAAATCCGAAGTTTCATTTATTTCCTCTCTCTCACTAATGTGTTTTTTTTCCAACCTTCTGCACATATTTTATAATAAGAAAATTCACATATGCTTAAGTAATATTTTATTTGAGATCCTCATATTCAGACTAGTTTAGTAAACTTATTCTCTAATAGGTAACCACATATTTGTTTAAATTTCTTCATACTTTAATTTATGAAAATAATTACTTTCTTTATAACAAAGACATAATGTTTGTTAATTTTACTATTCTATCAATATCTCCTCTTCTTGAAATTTCAACTAGGAACAATTTAGGAATAATATATAAATGCAAATTGAATTTCATAATCATGATCTCATCATAATTTCAATTGCACATTAATTATTCCAAAAAATTTACCTTTTGTATTAAGCATCAAATGTAATTAAAAAATATAAAGATTGATTTTATTAATTAAAATAATCATATCATATGTTAAATTGCAATCAAAATAATTAACTGTAAGGATATGGACTAACAATATTGTCTTCACTACAAAAAAGGTGACATATAGCGACGCTTACTATTAGTGACACATAGAAAGATTGTTATTAAGTGAAGGTTATAGCAACAGTTGAGGAGAGTGTCAGTAGCAATAAGGACATCCACTGTAATTCATCCTTAAATTCAAGTGTATAGTGATGGATCACGGGTTCCATCCCTAAATTTGGGTGACTAGTGGCAGTTTAGTAATAGGTACATTAGTAGCAATAGTGACAAAGAAGATTATCTATCATTGAATTCAAGTGACTAGAAACAATAATTAATTTTGCAAATAATATATATATATATAATTAATTAATAACTTAAAAATATAAATTAAAGTATATATATATATATAAGTTTAATTATAGTTTCATTTTAAAATAGGAATTATATAATTTAAATTTTCTAATTTTGATAGAGATAATGTTTGTAGAATTATTTAAATTCATATCAATTTTAATCCTTTATCGATAGAGGAAATTCAACTTTGAGTGCCATGAGAGGTGATAAAATACATGTACGATATATATCTTTTTAGAATCTTTACTTGAAATATAAAAGCACTATTAATTTTTTAAGTATAATTTTTTTATTATTTATGTAAGTTGTTAACAAGGACAGGTGTTGAAATGACCTAAATCATACGCAAACAAAGACAGGTTTCGAAAAGAACGAAATTTTAACCTATAAAGGGAAAAGCACATGTCCTCCTAGCACATGTATATATTTCTCTTCTGTACTTTTATTACATTTTTTTAAAAATTAATATATTTTTGCGATTGGTGTGGTGTTGTCTGAAGTAATTGCCAAGTTGTTTGAAGTAATTCGTCAAAGTAATGTAATCAATATCCAATTTCAATCATTTGGCTTAAATTAATTGACAATGGAAGAGATTGCTTGCTATGCTTCACCAATTTATTCTTGATTAGTTCTTGCTATTTACATCTGTATGTATCTTGAATCCAATTTGATCAATTTCTAAGTGTAATATTCCTTCTTTGTTTTTAATCGTTATTTCTTCTACAGAAGATTTTAGTTTTGGTAAAGCTACTTATCTATTTTTCTATCTTAATTTGCAGAATATGTCAAAGTGTAAATTTCTTTACAAGGTGCGTACCACACCTTCTACTGTTGTCTCTATAAAATCTAACCTTCATCACTCAGAAATTCAACCACAGTCACCAAGGCAATAGTCACTTAGATTTGAACAACAACAGTTATCCCAATCTATGCTGCAATAACCACCACAAAGCCAATCCCAAGAAGAGGTAATAGAATCACAAATGCAATCATAATTTCAACAACAGTAGAAACAACAATATCATATAGCTTCTCAATCTGGCCCAGCAGTTCTAGAACTAAGTGAACAATCACATCTAAGTGGTATGAAAACCAAAATGTTTCTTTAACTTTTTATTTATATTCTATTTATAATTTTTAATCTACTTTCTACGTGATGAATTAGTCCAAAAAACTAGAGGATACACTTGGTGCTTGATGTTTGGGATATTGAAGAGGAAGAAAATATTGTTGTTAGTTTCAACATTTTAAATAATACAAATGGTTTCGAAGGTGGAAAGTTTAATCAATTCTTAGGTAGCATGGTTAGAAAGTCATAGCTTGCACTTCTTCACTTCAAAAGCTTGAAAGTAATGCCATCTAGCTACAAGGAAAATAGTAGAGGTTTTATATATCATTTACATATGTTCATTTGTTCATTGTTAGGTTGTAATTCTTACAACATTTTTTAGTACAGAAGAAGTTCCAAATTCAACCACTTATTGAAAATGTCAAGAAAGTTGTGATTAGTAATATGGGTGATAAGTGGAAGCATTGGAAGTGCGAGGTGAAGAGCAATGCAAAGTTTGATGTGAAGATATATGTTGAAGCAAATTTAGCGTAACGTACAGATTATCAAGTAGATAGGGAACAATATGAAGCACTTGTAAATCATTGGCTTTCAGACGAAGCACATGTCTTTTTCCTATGTTTAACATTATTTTTTATTGTGGTTAAATTTAACCTTTCTAACTAAAACATATTGTAAACAATATGTATACTTCGCAATGCAAGCTAAAATAAATGTAGAACATTGTTCAAAACTAAAGGATCGACATCGCGGGGGAACAAAATCATTGGCTCAGCGAATCCAATAAGAGGTTTTTTTATTATACTTTAAAATAATTTCCTAGAATTGGGTATTCTATATGAACCAAATTTTTATGTGTTCTGCATGTACCCAAAATTGTTCACTCTACATGTACATATTCTGCATATTGACTTTGCAATCTACAAGTTACCAAATTTGTGCACAAATATTAACCTTTCTCATGTAAAGCTTTTATCTAATAAATTATTACTTGTATTTGAACCAACTTTATTCTAAACTTATGTTTTTATTTTGTTAAATCTTACTAGGTTGACAAAACTGGTGTTATGCCTTCAAGAGCTAAACTCTATATTGATACTAGAAAAATAAAGGATGGAAATTTTTGTACTCAATATGCAACAGAAATGGTGGTATGAACTCTTTATGACTATAATTATTAGCTAGAAAAATGTTATGAAGCTAACGCATGTCACTTTTTTGTGCTTGCTTAGGAACGTATAGAGGGAAGAATGAATGAAAGCGACAAAGTAAAGTCTGTACTAGATCCTAAATATTAGGATAATGGCACATGTGCTCAAGCCAAAGGGCCAAATAAGAGAGGTCGTATAGGTGGACTAGGAAAAGTTTATGTAACTACCAACAAAAAATTGTCCAAATATGGGAACGTCAAGATCATAATTCAATGTTGCTGGAAAGTTGAACAATGTTTTATGAAATCTTGAATATTATGACAATTTATTTCAACAACATTTTCCAACTATGAGTGGTCATTTCAATAATAACAATGGAACAAATTATCATGTATGATTAACTTGATTTTGTATGTTAATTGTTTGAGTGAAAAATGTTTATTTATATCAAGTATAATAACCTATTCTCTTAGAATTACATCTTATTAATATGTAGCAGGTTCCAAATGGATAAAGTGATCTACATGATTCCCATGATGGTGTGTAATGCTCTTCAATGTCAAGTGCATATGTTGGTGACTTATTTAGTACTATCTTATTTTTTTCTTCTCTTATAAAGTCATTTCTTACCTTATACTTTTGCTTTATGACTTATGAGCTTGTTATGGATGTGTTGTATAACTCAAGTATACTCTTTTACTGGATTACGATTAAAAGTTAAGTTTGAATGATCACATTGATTGTAGGCACAAAGTTAGGATAATTAATTATTTAGACTAAGCAACTATAATACCTTTTCTTTCTTGATGTTATCAAGTATTTGTATCTTTTTTTAATTTCATTCTTCCATCTATGTTAGAAAGTGTAATATTAATTAGTTGTAACTTTTCAATTACATAACATTGTGTTTCTTTTCCTTTACTAGCCAATCACTTGATTGACCATCTTGTTTTATTTGGATTCTCATACTTGCCTCTAAGATATGTAATTTTATATTTATGATCAAATTTTAAATTTATTATTTACAGATGAGAAAAATGATAGGAACTCAAGCGTGGTCGAAGGTACGAAGCTAGAAGATGTGATAGCCTCAATTTTTGTTATTTCTTTCCTTCCAAGAAGCATGTGTTCTTTTCAATGTTTTAAAAATTAGACCGGACTAGATGGTCCAATCAGAAAAAAGTCTAAATAAGCCAGTTGTCTGGTTCGGTTCTATGTAATAACCTCTGAGTATATAAACCGACCAGTTTATGGGAGAACCGGTCAGTTTTTCAACAACCGGTCCAATAAATGAACTCTGGTCTCCTCTACCATGTCCTCCTCCAATCATCATGATTGGCGATCTCAGTCTCTGTTATGTTCCAATATCAATATGTGACACAAAGAAACTATAGCCACAATGAAGACAACCAAAACCAAAGAGGCAAATGGTTCACTTTGTTGCCTTAAACACCCACCACCGGCGGGTCGACCTTAGGATTCCCAAAACTGACACTAAAATAATGACTCTCAAATGGGTCCTTCGTTGTTGCCCAGAGCTTCCTAGAAGCCTTGTGCAGAAGCTGTTCCAACTGAGACAGGTTCTTCCTTGAGCTAAAATTTATAACTTGATGCGTATTCTAGGTTCTTTGGATGTGAAATGAGTTAGGTGGTAGCTAAAATGTGTGAAAGTGTGGAGAATTTGATTGAAGACCAAACATATTGTAGCTTGGTGACTTTGGAATGAATTTGGAGCAATTCTAAGCTTATGCAAGCTTTTTACATAGTGTTTTCGTGTTGCTAGTTAGAAGAGAATCCTTTAATGTGGGTGATTAAGCACAGGAACATCGACGTAAAAGGGTAAATATTCTTGTTATCGATTTAATTAAAGTAAAGTAATTTCTTCATGTTAATGTTATACTATTAGTAATCAACCCAATCATAATTAACAGAATGAAGAGTTTATTTGCTATAGCTAGGCTATGGTCATGGGAAGTTTCTTATTGCTTTATCTTTGAAAAAATGGAAGGTGGTAGTTAAGGATTTGAAGAACAAATGGGACACAATCTTTCTGCCTATTAGTGTTCAAGAGTTTCCCTCTGAGAAACACGAGTGTTAACATATAGAAGATGAAATAAACTTTATTTGTGACATTGTTTTGTATAAGTTACTTCACTTCTTGTTTGCAAGTAGGTCATTAAGTAAGTTTGTTAATTTCTCAAAATGTGACCCATTATGTTTTGGGTTAGGATCCTACTATTGTTGTCCTCAAGAAGCCTCCTAGATTGCCTATTCAAGTGAGCTACTTATTACATGCTCAATATGTGTTCTCTTTGATGTTTTGGATCATCAATATTAAAAAAAAGGAAAATTGCTTTTTTCTTAACTTTTGTTTGCATTTCTCTGTTGAATAGGGTGGGATTGGCATAAAAAGAAGTTTAGATGAACTTGTGGCATCTTGTTTAAGTTATGACTAC
This sequence comes from Erythroxylum echinodendron, assembly GCA_027575705.1. Lineage (NCBI taxonomy): Eukaryota > Viridiplantae > Streptophyta > Magnoliopsida > Malpighiales > Erythroxylaceae > Erythroxylum > Erythroxylum echinodendron. The sequence goes on along the minus strand of JANZXR010000172.1, from coordinate 25,485,952 downwards.
TCAAAACCCCCTCGATTGGTTGGTAAAGTTATGGTGGCTTTTATCTGCATATCTTCCATCCAATAGAATAGCCATATTGCTAGGATGAAGTCTTCAGGAAGAATGTCCCTTATAATTGAATGTTTGCAGTGTTGAGAATTTCATCTTAAAACTTAGTTAGAGGTTTTTCTGTTTTGTCTATTAGGAGCTTCAATTGAAAAGAAAAGTAACTGATATGTCTCTTTCTTTTAGTGGTTCTAGATTGGTAGCTAAATTGTTAGTTATTGTTATTTGGAAAAGTTAGCACTAGTTATTCCATGAGATAAATGAAAAAGAAAAGCTACTATTGACATAGATTCTTATTTTTCTCCAAGAACTACTCCTGGTTCTTAACCCAGTCTAAAAAGTTTTATGGTTGATAAAGATGTTGTTTTGAGATGTAAAAGAGCATGGGCTAGATGATTATATCATTCATGTATTCCTTTAAATGCATTAAATTCACCATATTTTCAATAAGCAATTGATGCTACAACAATAATAGGTCCAATATTTTATTTTTACTTATTCTTATAAGTTTTACTTCTTATTTATTATATACCGGTTTTATAGCGGTTTACTACCGGTTGGACCTCTAAACCTTAAACCTTTCCTTCAACTGGTTCAATGGCTAGTCCGGTTTTTAAAACATTGGTTCTTTTAGTTAGTTTTTATTCTTTTACCAATACCTGAATAGAATTTTTAGGCATTAAGTAATGGTTTATTTTTGAACATTATACTTGTGATATATGTAGTTTGGATCACATGATTCCTTTTATGTTCAAAATTTTTATCTATACAAGATTAAATTAATTTGTCAATATTTTTAAATTTTCTATAATTTCAAATTTTATGATAAAATTTCTCATCAATATTGTTCCGCTAAGTAGTTATCTGAAAGTGACAATTATGATCAAAAGATGTTCCGTCGTAATATCATTTATACCAATCCATAAATTTTTGTTATAAAAGATGTCAAGTAATAAATAAGTTTGGCATTATTATATATAATTCACTAATTACCATCCAAAAAGACAGTGTCCTAATATTTGGTCTTTTCTCACTGTGTATTTTGCATTTGTATGAATCGTTGGAAGAAGTATATAGTGACAGTTAAGAACATGTCACTCTTATTTTTTAAATAGCCTAACCTAAATTAATGACTAATTAAAAAAATGTGTTACTAAAGAATAATACTAACATCTTACCTAAGCATCGCTGTAGCTATTACTTTTTATACCAACCATTTTCAAAATCGTTATTGTTCACAATAGGCATGGTATATATGTGACAGATAACTAAACCGTCAGTATAAGATGTAGTGAGGGACAAATATTTATCGTTACTAAATGGCTTATTCCTTGTAGTGCCTTAAATGAAATTGTCATTACAAATCTTGAACCCTCTACATTTTGGGTAAAAGGACTTTATTCAATCTCTATTATGATTAATACCATTTTTAAGGTAAGAGATTATTCAATCTCGACTAGGATTATAACCATATTTAAGGTAAAAGACCCCTTCAATATTAATGGAAAGAAAGGGACAAGCTCCCAATGGTGGGATGAGCTTTGATGAGAGGAATTTTTAAGGTTTTTAGTATCATTTGTATTAGCTTTCTTTCTTTATTATCTTTATCTCATTTTCTGTTACAAAGCTATTAGATGAATGTGTGATTGTATATACTATGTGTTGTGTAAAGCTTCCTTGAATATTCAAGAGAACATACATGAAAATGGAGGTGGTGGCGATGTCTCGATGGTTTGTATAAGAGGAATCGGTTGTTTTGGAACAATCATCCATTGCAAAAACTATGTCAGTTCAATATGATGATGATGGAGTCATTCAATCGAGTATACATATGTTTGAATTTGGGTTCCTTATACCATTTGATTTTGCTTTTTAAGTTTTTAGGATTTAATTTTTCAAAAGATTGTGAAGAAATTAACGTGATTGTTCTATACTATTTACTGCTTAGATGAAAAGCATAGTAGTATGGTTCATCTGATTTAGTGATCTATATTGCATCTGGAAAATCATTCACTCTATCATCTGTTTCAATTGATGCCTTCGAACGTAGAAGGAGCCTTTTTGGGGATCTAGACATAAGGAACTCCTTTACCTTATCTACTAAGTCTCATGTCACTTAGAATCTAGAAAATTAATTATTTCTTTTTCTTTTCGATGGAATAGGTGTGAAACTTTATTCATTGTTTTGTCTATAAGAATTGTTAAACTTCTAATTAAAATCTTGTATTACTTACCATATATTATTTTTATTATTTTTTCTGTAAGAATCATATATCATCATATTACAAAATTCATGTTAAAACTATTTGAAAATTTTGTTACACCATATAAATTTGTCACATATTATAATTTAAAAGAAAAAAATAAAAAAGTATAAATCTTTTCAATATTAATTAATTTTGAGATTATAGTTCCATAAATTATTTAAATGATTTGACATTTTTTAGAGCTAAATTTATTTTTACACTTAGAGTCATTGTCAATAATATTAAATTTGAATTTTCTTAATATGATGTTCACCTCAATTGCACATCCACGTAAAAAGTTATGGAAGAAATACTGAAAACACATACAAACACAATTTCCAGATTTTGATCCTAGCTCTCATTCTACATCTTCCATACCATTTCTAACACAACCAACACACAATTCACTTCATAAATTCACCATAACCCATC
>JANZXR010000172.1:25461570-25478824 GCA_027575705.1 Erythroxylum echinodendron | reverse complement strand
TAACACACAAGATCTCATCTTGGTGTTAAGACTTGATGGGTAGCTAGTCCATCAAACTACTAGCGCCAGTTTAATCATTAATCTCCATAAAACATCTAAAAGTGATGATATCACTATAAACTCTTTATTTGAGCAAATGTTCCCTAATACATGTTTCAATTGATAATTCCAACATGTAGGCACTGGATTGATACTCTGTAAAAATCCATTCTAATCATACCAAGAATTATAATGAAACACATATGAGTTCACCACTTATCAAGGTTGTGGTCTATAATAAACGAATGCATAAGTGTATGCTTTAAGATTAAAGTAACGGCCTACTTTATTCTTTAAAACATACGTGATTCCAAATTCATTTATTAGTGCCATTATCGATAGTCAACTACGATCATGATATGAAACTCATGATTCCCTTGAAGTAAACTCTTTTACTTACATGGAGACAAATCACAACACTAAAGTCTAAACCATAATCAAGCGACCAACTTGATTATTCAACTGTGAATCAATTATTTTAGATTCTAATAATATACATGTTTCCCATACATCTCCATGTATATGTATATTACTTACAAAAGAATCTCGGTACCTTACGACTAGTTTTATTATGCTCATACATATAAAACTAAACTCTTTTGTTTTATTAATAATAAATATTTTCATTACAAAAAGTAACTAGAAGAAAATTAAGTCATAAGTAAATATACTTGCTTTCCAGGGCACTATATTTACATAACTCCAACATCTATTAATGAGGAAAATGTTAATGTATTTGAACATTTTTTAAAGAGAATGTCTAGTAGGAAAAAGAAACCTCCTACTTCCAAATCTAAGACAAAAAGATTATAACTTGGAATATAAGAGGATACAATGCTCCTTCTAAGAAATTGCTACTTAGAGACTTCAACTATGGCAAATTGGTACCTCCTATGAGTTTTCATGGATTTTCAATTATCTACTCAGCTTAAGAGATTTACTGTATCCTCATATTAAGCATTAGTTGGGAGATGGTACTAACATTTAGTTCTGGTCTGGTAATTGGACTAATAATAGCCCACTTTCTTAATAAGCAGATCTAGCATAACTCAGAAATAGAATTGTTGCTAATGTTAGAGTATCTTCCCTTATGCATAATAGGGATTGGATTGGCAATTTCTAAAGTTTCCACTTGCTTACAGGATACTTACCTCAGATTCTTGAGATGCATGGACAGGATAGCATTGTTTGGGTGCCCAAATATAAAAGTACATTCTCAAATAGTTCCTGTCATAGGATCTTGGATAGGAATGTCAATGGTCTGGGTCGGGCTAAGCTGGGGCTAGCTGTGACCTGACCCAGCTCGACCCCCCATGGTAGCCCGTGGCCCGGTAGGCCAGGATGAGTAGGCCCACGACCTGACTTGTGGCCTGCGTTATGGCCCAACGGGCTATGGTCCGGCCTGCCATTTATTTTTAAGAAAAAAACTTCTAAAATGATGTCGTTTTGAAAATAATAGGTCAGCTCATGGCCCACCTATAGTCCGGTTAACCCAAACATCATTTTAGAAATAACAGGTCGGCTCGCGGCCCACCCATATCTCGGTCAACCCAGACCAGTTTTGCCATCCCTAATCTTGGTTACCAACGATGAAGTAGTTCCTAGGTATGACATTTTATGGAAGAATTCTTTGAACCTAAAAGCTTCAATCTTTTCTTAGTTGGTAATCAAGAATAGGTTGAGAACTAAAAACAGATGGCTTAGGATATATGATCCAGTATATGTTCTTTGTAAACAATAGGTAGAAAGCACAAATCATTTATTTATTTATTTTTATTGTAGCTTTACTAAAGCAACAGGATGATGCAATTCTAATAGTTCCCCTATATATTTTTAAGTGGAGAGAAACTTTGCATATGATCATAGAGTGCACCAAGCAAGGTAAGCCAAATAGGTTGCCCATTAAAACAATATTCACTGCTGCCATCTACTCAATATGGAGGTGAAGAAACAAAAGATTGTACAAAGAACTTTAAACAAGTAAATGTCAAATTGCAGATATGATTATTAACTGGATTCGAGCTACGTTGATCGCAAAATCGAAGCAACTACACTTACTCCTACCATGCAAGTTACGTAGATGTTATAATTACTTATGCCTCATGTAAATTAGTCTTATAGATGACTTTTGCAACACTGTGGACAAATTAAGCATCTCATTGTAATATGGTTTGTTTTGTAGCTTTTGCTATTATTAATACAATATTTTTTAAATTTTCAAAAAAAATAAACCTAATATTATTGGCATTTTGGATTCTAGCTTTAACTATGAGAATAAACCCAATATTATTTCCATTTTGGAATCGAAAATCAAGCTAGAAAACTATAATTTTGCTTAGTTACTACACTCTCACTAGAAGGATGTTAATAATCATTCTCATCATCATAATGGGAGATTTTTTATGTATTATAATAGTGAATCATTGGAGGTTTACATCATCTAGGTCATATATCAAGTCATCCATATCAAGGTTGTAAACAAAGTTGCCAAAAAGTTTTATTTTCCATCCTTCATTTATGCTCACAATAATGGCTATCAGAAGGTTTATCCATAGAACAAACTCATAATCTTATTAATTAATATACAAAGTCTATGGCTATAAATTAGTGACTTTAACTCTGTCACTCTTCCTGAAGAAGTTGAAGAGGATAGATCTTCTAAGCAACCTTGCATTAAGTTAACGCAATGCTTAGAAGACACCAAGTTACTATTATTTCATATAGAGGCAATTTTTTCACATAGAATAAGAAGGTCGTAAACATTATAAGGAAAAGTTTGGGTCATAGTTTTACCAATTTGGAATGGCTTTAAACCTTTTGTAGTTCCTTCAATGTACTTCATGCACCAAGTTTAACTGATCACTCTCCTATTATCACTCAAGTTGAATCTGTAAGTATCAAATTACCTTTTCGGTTTAATAATTTCTTGATAAGCTTAGCAAGTTTTGATGAAGTTATATGGAAGGGAATCAGGGCTGAAATCTTTGACAATAAACAATTTGTTTATATTAAAAAATAAAGATCATTTAAAATCATCTTAAATAGCTTCACTAGGAAAAAATAGGGAATGCTCATCACTTACTTTAGACTTCCAAAGGATCCTTAAGCTCCTCAACTTAAGCTGAATTTAATTCCAATCTTACTTCCATAATCCCTTTAGAACAAAAGGAACAAGTTGTAATCAACCTTTCCAAGGTCTTAACCTATGATTACTCCTTAATGAATCAAATGTCCAAAGTTTTATGGCTCAAGGGTGGTGGTGATAGGAACACTTGTTTCTATCATAAAGCAGTGGTGTTAAAGAAAAGCCTAAATAGGATTACCAATATAAAAAAGATTATATTATAATTTATAATAAAAAACAATTACTTAAAGAAGCTACAAAGTATTTCTCAGAGTATATAAGTACTCCCACTGATGCTCAGTCATCTATTGAGTTGATCAAAGACATAATGAAGGGGAGTCTTTCTTTAAAAGAGGCTAAAATTTTGTCTAAACAAATCACATTATAGGAGATTAAAAATGAAGTGAGATTACTAAATCCTCTGAAGTCTCCATGTTTAGATGGATTAAATATCCACTTCTTCATCAAAACTTGGCCATTTACCAAAAGGATGGTCATTGATGCAATTTTGAAGAATTCTTTATAAATAGAAGATCGCTTAGTGAAATAACAAAACCTTCATCACAATGACTCCTAAAGAAGATGAGCATAAACATTTTAATGACTTTCTTCCTATTACATATTGTTATTCAATTTATAAGAAAATATCTAAGGTCCTAGCAGAGAGAATGAAGAAATTCATGTCATATGCAACCATATTAATTAGACTCAAAGGGCTTACATTCGTGGGAAAGAAATGGGTGATAACATCCTTCTAATGCAGGCATGTCTTAAGAATTACTCAAGTAGGAAAGAGGTTAAGAATTATTTTGTCAAATTTGACCTTATGAGGCCCATGACAATGTAGACTGATCGTTTCTTATAAATTTCATAAGAGTAATGCAGTTTCCTGACAACTTTGCAAAATGGATATAGCAATATTTCATAACTCCAACATTCAATTTATTAACTAATAGTAAGCCTATAAGAAATATTAAAAGCACCAAAGGCAAAGACAAGGATATATCTCTTCCCCTTACATCTTTTCTTTGGGCATGGAGGTCTTTAACAGACTCCTTAAAATAGTAGTGGAAAGAACCAAGCAACTTAGATTTCATTTTAGATGTAGAAAGTTAGGCATCACCAATCTAAGCTTTGCAGATGATTTGATCTAACTCTTTGAAGTTGGTATTACTTCATTCAACTCTCTAATGACAACTTTGAAAATTTTCACTAAAACGTATGGACATAAGGCCAATTGTGTTAAGGGTGCCTTTCACATTTCTCACAATGCTAAAAATTAAGATCGACTAATTTCCTCCATCACTAACTTTACCAAACTATAACTTCCCACCTACCTTGGAATCCTTATTTCTTCATCTAGAGCCTCATATGGAAACTTAAAACATTTAATTGAGAAAATCCAGGCAAGAATTTCAAAGCTAGAAAGCGAAAGCTCTATCTATGGCTGGGAGAGCCTGTTGACATCAGTAGTACTCAACTTCATTAACACGCATGGGGCAACCCATATGGCATTTCCTCAAACTATTTTCAAAACCATTGATAAATCACTCAAAAAGTTTCTTTATCTTGGTAATAATGCAGAACGATATAAGGCTACTATTAGACAAGTAGAGATATACACTGTCAAAAAGAATGGAGGATTGAATATGGTTCCTCTAAAAATTCTCAATTTGGTTATTCTTAACAAAAGGCTTGGAGACTCATGGAGGACAAGCAATCATTATGGACTAAATGGATGCATGAATACTATATCAAAGGTAAAAGTTTACGGAATTTCAAACTCATAAACTCGACCTCTAACATTATAAAAGATATTGTCAAAATCAGAAGCAAAATGGGATTACAAGTATCAAAACAAGTTGGGAATGAAAATGATATCAATTTCTGGGATGATAATTGGACTTCAATAGGAACTCTGAAGAATGTTGTGGAGCTTGCTCTACTAAGAAGTCTCATTCAAGGTAATAATATTGTTACTATAGCCCTTGAGCATAAAGTTGACATTCTTAATATGGTTAGAAGTCCCTTCCTGCTCATTAAGATCAACAACATCATATTTCCATGGATAAATATGATATGAATAGCTAGAGAACTAGGAAATTTCTCCAACCTGTCATGTAGGAAATTCCACCAAAGGTCCCTTGCTAAGGTTCCTTGGTTTAAAATGGTGAGGTGTACGTATATGCCACCCCGGGCTTCAATTACTTTATCTCGGCTATCAAAGAGAAACTACCTACTATTGATAAACTCAATAGATACTTGGTTGGCTATCCCAAATTGGTGTGTACTGTGTAAAGATACCTAGGAGAGTGTATCACACTCATTCTTCAAATGTTTGTTCACTGATGTTCACTAGAAAATGATTTTAAAGAAATGTTGTCTCAAGGATCCTTTTATTGATTGGCATCAAATTGTCATATAAAGCTTTGATATGTCACACAAATATGATGCACTCATATGGTGTTACTGTATATCCATATCGTATTTAGTTCAGGACATTTAGGAAGAAAGAAACAGGAGAATTTTCTACAACATAAATCAAAATAAAGACCTTTTCTGCAGGGAGCTACTCAATAGGATCAGATTTCACATCAATCTCTTTAGAAGGATTTCTGTTATTAGCAAGTTGTGGAAGATTTAGTTAGCGTAATGGTGGCTGGCTTTGCTTTCTTCATGTAGACTTTGATTGTTATTTGTAACTCTTTATTCCAACTTTGTTGGTAAGCTTAATTCAATTTTCATGTTTTTTTAAAAAAAGTTTATAAGTTATTAAATGGATACCTTTTTAGTAATTAAAAGTGTGTATACTTTTAAATCATGAAATATATAAATTTATGAAAATAAATAAAATATTATAAAAAGATTTGTGAGTTTATTTAATAAAGTATAAATAATTTTTAAATATTTAAATTATATATATTTTTAAAATAAATCAAAATAGAAGGGAAGTTTTCTCCCCATCCGCATCCGCAAGAATAAAGGGAGGGGAACGGCCGAACGGGAAATCGAAGTGGTTAAAAGGTAATCGTATTGGGTGAAGTGGGCCTTGTGTCATTGTGAACGGGCTACAAATGTATGGGGTTTAGGTAAAAACAAAACCCAAGAAACTAGAAATGACGGTGACGAAGCCTCTCAAATTTTCCGAAGCCATGCCGATGCCCGTAACCCCTCTCTCTTCTCCCACCTACAATTTCCCTTCTTTTGCTCGTCCAACCCTTCAAAACTGTAACCAAGCCATCATATTTGGTGCCTCACGGATAAGAACCCAAAAAGTCAATCCCAGTGCCTTTACGCATAAAAGATTGTTGCCTTGGCATTTTCGACAACCGGGTTTTTGTGTCAATGCAGGTAATGGAGAAGGGAAGAACCAGGGTGGTGTTGATGATGTTCAAGTGGTGGCTCCAGAAGAGAGTACTATGCCTGAGAGGTTTAGGTACTTGACTAAAGAAGCTCCTGACCCTCCCCTAAGGTGGCCTTGGTTTTTAGGTAATGTTTATTTTAACCTGGATAGTCTCTATGTTCTTAGCATTTTCAAATTGAAATCAATTGATGTTATCTGTATTATGTTCTAATTTTCGATGAACTAATCACAAATTGGATATCTTCCGTTTTAAATTTAAATTGGATATATGTTGTTTGTATCACTTGGCTGAGTTTGGCAGGATTTGAAAATCAAAGAGGCGTTATAATTATTTTACTGCGGTAATTTGTAGTTTTCTACAAGCATTTCATAAATGTAAGGCTTTGAAGCTTTTTGGCACTTAGTTGCCCCTTTTGATATGGGCTATAGAATATGGGCACCCTAAATTACAGGGTAACTATGACATCTATAATAGAATATGGACACCCTAAATTACAGGGTAACTATGACATCTATGTATTATCCTTGAAGTCCTATTTATTACCAAGATGTTTTTGCCTTGGGAAAATGGTCTTTTTATTCTCCATTTTAGTAGCAGTATAATACATTGTTATGAGTAAATAATTTCCTGGGAAAAAATGCTGGATGATTTGCACCACATGTACTTTTGCAGCTGAGCATTTGGAATTGACGATATATGAAACTCAATCTTACTTAAAGAAAAAAAAAAAAACTTAAAACACTATCTTTAAAAGAAATGTTCACTTGTTATGTAATGAAGTGACTATTTTGTCTACCCAATTTGTTTTAAGTTCTTTGATATTGTTATAAGTATACGATCAGGAACAGAGGAGGAGAAGCAACTTTTTGATTTTCCATTATCTTCTTACGTTTTTTAATATCTCAAAGTTTGTCCATTAAATGAACCCTTAATACTTGCTTTAATATGATAGCTGCATAACCTAAACTTTAGAAATGTGGAAGAAAGAAAACCCCTTAGAGGTAAAACAAATTCAGAATATGTCACCTTGTTAGTATATACTATTTGTTTGGAATTTGAATATCTATTTGCCTCTCTAATTTGATATTCTGTTGCTACGCAGACAATATTTGCTCTCCTGCATTTCTTAGCTATTTCAAGATGAAAAAGGAAAGAAAAAGTACATCAATTTGGTTTCATATAATATTATCATCTCCTTTGTGAAAGGAATTCTGTAAATTGTTCATAGATGCATTTCTTGATACTTATCTTTGTTCTCTTTTGGAACTAGGGATTCATTAAATGTTTTGACTAAATTCCTTCTGCTTCTTACAAATGTGCAGCATTGGGTTTCCTCATCTATGCATGGAGAGCAGTTTTATTTGAGTTAGGCAATTGGAAAAGAGCTGTGTTGTCAATAGTTGGTTTTGCAGGATACCTCTTCAAACTTTTGTTGGCCATTGTCTTCCATTTTATTGGGGATCCAATCACTTCTTTGGTTAGATTTATAGAGTATTCTATATACAGTATTCGAGCTTTCTACTCTTCGATTGTGTCACATGCTCCTGTTGCAGAACTTACGACAGTAATCATGCTTTCATCAGCTGTTCTTGCCTTAGCTGAAGCTGCTGTTCCAAGCTCCGTAAGCTGTCAAAAGCATCTGCTGACATTGTCTGGCCTAATAGGCTATGCAGCAGTGAAAGGTTACATATCGGAGCCAATTTTCTGGACACTGCTAGTGGGGTTGTATGGTTTCTCAAAGTTGGTTAAAATGAGAGATGATGTTACATCTGGATTGCCTGTTGCAGCTGTATTGGCAGCTGTAGGAGAACCATGGGTTAGAGCGTTAGTGCTAATTTCGTATCTGGCTCTTGCTATTTATCAGAATTCAAGGAAATCTTCAGAAGGAAAAGAGGAAATTGGAGTTAGGGAAATAGGTGTAGGGGTTCCAGTGCCATTGCTACTTGCAGCCGTGGCCATTGGAATTCGACTTGCTGCTAAGTGGGCAGGATACCGTCACTTGACATGGATGATAGTATGACAGCAGCTAAGCTCCTACTGAATTGTGAAGAAATGATAAAGAGGTTTCTATATTATGTATAATTCCCCTTTACTGCATCAAACAGAAAAGTTTCACCTACTATGCAGTCTTGATTTTGTGACAAGAATTTTTGGCACCCCATTCTGTTGTGAACCTTGTGGTGGCGAAATGCTGCGGTTATTATTTGCAAAATTTTAATTGATCGGGAGAGTTATCCGTGCTTTTGTTTATGAGGTCCCTTATTGAAAATATTGTAAGATGTAATTAATCTTCTTTGTAGTTTCATGAATTTTATTAATATTTTTTATATTTTAAAAAACTAGTAAAAAGTTTTTTTATTTTGTGAAAAGTTTAAAATGTCTAACTAAAATTTTTAACTAAATATTTACTAACATGATATTTTTTATGTGAGATTTCACGTGAATAATGAGGCAGACATTTATATAAATTTTTAATATAATAATATTTTAATTAATTTTTAAAAAAATTAAGTATTATTATATTTAGTAGTTGTTAATAATATATTTATTAATTTAATATAATAATAAATTAAGTTTTTCATAAAATTTTTGTTTATGATTGTTGGTCATTATACAATCAACGTAAAACTGGAATGCGTCAGAGAGGAATTCTTTTAATTTTGTGTTTGATTTCTCATTGATTATATAGGTGGGTTTTGGAAGATTTAGAGAATAAAATTTTAAGCTGCAAAATTTTAGATAAGTGTTGAAATAAGATTTGAAGTAAATAGATTATTTGAATTAGGCAAAAAAAAAAAAAACAAAGAGAATTTGAGATAATGATAGGGCCTTATTACTTTTACTATTTTTGTTGTATGATTGTCTATCTGTCCTGTTTGTGTATATTGTTAGTGTATTTATACTTTTTGATCCCCTAAGGTTTGTTTGCTTTGCTATAAATTCGTCTCGCTGTATACCTTTTACTATCTTAAACCCCATGTAGTCTTTGTCTTTTTTATCAACTCCGATGTTTTTTCTCTCGCTTCCTCCCCCAAAATCCAGTGAACTTTCCTACTATGGCTTCTCCACATCACGCTTCTACTTCATCCTCTACGGACTCCGCCGAATTGAATGCTACATATTTTCACCTTCGACTTCTCTTTATGCTTCATTTAAAAATTCTATTAGTCTTAATAACTTTATTCTTTGTGCAGGCTACAAAACTTGAGGTAGTATCTATTCCAGTTGAGGTATTAGTTTTGTCTTATTTTGAGGTGTTTTTACTTGAAAAATGGCTTTTGTTTTGTTTTTGTCTAATTTAATCCCTCTATGATGGACTAAGAAACCTAGGAAATTTCATACTGTTACTCCAAAAGTGCACTTAGGGGATTTAACTTCAACTTGTGCATTCTTATGCTTTAGAAGGCTTCTTTTAACTTCTAAATATGGTCCATACTCTTTTTTGTTTTAACAAAAAAATTATCTATGCATTCATAGCCCTTTGATAAATGGCTCTTGCATTTTTTTAAGCCAAGAGGAATTATGACCCATTCAAATGTTCCTATTTATCTAAGAAATTTAAAGCCATTTTTAAAGTATCTCCCTCAGCTATAAAAATCCGAGTATAACCAAGAAAGCAATCTATAAAAGAAAATAAGGAATGCTTATTTGTTGCATCAATTAAATAATATGCAATTGGCATCATGTGCACATTTTTTGGAATGCCTACATTCAAATTCCATAAGTCAACATAGACTCTTAACTTGCCATTCTTCTTTACTATAGTTAAAACATCAGTTAGCCACTTAGTATATTTGTTAGTCTAATAAACCAGCCTTACATAACTTGTCAATCTCTTCTTTAATGTTCAACTCAAATTCTTTTTACCAACGTATAAGTGGTTGCAATAAGGGTAAATTTTCAATTTTATAAGAAGTCTTTGTTGTGCTAGCCTTCTACTTAACCCTCACATCATGGTATATTCCTAAGAAAAACATCCTTTAATTGCTTCTAAAGTTTGACTAATTCCACCCTTAATTTGGATTAAGATTCTTGCTAACAAACAATGTGTAAAATTCTCCTTAATTAGTTAAATTTACTTTGTCAAGTGATAATTTTGGCTCCCAGGGTCGTTGATCTTTTCAGGAGTGAATTTCAAATCCTCATTTGGCCCTCATACTTGACTTAGAATTCTTCTTCTTCAAAAACCAACTCAATAATTTCACACCTTTCTAGTTCCTCATAATTCTCCATGAGATGTTCTATTCAAATTTTGAATTTTACAATTGCAGCTACTGCTACTTCACTTTATGGTCAAGATCCTTACCCTATTGATATCAAAGGCAAATGCATCTATAGGAATATAGTATAGTAATAGTAAATATCGAGGCTTAATCCCACAGGGACTATAAGTACTAGTAACTATCAAGTTACTAAATTAAGATGATGATTTAATTTAACAATAATTATAAACTAAAGTTTAACATAAGTAATGACTAGGAACATAAATAACTTAAAGATTAACCAAATTAAATAAGCAATACCTAGGTAAAGATTCCCTTTAATATTTATTAAGCCATTAACTTTTTATAATGCAATTTAATTAAATATCATTGGCCTATGGAAATTCCTATGTTATGTTAATATCTTTCTCAAGACTATCAAAACCTAATTCCAAGTTGATTAACTAAAACTTCTTTCTAGTTAAAACCCTAAGTCTACATTAATTAATTCTCACGAAATTCACCAACAGGTTTGACCCTAATATAAAGGATTTATATCCACCTATCTCTAGGTTTGCATACAACTCTTTTCAATTATGCTAAAGCTATTCTTACAAAGGATTTCTCAATCTCAAGTACATGATATCATAAATGAAATAATATCTCAAAAATATTAATTCAGGAAATAGTCAACAACAAATAATTGAATACAATGAAACAATAATCAAATCGCATTAAATAAAGAATCAAAACATAAAATTCATCCCAAGGTTCATCCCATTTAGGAACTAAAAAATTTAGCTCATAAAAATAGAAAGCATAGCCAAAGATTCAGAAGAAGAAATAACAATAAGAGAATCCATTGTATATCCCCTTTTCTCTAGTATAACCCACTAAAACTTTGATGGAAATATGCGTTATATCCATCTCTAAGCAAATATCCAAAGTCTTTACTACTCTAAATTTCAAAATTGTAATTAAAACTAATTAAAACTTAAACTTCTTTAATTGCCTCTTATACTTCAAAATTAAGGTTCCTACATTGGACTCAGTCATGTATAGTGACAATGACCCTCAAAATCACCTCAAAACTCAATAGTTGTATAGATACATAGTTTCAATAGCTTACATAAGTAATGGAAACAATTGTGTCCTTCACCACACAGGCATGTTTGACCTCAACATAGGCAAAACAACATCTTTTAACCTTGTACATGGTCACAGGAACTTACATGGTTGCTTTGTTGGCCCCTAAATATTTTTTGAGTTAAACATGATTTAAATGAATTATGAGGCTATGATAGAATTATTATTGGAGTTTAATTATTTATTACAGTGTTAATAGGATTTTATTACACTGGTTAGTTAGATTAAAGTAGTAGGAATGTATTGAGGGCAATTTTGGCATGTCACTTAAGATTAAAAGGCATTAAGCATTAAAGGAAGGGTACGATTGATTTTTGGCACTTATTAAGGGCAAAATTGGAAGAGGAAAGTGTGGTCTTGTACATTAGAAGGAGAAAAACGTGAATGAAGGGAGAGAAGAAGTGAAAAATGAAAAAAGGAGAACGAAAGGAGAGAGAGTTCCTCCATGAGAGAAAAAGGAAGAAGAAAAGTTAGGGTTTCATCTTTTCTTAGTTTTCAAGAGTGATTTTGTAGGTGCTTAAGAAGAGAAAAAGAAAGTGGAAGAGAAGAGCTTCCATTTGAGCTAAACATCTCTTTGTTTTGTAAAGATTCAAGGTAAGCTTATGTTTAATCCTTTGGATTTTTGGAAGGGTTTTGGTTCATGAAGCTTAGGCAAGACACGGCTTTAAGTATTCTAGAATCAATTTTTAGTGAATATGCTTTTTGGGTTCTCAATTTGTATTCCTCTTGAATTAGAATTTTGCCAATGTTAAAGAAAATCAAGAGAGGAAAGAGGAGCAAGAGGAGGGCCATTTTTAAGCAAGGAATCAAGGTAGGTTACATGTTTATAGTTGAGTTAATGAGCCATGAGTATTTTTCAAAATCAATAAAGTTAAATGATTTCAATTTCTTTATAAATGTTGCAGTTATTGCTTATTCAATGATTTAAGTAATTGCTAAATGTTTGGTACATGAATCTTGATGATGATTTAAAAAATGATGATGGAAATTGTATTTGGAAAATATCATGCTTTTGGAAATCATGATTCCGAAATGTGCAAGATGTTACAAGATATGAAATTCATGTTTGTGTAGGTTTGTGATGGTCTATTCTGTTATGTCACATGCACGTTGACCATGTTAAAGGCTTCTTTTACCTGCCTGCTTGTGGTATAGAACTTCTTCATAGATTCCCTCATTTTTATGGACTAACCAAAGTGGTCCATTCGCAAGAACTTCCTCATATTTATGGACTACCCAAACCATTATTATTGCTTATGTGTTTATGATTTGTTTGACAAGTTGAGAAATACATGAATTTTGTTGTTTATGAATTGTTTGACAAGCTTAAGAACTTGAGAAATACATATTTTATGGATTCAATGCAATTTACTATGGCAATGAATATTTTCAATGGTTTTGCTTGTTTCTCCACTATAAACTTGTTACCTATAAGCTTTTAAGCTCAACCCCATTCCTCCCCATCTCTAGGTGAAGAGAAAGAAATCGAGTGATAAAGAGTCAAGGCATCACTCCAAGTCTGCATATATTTTTTCTCTATTTAAGTTAGTTTATGAAAACACAAGGCTTTAGCCACATTTCAAGTAACACTTGTTCATTTATATTTTATGTTTTTGGATTATGAGACCAATGATGTATTTGTGACTTGAAATGCCCATTAAAGCTTTGTAAAACTCTTTCCTTTTGATGTTAATGAAATATATTTATGTTTTGCACATGATTTTTCAAGTTTTCACATTGCATTTTTAAGCATTTATAGGGGTAAAATCTATATTATGACTTCAGGGAAAAAACTGTATTAATCTAGGTTGTTTTAGGCAAAGTTGTCTTCTTAGAAGTTATAGTTTGTCCTCTTAGCTTTCCAATAGTATAAAGTTTGTAACCTTTGGATTTCATAGGTGAGAGATATGCTTTTTACAAGTTAGTGATGTTACATATGGTGTATGTTGGACACATTATAGCCTTTTTCTTTACTTGAGTTAATAGAAAATGAGTTCTATGGTGTTTTGAAATGGGAAGAATTAGTGTGATAAGTTAGAGATGAAATGAAGCTGATAAAGGGAGTTGAATGTGTGCTAAATTATTGAAGAATGTATTGACATGGTTGATGTTGTATTTATGTAATCATGTGAAGAAATTTATGATGAACAAGCATAAGTTTGAATGTTATGTTTTTGGATTGATGACCAAACATAGGTTATGATTTGGTTGTTAATGATGTTGAGCTGAAATGGAAGTAAGAATGAAGGGAAATAATGTGGAAAATAAGTTAGAAATGATAGATATGCATAAAAGGGGTCATAGATAACTTGTAGGAGTTAAAAATCTAGAAATTGACCCGTAAATGTTCGTTGGGTAGACTTGATGTCCGCTGGGTAGACCTTCTCGGAAATTCCAACGTTCCAGCTTAGTTTATGTCCATTTGGAGGGACAGTTTATGTCCATTTGGAGGGAGATATGTCTGCTAAGCAGACATTCTCGAGACAGTTATAAAAATGTGAAATTTTTTGACCCTCAAGACGATAAAATCTCTCTTTGGGGTCTTCACGGAAGTTGTAGAAATTGAAGTCCTCAAAATTGTACTTGAATGACCTTAATCCGACATCCATATTGAAAGTTATGATTTTTGACCCAAATCATGTACATTTATAAGTTGTGGGCTTATGAATGCTTTCCTATGATATATTTAGGCTTAAATGGAGCTTGAAATGTACTTAGTTTGTTGTGGAAATAAGAGATAAATTGAGTTATATGTTTAGGGTGACAATTGAGGATATGAACACAAGAATGGATTGTCGTATGTCAGGTGCTCAATTATGGAATTATAGGATGTTATGAGAGTAAAGATGAACCTATGATGGCTAATGAGATTCCATTATAAGAACTCTACAGAGTGCTGCGCTCACGTTTTATAACTCTCGAGTTAGACTCAAGAAACAGGGTCTAACACTCTCACATAGACGTGTCCTCCATCATCATGGGTGTGTCCAACAAACTCAGCTTTAATTCTTCTACCTGACTTCCTCTCCTTTCGATTTTTGAAGGCAATTGAGACCTAAAAACACGCTATAAATGAATTAAGTACGAAAAAATGCTAAAAATCTTAATAAACAAACAAAATGTACTAAACATGGGATTAAAAATATAGTCAATTAAACATTTATCGAAATTTTCCACACATAAGCATTTGCTGTCATTAATAAATCATAACCCAAGTCATTAAACTTAAAAGAAAATCCATCCCTTTTTATTCTCAGCTTGTCCATCCACACCTTAATTAGACATCAAATCAACATATAATTAGACATCTAGTAATCCTAGAGAAAACTTCCATAAACCAATATCAATAGCAATCAAATTGACAATCTTTCTAAAATTAAAAACATAAAATTCTACAACCTGATAAAGGTTTCACTCAAGTTACATAAAGTGTTTAGGGTGGAAAATATGACAAAACTCTTAAATCAATACATAAAAAGAATTTTAACCACAAGCTTACAATAAAATCACATCTACACCATTAATAAGTAAAATAGAATTAAAGATATTTTTTTAAATAAGGTGTAATGGGGCTTGGGTAAAGATATGGAAAGGATAATCAAGAGATAACAATGTGAAATAAATTTATGTACAATACTATAAAAAACTTGGTTCTGAATAGCATAGTCCTTCAAGTAAAAATTTCAATTGGCATATTGATAATTCTTCTCACTCTCCAAAAATATCAAAACTTTCCTTCTCTTTCTTTTTCAAAAAATTTTAGTCCTTTTAGAGAGAATATAAGTTTGTAACTACAATAAAAAATAGCTTCTCTACTTGGTAGGAAAAATGTTGTATACTGTTGGACTTTCCCAGACTTGATGTTTTAGCGGGACTATCACTGGGTGTTGTTGTTGTTATTGTTATAAGATTGTAATAACAATGCACTAGAGAAGAGATAAATTTAATGATTAGTATGCACCATCAATCATAAGCACAATGGAACTTTTCTTTAAAATTGTTCAATATAAGCTAAGTTTCATGCAATCAAGTAAATAAAAATCCTTCAAGGTTCAAAAACAAATGAAAAGTATTTAATAAAAACAACGTAATTGGCTATTAATGTGCCTATTATCAATCAAAGAAAAAGTTAAATCTCTAAATTAGTTACTCCTAATGGATAAGCTAGGTAGGAGTCAAAGAAAAATAACCTAAAATAATTACTTAAATGAAAATGTCTTTATCATTTTAATGCCTTCAGTTTGACAATATGGTCTCAAAATGGGTTAAGTTTTAAGGTTACAATGGGTTTAAGAGAAGCTTTGTTTTATTGTCCCTCCTTCTTCTTACTCTTCTCCTTCCCTGACTAAGCTTTTTCATTACATCTTGATTCTGATTCAACATTTTCTTCTCTCTTCCTCTTTTTTTTTTGTTCTTCTCAACATCTTGGTCTTTTTATTTCTTGGTAAATCTTTCACCTCTTCTCTGTGTACTTTCTCTGGCTTCCTCCTCCAGTTCTAGCTTATTAGAGGGCATTTATGTCTTTTCTATCTTAATTTTTACTATTATTGGTAATGGAAATTTGACTACTTTTCTTTACCAAAAGTTTCTTTCCTTTCCTTGCTAATGTCTGCCTTTTGATATGGAAGCTACTTCTATTACTGAATTCTCCCTTTGCCTCTCCCTGTAAACCCTCCCCATCCTTAAACATTTGTGTCTTTGACCCTACCTACTCTTCTTAGAAAGGGAGACAAGGATGCTTCTCCTCCTCATGCCCCTCCTCAATAAAAGAGGTGGAAACAAGTTCTAGGCAATCACTTTGACATTCCACTGCATTACTTCCTTCCATCTGGACAAAATGGGAGATTCATTATTTCTCCAAATATTGAAATAATTAAAGACGAGATACAAAGTTAGGAGGCGACCCTTGTTAGTTTATTTATAAACGTTCATCCCCCATTTTTAGTCACACAAAGGTAGGCACAAATCCAAAGGAAGAATAGAGGCTTAGTTAAGTTGTTGATGTCTAAAGATAACCTCCTTCCCTTTCCTTTCAACTCCTATATTGAAGCTCTCAAGGTGGTTGAAAAGGTTCCTTAGCATGTATCCTAGTTACTTTTTTCTTTAAACCTAACAACTGACATCATTTTGAAAAAAGTCAAACACCAAAACATCCCATTGTGGATTAACATCTATAATATACCTTTATTGTAACATCCCGTTTCCATACAAAGGGCCGAATTATAGAAACGGGTATACGAGAGATCAATCGGAGAAATTAGGAAAACAAATCTCATACTCATGCATTTGTGAAAAAGATTTTTTGCACATGAAAAATATCTGTACATGCATTCATGACATTTTTCCGGTATAAGTGTGAATAAATGTGATTTTGAAAA